>CARXXK010000004.1:18954993-19554993 GCA_949089665.1 Macrosiphum euphorbiae | reverse complement strand
CGTTTATGGAAAAAAAATAAATACTTAAATTTTAATACTATCATTAATATTTTTCAAAAGTATATTAAATTACTATACATTTTAATAATTAATCTGTGTGAAATAGTACAAGTAATTTTAGTATATACCTAATTTAGAAAAAACAATTAATAATTTTGATTAAGGGGGCCTTGACAGTTTTACATTAAATTAAGGGAGCCTCACGACAAAAAAAATTGAGAAATACTGTACTAGATTATAGTGTAGAATATCTAAATATAATAAATATAACTAGCTGTCCCGGTAAAAGATCATGTTTTTAATGTTGCATTTCAATTTGAAAACTACATATACATTTTCCACTGTTTATTTTTCTAACATAATTTATATTTATTGAAGAAATATATAAACAAATTTTTTGACAAAGGTTGGTTGCTCAATACACAGTCAAATATTAACCAAATATTTCATAACGCATTATGTCAAAACAAGAATGATATTCACTTACAAAAGAAAAAAATGAGCAAGGTGCTAAAAACAAGAAAACACCAAAAAAACTAAACAGTTTTTCAAAATTAGTTTGAAGTTTATAAGATAACTATTATTGAATAATATTATAATATAAATAATATACCTAATCATAAAATAAAATATGCAAAATATTTTAAACATGTTTTTAGTTTTTTATGAGCACTAGAAAATAATACTCCACTCTATCAGACTACTATAATTAGAATTAGGAGTAGAATCGTAATAGTTATAATTTAATTTAAAGATTTTAAGAAGGATGCAAATATCCAAAGAAGTGACTAAATTATACATAATGTTTTTTTCTAATTGATGTCTACTCGATAAAAATATTGCCAATGAATAAAATGCAAATGTAATGTAATTACAGGCTCCAAATTTATTATACCAACTCAATTCAAAAAAAAAACTTTTTATGATTCAATGTTTTTGTAAATACTGACTTCAATTTTAAAAAATATTAGCATTTTAATTCTGAAGTTTTAAGACATTTTGCATTTAACAGAATGAATATACAGGCCTTCGTAGGACAAGAAGCGCGCTCTGGTGACTATAGAACTGTGGTAATATTTTCAATCAAGAGTGTATACGTATAGGGGTCCAGAGTGACGACAACTTATCAATACACCTTGTATGTTTGATTTAAATTTTATCTGGTTATCATAATACAGTTCTTAACAGATAATGCTTGTAATCGTTGTATAATGCATGTTGATATAAAATTGAAAATAAATATATTTGTTTATTTTTTCCCTTCTTAAAAATTTTTTTTTAGAAAATTGCTCCTGTGAATTATATTATGTATAAACAAGAACGCACAAAAGTACATCGGTTAGTAAGGTCATGGGAGGGGTTCAAACCCCACGAACCCCCCCCTTGAGTACGCCCCTGATATGATATTTAATAAGAATAATACCTTCATTAAATAATAATATGTATTATATTAACACATTTGCTGCATATCATATTTGTGTGTAGTTTGTATTGACGCTGAAATAATTGGAGTTTTAAAAAAAAAATTTCCTAAAAATTGAAAAATTAAAATGTCAGTGTACGGTTTTCGCTTGTTTATAAAATAATACTTATACTTTATAGAAAACGTTGACGAAAAACAAAAAGGTGAATCGTAATGCTGACCAAATTGTAGTGCATTTAATAACAATAAGGTATATATTAAGACGCCAATTGGCGTTTTCAGCATATTATGCAAACTATATAAAAATGACGCCATTTGGCGTCATCCTCAGTGAACATGGTAAGTAGTTAATGGGTGGTAGGTCATTCAAAAAATTAATTGCCACAAAAAATATTTCACTTCGACACGCAACTAAAATATTAATGTATTATATTATGATGATGTTGCTATTCAATATTTCAATCCATTCTTCTTATCTATACTTAAATCCTCTCGAATCCTATGCATGGCCATATGGGTGATGGGTATATGTGATTGCTAAACTATCTATAAAATAATTATTCTAATTGGGCGTGAGGCCCATTCTCCAGGATAAAATTTCAGTATTATATTATATTAAATATTTAAATGAATAATATATCGTTTTTATATATTATAAGACAAAAATAACCTTTTGTTCTTTTATACCTATATTTTATTATTTAAACCACTGAATTGTTGTATGCTATAAGTATAAAGCATATTATAATCTGATACATATATTATAACTATTATAATATTCACTTAATTATAGGCTTATATAGGCGTACTTTGGGTTAATTTTTTTTTTTAGGGGGTGGGGGCTACAGCTTACAGCCCACCTAACAAAACTATTAATTTAAAATAACATAATATATGCAGCTTATATATACATAAATAAGGAATATTCCCCACATACTATGTGCGCCCCTGATTATAGGTACCTATATTAATACGAAAATCTAATACTTGAGACTAGTAAAAAATAAATCAAAAAATTATAGATTAAAAAATTAAAACGACATTCGGCCCATTAGCTATTTAGCTCCTTGTGTAATACTGGATACTTATTACTTACTCATCACAATAAATAATAATTGATGGTGACATTTATTTGTGTAGTAAATTTTAATAAAACGATAAAAATATTAGCAAAACCAGCATAATCGTAAATCAAACTGTCGAAAAATATCTATGCTGCAGCGGTAAAAAAAAACCTATCCCTACATCAGCTGATACGGGTGGCCGTGATTAGCAGCTTGGAGGCTGTGATGATCCGCGTTTCAGACTACACTCGAATAACGGTTGTCTGTAGCGGAACACGCGGTTAAAGTCTTCGACGTGTTCCGGTTGTATATTTAAACGCGTCGAAATGTACACGCCCTGGTTCAGCGGGTTCAGGGCCGAGTTGTGCGACGTTTCTGCAGGCGGTGATCGCGTCGACCAGCTCAAACACCCACGAACACCCACGGTTCTATCTTCTGTTGCCGATGATGCCCGTCGATGGACCATCCGCCGCCGCTGGAAACGGCTACGAAGAACGACGCGTAATAATTGTCAACTATCGCTGTGCTGGATGGAAGCACGAACAGCGTGTGAGACGTAGCTGCAATTGCAGCCGGTTACCGGTATATAGACGTATAGTCAGGGCACAACATATGCATAACAAAACATACACAATTGTATCTTGTATCATGATATATAATTTCGAAGTATCAAGTATATCGTGATACATTTTATACTATTATCATGTATCTTTTTTTGCCAAAAGATACAAGATACTATTATTATAAACATTTATACTGAATAATGGTAGGTAGGTACTAAGAAAATTGAATTTGATTTGCAGGACACTCAAAACTCAAATAAATGTAACAATATTGTTTATACATAATTTCGTCGGGGATTGTGTCTTTACAAAAAATTGCCCAGGCGAAATTGAGCCAAAATGAACAATAATGTAGAAATTTACCATACAATGTTATAACTTGTAAGATAATTTTAAAAACACTAAATTAAATTACCAGCTTTCTATAATATCTACCTATCCACATTCTACAGTCATACATACATATGTGAAATTTCTACTTTTGACTTGGGGGAGGAGGGGCTGAATATATATGGCAGATCATTGCAGTATAGCATTTCAAAATTGCATGTCCTAGCCCCGCCCCCCCTTAATTTTTGCCTATACATACATAGATAAGCACTAAACTGAAATTGTTGTTCTCATAAAATATGAATCCGCTACCTAGGTCTCTCCACATAATATAAAAAATTAAATTAAAAGTACAGATAAGCAATTACAGTGTTTTTTTTGTTTTGTCTTCTGTGTGACTGTGCCTGTGTCAACTGTCAGTAAAATAATTATAAAATAAGCTTGTTCGTCGAGGATTCCAACTCTACGTCAGAGCGCACCAATGCAAAATATATTCTGTGTATATACAATAAACATATTTTTGGATAGGTACGTCGCACAAGTGTATAACTCATTACATTTAACATTACTAGGTATATCAGCACAGTTACGCTTAATAAAACCACTAAATAAAGTTTCTAAAAACCTTTGCACAAATTACAAATAGTTTCTTTGAGGCGTTTGAATCTCAAGTCGGACGATAAAGTTCTACTGAGATCTCTAACCGTTAATGAGGTTTTGTATAACATTGATTTTAGAGTCTCAACTGGTGAACCATAGTCTAGAATATAATCGAATAGTGTTGGTGAGCGTTTGTGATGAATGATGATGGAAGAATATTTGCTACATTTATCTGTTAAATAAACGTAATCCGTTATCCGAACACCATGTTGAGAATCGATATATATGTTATATTAGTATATTACAAGAAACATGACTCAATAGCGAGTCACGGTTAATATAAGGTTTTTATTTTGTGTCACACATCATAATAATAGTATATGATGTTATAGTTGTTGGTATCGAGAAATATACTGAAAATCGAATGTGAATATTATAGCACTCGTATTTTTTTTCTTATAATCCATAATATTTGTATATTATTGGTGATATAATAAACATGAACGCTAAATGAGTAATTTAGGACATGTACAATTTTATGAAGGAACCATCCAGCAACAGCACTTCGGCAGGTGTAATGATAATATGACCCATATAAATTATTAATATGTGTATCATGACAGTCTAAAGTCTAAATAAATATTAAGCAAAAGGCCATGGCACTGTGGTCTGTGACAATCGATCTGCTATATATAGTATATTTTATATACACATCAAATAATCTGCTGGTTATATGCAGGTTAACTATAAACTTCAGGAGTATGTATCTTTAAACAATTTTATTAAAAATAAAATATTTTTTAGGCACCAATTCTTTATAATATAACACAGCATAGTGGATTTTTAAATCAGGATATATTAGTACCAACGTGTACATTGTACAGATAATATTTCTTCTATTTCATTATTCCAAAAATATTATAATTGTTCTACATAATATTACATTAATTATAATATCAATAAAACCATATAATTTCTAAATTAGAGAAAGTAAACAGTACATTATACATAGTTATAATTGTGAAATGTGAATATTATATTTTGTTCTTATATTAATGTCTGTACTAGCTCAACGTATAGACTTTCGTTTAAACTTTATAATAATTGTGCATCGTTATTGATTAAAGATCAGCTATCTATATTCAATGATGTTATAAGCGTGTTAAGATCACTTTTATTATCGCAGTAAAATTGTAAAAAATACTGAATAGTGAATATTTAAGTTGTAGGATTGCCGTCTGCTGAAACGAAATTACGTCAGTATTAAGTAACGATTTGACCATGGATATATTATGTGAAGGATATACCATTATATTAAATTTATTTACAATATATTTTTATGCATACCGACATAGATAAAAAAAGAAAAAGGATGGAATGTAAAACAACTTCCAGGGTATATCAATTTTGTAATAACTATAAACTATTATAGTGAGTAGTCAGTATAGTACCTAACGTCCTAACTAATGAAGTAATATTATTATGATGAATAATCAATAAATGTATATATATATAAATTAATAATGATTGTGTGTGTGTCCTTTATGCATTCCTAAACTGTTCATCTGATTGCGATGAAATTCGGTACAGAGATATAGATTAGACCTCTGTGAAGAATATATGCTAATTAGTAATTTAAAAAGGGTAAATATTAGGTGCTCAAACAGGGATTTTCAGATTTACGATGGGAATTACGAATTTATTTAAATACTTATAATGATTAATCTATGTTATGACTGGTATTATTATTAATACAACACATACACAAATTTGTATATTAACAGTAATTACAATAAATGCACCTATTTTATTTGTTACATGTATTATTAATTTACATGCACCTTTCTTCACCTGTAGTTTTTTCGAGTGGAATTTACATGTGCATTATTTTACCCGAAGTTCATTTGGGGTGAAATTTACATGCGCCTAAAATATAATATAATTTACACTTTAAAAAGACATTGCTTCCATAGCGTGTTACACGAAGAGGAGTTGAACAATCAAAATTTTTTTCCGGGCAACGCCGGGTAATTCAGCCAGTAATAAATAAAAACAAAATAAAATAATCAACAACGCGCAATGTAAACATTTTTTTTTTAACAACACACATTCACAATTAATTTTCATATAGTTATTCCTTTTAATAAATATAGATGACTATCGTGCAGACTGCAGATAGTGCTGTATTCTCTATCAAATGTAGGTAATTCTATTAACAGGAGGGGACCAGGAGTGGAACTTTTGTAGGGTCATATATTAGGGTTTGTAATTATTTTAATTATACATATGATTATCATTATTGAACATAAACGTTATTTAACCTTTTACATAACATTTAAAAAATAAATATAAACGCACTAATGCATTAGCTCAGAATCAACAATTAATACAAGTAGGTGAATTATTATTTAGGAATTTAAAATTTTAATAAAAAAATATATATTACACTGTGTGGTCAGTGGTCATAAAATTCCATTAAGGGGCCTCTACACCAGCCCGTTTTTGATTGAAAATAACACATTCTAAATTTAACCATACTCTAGAATGCGTCATCCGACATAAGTTTTGAAAACGGATTTAGATTTTTCAATACTTGCTTGATGCATCGGTCGGAATAAATTTTAAATTTTTATTGTCAATATTATTTTTTAAACGATTACAAAATTGTAACTTTTCAAGTCAAAATAATTAAATAATTATAAATATTTTTTAAATTGTATGACGAGCGATGCCTTGGAAATGTTATTAAGAATTTATAAGTTTTTTCAAAACTTAAATCGGAGTATTTATAAGAGCGTACTGTTAAAAGTAGAATCGTGTCTTTAGGGCGAAATTTTTCTTTGCATTTATTTCGAACAAGCTTATTGACATGTGCCTGCGAGTGCGTAAAGTGATCCCGCACACCATTCTCAACCTTCAAGTCGTTGTCACCCGACGCGGCACAAGCTAACCGACTTACTAAAATAATGTCTATTTACGAGTATACAATTACTAACACATCCACAACAGTAGTTTAGAAATTGCCTATATAATGTTCCTTAATAAATGTCATTGTTGAGGCCCCTTAAAAACAAATAATCAATATAGTTCAATTTTACGAAGTAGGTATAGCATAACAATTTGTTTCAAACTGCTTTTTATAATAAACAAAAACATAATAATTACTATTATATTTTAGATTCAGATGTCCAACTCTCGCCTACCGAATGAGATTGTGACATTCTCTTTTAATTTTTAACATAATTTTTTTTCAAGGTTATATTAATTACTATTAATATTACTGTCGTTTAATAATTTTTATTGCAGAATAGAGGTAGGTACCTAACTAATAAGTGATATGAACCTCAAAAGTCAAAAGTTTCAGACAGCTATTCTATAAATATTAGATTGTACTTCATTACCTACTTTAATAGGTATGTCTTTTATTGACAGTAATATACCAGAGATTAAACAATAGGTACAAATTGTAACAATTATTGTACTTACCTCATACCCATGTGATTTGCTATTTTAATAAATTAATAACATTCAATATTATGTTTAATGTAGGCATATAATATTAAATAATTGGGTATTATATTAATAAATTATAATTATTATACCTATTTACATGTTAACATTGTTAACAATACTCAATGGAAATAATTCAATATTGATATCATATCTCAATAAAGTGAGTATGTAGTACTGTAGTAGGTACCTTGTGATAATATTTTAATAAGCATACCCAATATACAATTATTATAACTATAGGTAATATTATAAACAATAAGTTACCTATTCATTTTTATTTTTTATTTAATATTTTTAATTTAATTTAATAACAATAAATAAAACGGTATTGGTAGAGGTAACCACTAAAATACTAAATACTGAAATACTAATTGTACAGTTTAATTTACTCAGATATAATATGTCAGGTAGGTATTTGGGGTTTAATCTACATACCTACCTAACCTATAGTTGTAACTTAATCGTAATAACTATTTACTAATTTGGTTATGAGCTGTACCTACCATAAATATGAGTGAGGTACACCCACTTTAATATACATAGACATTGACTTCAGACTTGTAATGAACGTGCAGACTAGATTTTAAAATTTAAATCGGTTAAATTAAAATATTCTACGTGATGCGTATATTTGATAAGCGGTGACTAAAGACTATAGAAAATAGAAATATAATAGACAAATAAGTAATAACTATTAAGATTATAGTTAATATATATTATAATACCTATAGGTACTAAATTTAATGTAAACTTTAAATTAAAATGGTCAGCGCTGTATATTATTATATAGGTAACTACATATAGTTAGGTACTAGTTCAGACTGTTCAGAGTTCGGACATGTTAGTAATTTGTACTTTGTTGTGGATACCTACCTACTCAATTATTTCTTACATAGTAAGATCAAACCATACAATTATGTTAATTGCTATAGTTTAGCTTAGAATATTATACTATTATGGATATTGATTCATAATTAACATTCGGTTTGGTGAAATAAAATAATAATTATTGAACGTGATGAGTTAAAAATCAGCAAAGAAACATTTTCCTATAGATAGGTATAATAAAGTGTATATATTATAATATTGAAAGAGTAATAAGGTTTTTTTGCATTTGATTTAAATCCAAAACCATCAGGAACTTTACCTATACATATACCTAATATAAATACATATATTTTAACAATTTATTATTACCTTGGGATTACCGATTTACACGTCAAATAAAAATACACAATAACAATAATCATTTAAAAACTAATAAAAAAATCAAAGACTCTGCATGGCTTTAATGTGGTTGGACATATTCGATTCAAATTGTCGCAACCTGTCCCAGAACACCATGCTTAGAACAACGTGGGGTCCGAGTCGGAGGTAGCACGGAACGACGCCTTTGTAAAGCCCGTAGATTCCTTCTTGTCTGAAAGTCTTGGTCATACATTCCATGTACGATGAATATAGAAGACCACGGCCTCTGGCGTCGACAGCTGCAATTAAAATTCGAGTACAATACATCACATGCGCATAAGTGTTGTACCTGTACGGTTTATATAGGTATTTAGGAAAAGTTATTAAGTATATACAGGGGAATTAACTAAGCATCCTCACCATTATTTATTTATTTAATAATAAATTTATTAAAATTCTGACTGTTGGAATTTTTAATTATTTAGATTTTTTATGTCATGTGTCGTGTACCCGTGGTGATACAATCTTCTGTTTTTTCAAATGTGAACCAACCTTTTTTTTACTGTAAATTGTATAAATGTGTGTAATGTTCAAATCATTGCATAGCTCCCTTCATCATATCTATTACTTTTTTATACTTATATATCTCATTAACTTTTTATTTTTTTTCAACATTTGAGGCTAACCTAACCAGCTGATGCTTGACATCAGAACACTTTAGTGACTAAGGCCAACAATCAAGCTACACCAGGCCTTTATTAACTATTATATTAATCTTATTTTATATTATCTTCCAAACGACCGAACCTATTATCATTAGTATCTACTACCTACACAAAATTAAATAACTCAAAAGCTACTCATTCGAATATTAATTTAGATACACCAACCAAATGTACATCAATGTACATGAAATTAATTTTTTAGAAATCATTTAATTAACAATTAACGGGAAAAAGAGGTATTCTCATTTGAAAATAATAAATTAGTATCACTACAGGACACTTTTTAAGGGTTAAATTGTATAAAAATCTAATTATTTGGACTATGGTCCTAATAAGTACCTATACCTAGAAATGTCTACAAATATATTCTGTGAATGAATCACTCCCAAGGCTGTATTCAGAAATGTTTTTCGAGGGAGGGTCCAGAACATGTATATTGTAATTTTATTGAATTTATGTTTTGATGTTTGGTTAAAAATAAGATATATTGAAGAAATTTAGGGGAGATCCAAACCCCCTTAGATACGGCCTTGATCATAGGCGCACATTGGGTGTGAATTTAGGGGGTGCTGGGATAATTTATGGTTCACAGATCCGTGGGGGACTTTGCCCCCCACACCCCCCTAATCCTAATATTTCTGCATTGCATTAGATTTAATTAGTATAGTGTATACAATAATTTCTAAAGCGCAATGTATCAAATAGTCTGTATGATTGTAAAGAAGACGCTAGGTACACCCACATGTGTTGTCTCCGTATTACAGACGTAGGTACAACATAGGCAAAACTGTTTTGCACGGGTATAAAAAACATTCAGGCTCTACTCTAAGCTAAGAAACTAAATGTTCACACTATAAAAATGAGAAAATTTACTCTGTAACTTTGTTTTTATATTTCCGATATCAAAACCAAAATAAAAGTTATTTAAGTTTGATAAACAAAAAAAGGTCTCTGCTGTACAGTAGGGTACAAGTGGGTCACTGTATAATCGATGGTATTAAATTTGAATTCAATGATAAACTAACATCATTGTATAAGAAAAACGATTCTGAGCGAAGACGGTTAGTCAGCCTATGATATTACTAAGTATATTTGATGATACTAAGGTGAATAAAGCAATTTATATATAACCTATTTACGTAGAATCTTGTTTTAAATTTTCAATCATTAGCTATAAAAGTTTTATAAATTTTTAACTATAAAATTATTAATAAATTTTAAATGTGATAAATTTTGTCAAAATTTGAATTTTAAATAATTATAAAAAAAAATGTGCCTATGTATTTTTAATATTTTTCAAGTGTTATTGTAACAATATATCAGGAGCTTTGCATTAAATTTTCAAGCTTTTTTACCATACAAATAAAATTTTATTGATATGAATAGAAAAAAAAATTTAAAAAATTGAAAACTGAAAATGTCCGTAAATAGCTCAAAAAGAATCAAAACTATATGGTGTATAGGAAATGCTAATATAAAAATTTAGTAAAATTTTCAAGTATCTACAGTCATTCGTTTTTTAATTACAACAAAATTAGAAAATCGTTACATGAGAAATCGAGTGAATATCAAATGTTGTAAAAATATGAATTTCGAATGCTCATAAAAATTTAATTTGAGATTCTTGTAGACATTTTTTTTTTGATAAAGGTAGACAAACTTATGAGGAATCTTGCATTACATTTTCATATCTTAGATTTAAAAAGAAAAATTTTTATGAATTTCTAACTCGAAATAATTTGCAAATTTTCGTCATTTTCACGTATTTTGTCAATATTTGGAATTTAAATGCTTATAACAAAAAACTGTGACTAAGGATTTTTAATATTTTTCATCTGTCTTTGAAACAATATATTAGGAGCCTTCTATTAAATGTTTAAGCTTTTATACCCAACAAATAAAATTTTATTGATACTTATAGAAAAAAAACTAAAAAAAAATGGAAACTAAAAATGTCCATAAAAAGCTCAAAATAACTCAAAATATTTAGAAAATTTTATCATATATAGAAAATGGAAATATAAATAACCAGTAAAAATTTCATATATCTACGGCCATTTGTTTTAAAGTTACACCAAAAACCAAAATCAATTTTCTCGAAAACAGATTTTGCGTAAAAATTCCCGTTTTTCCTTAATTTTTCTTTTGTTTTTCACGGCGCTTTTGAAAACTACTGTGAAATTTTTGCTTTTGATCCCCCAAAGTACCAACTAGATTCACTTTCCTATCGGAAAAGATACTGTTGAAGAAAACCTAAGAAGTTTTACTGTCCTAAAAGGTAATGTCAGACAAAAAAAAAAACACATCATTGGAAAATCAATACATTCTCACATCGCTCTGTTCAAAATCTAAAGTTCCAAAAATCAGAATTATTTCAATAAATATATTACTAAAGGAAAAAATTGGGGTAGATTGGTAGAATGATTGGTGATGACAGACAAAAAAAAAAAAAATGAATTCGTGAATTCGTAAACAGTTGTCAATATTTGTAATGAAAAGAAAAATTCCGAACCAATAAACCACGATAGTTTATAAATGATTGGTGAAATACTGAAATAAACTGAGGGTGCTAGTTTGAAGCTTGGGGTGCTAAGCACCCCCAAGCACCCCCCTATGTGCGCCTATGGCCTTGATTACTCCATATTATACATTCAGTGTCGTCGAAATATACAAATATATCGAATATGGTCTACCAGAAGTCCAATTTCCATGCAACATGTATAGTCAATTATGGTAGGTACTTGGGCACTCAGCCACCTCTCATTTGGCATAAACAATATTGTACTTAGGTAAATTACGAGTATGACCATTCGCGTTATATATATACCTTGGTTATAGAGTCTGGTGGATACTAGATCGAATGGTGCCATCACTATTGACATCAATACTCCACCCAGCATGCTGCATATGAGGGTGCTCAGGAATTTCTGATCCTTGGTCAATACCCCATGGTCGATGAGCGCTTCATTGAGTAAGCTTATCGTACTCAATTGCGTAGCCGACGCAACACCAATACGTACCATGGCCCCAGTGGCCCCACGCCAAAGCCCATGGACCACGCCGTACTTACGGTACAAAGTCAACAGACCGTTTATTGTGCTTGTGGTGTTGTGCTGATGGCCTACAGCGATTGATTGGGCGGAAAACGATTGCAGATGAATTTTTAACTAAACAATCCGAAACACATATATTTTTAATTTTTTTAATACATAATTGTTCGACAATAGTAAGTCAAAAATTTAAAAATCTGTAGACTTCCATCATAAACTAATGCGCATTATCGCGAATAATATAAACAAGCTATAATGATTAATACCTGAAGGATACATAGATTAAGTTTGACGTTTCTAGATGATGTCGTAAAGTACCTAATTATGTTCAATTTGATTGACTATATAGGCTATAGTTACCTATCGATCCGCCTGACACTCGTCCATGGACACACGGGCATGGACCAATTGCGCCAAAACAAAACTTGTATTTTAGGGTCAATATACCAATTGTGCAGCTTATATTTTAGGGTAAGTGTACCAATTGTGCCTCTTATATTTTACGGTTAGTCTACCAATTGCGCTCTTTATATTTTACGATCAATATACCAATTGCGCAGCTTGTATTCAAATTTCCCTGGCTACTTTCATATTTAGAAATATTGTTTTTCGATCTAATTCCATCAACATCAACATAAACACACTAAAATGCTTGAAAATTAAAAACGTATTTATTGATCAATTGATTACTGGTTAGAGTGACGGCGGTTATCATAAATTATATAACGGTATCTATCAGAAATGTTATGAAACGTTATTATCATTACGTACATTGCATCATGGAAGTATGCTGAGTCATAGACGAAAAAAAGTTATCATTATTATACATTCTATATAATTGACGATCAAAAAGTAACTTATTAAATGTGAAGAAAACAATTGTTTATTTATTTATATTATAATATGTATTATACATAAATACTCGCAAAAAATCTGTTAGTGTAATAATTTATTATATGATTATAATTTATAACTATAACTAGTAACTTTTCCTTAGGTAGTGTAAAATGTTTTGAGCGCAATTGGTATATCGACCCAAAAATGTTTAGAGCCCAATTAGTAAACCCCCTATAGTTGTGTAGATGGGTAATTAATCATAATCGAGAAACGCCAAACTTAATCTATGTAGCCTTCAGGCATTAATGAATAATATACAGTATTGGACTCAAATGGTCTGGTTCAAAGTTGTAGGTACGTAATGCCAGACACACATAAAAAAATTGGAGTAACTCACCATGCCCAGTGGACTGCCTAAAAAACCACCCAACATGCCAGCTCCGGCTCCGACGAGAGCGGACTTAATGAGCGAAACGTTGCCATCACTTTTAAGTATCCATTTTTTTTTTTGAGCCAAATCGAAAATGCCTAATCGTGTACCATTCAAGAACACTTGGTGTCCCATGGACGGTAACAGGCCCTTTTGCAGAGCCAACGGCCCTTCGTTTTTTGCTACAACGTAAATAGCGTGAGCAAAGTTTCTGTAGTGGACTTTATAGTTGCCGACTTTTTTCAGCTCTCCTTGTAGCTGAAACCGGGTTTTTATTACTTCCAATGGATTGGTGAAGCACACAGCGCCACTGGCACCCAAAGCACCCAATAAAAATTCCATTTTAGGCCATTCCTAAAAATATATAAAAGTTATAGTGTGTAGTGACATAATAGTGTATTATAAAAATAAGTATTTAATTTACAAATAATAATACGACGAATCTGAATGCCTAAATTAATACTCATCTATATAATAGTTAGATGGCCTATAGTAATGTAACTGTGTACGGTATAATTGTATAAAATTATAAAATTACAATTATTATTTTCATATTATACGCAATTATATTATTGTATATTGCAATCAAAATATTTTAATGATTTGATAAAAAAAAAAAATATATATATAATATGTGTATTATTATATTCTCTATAGAGAATTGATAGGAGGAACACTACGGTTACTGCGAATTAATATTAATTTAGGTATACGCACCACATATTATGTAAATATCAGTATTGTGGAATATGCCTTCAATAGTCTACAATTATCTTAATTATGATATCATATAAATGAATCAAAAGGTCGATCACACATAAGGTATTTAATAACACGTGTTTAATATAATAATAATGTTAGTATCTAGTATAGTTGCCATCATTAAAATTAAACGATAAAGTATTATCTCTTAGCCTAAATTATTTTTTTTTTCTCTAGATGGGATCATAATTTTAATTTATGCCATAAAACTATAAAAGTTTATTGCTTCAAAATTTTTATTCAGAGGCAAAAATAAAGTAGGTAATGCTATTACCTGAGCATTAAAAAATTAATTTATGTATAAAATATAGCTTATTATATTCTACCTATCCAGTTAATTTTTATGTTGCAAATTTAACGAAGTGTCATACTACCTTACCTTTCTATTAGGATATACTATAGTCTATATGTATAGGTAGTGTAAATAAGTAGATAAGTACCTATCTTGATTTTAAATTGTTGATGAATGATAAATACAATAAAATACATTATGTACAAGTACAACAATTGAATTTTAGAATTTTATTTCAAATTTTAAGCAATGTGTTAGATTGAATTATCGAAGAATCATAATAGTATAATATATATATATATTCTAACTAATAACAACTATAGTTATCTACTGCCTACTATATACAGTAAAAAGTTAGCCTAGGCAATTATATCAGTTAATATAATTCGTTATCTATATGATAATATAACGTTTATTTAACATTTTTAAGTTTTCTTAGGTCGGGATGCATGAACAATCACTAAACAATAGTAGACTAATGGTCCCTCAAACATGATTTAGTCCTAATTGGTCCATTAAATTTTAGCAAACCATTGAACTAATCAATTGTTCATGAAACTCTACATTATAATACAGTTAAACCAATATGTCTCAAAATAAAACTTCTGATTAAAATAACTGTTAAGACATTGTTCAACAAATTGCCTTTAAAATAATTCGAATGCCATACTGTATTACACTCCCACTATATTGTCACAAGTTATCAAAAATCATTTATAATTTATATAAATAAATATTATGATTGTCATAAAATTTGACAGTTTTTTCTATATATTAATACCTACTTAACTATAATTCTGAATAGTAGGTAGATAATTTGAACATATATGTACTTATTAAGATTTAAAAGTAGAAACCAGTTTTTTATTCTTATAAAATAATATAATTTAAATGCAAATTAATAGGTTAAAAATAAAATGTATGCTTTAATATTATAGGTACATTATTATAATTGGATGTACACTACAATTTAACGATTGTCAATATCAATATTGAATCATAGATATTAGATATACCTACCTATAATTGTTACGACGTAAATATGAAACTTAACACGAAATTGATTGAAGAAAAAGATGATCGATAGGTTGCAGTTTTATTAAAAAACTTCAAGTGGATATTTGGATGATGGTATGAAAACTTATATTTTTATAATACCTACCATTTTCAACATTTTTCAAGTGGAATATATCGTAATATTAGTTTAAATGATTTTCAACAAGATATAGATTTCGATACCATGTCCACGTGTATAGTTTAGCATACGGTTAACTGTTGAGTATAGAATTGGATTACTGTAGTCAACTTACTGCAAGTGTTAGGTATGTGATAACATTAAAGTGACACAAATATCGCACGTAAGAAAAAAATAATACTAAGGAACTCATTATTTAATATCGTCGATACATGACTATTTTTTTTTATAGTGAGTAGGTAGTGTCGTAGTGATTTCTGATAGTGATTACATCGTGTATTTGTGATTTGTAATTGAAATTGTTCACTAGAACTTGGTATTTTAATTTTTATATGTCTGTACATGGTATATTACAGTACCTAGCTATGTGTAAATTACCTATAAAATTATCCAAGGTAACATTCAACGCAGATACATAGGGTCATAGCATATCGTGCGCAAACCAAATTCGGCAAGTTTTCCACTTCTTCATAGGTATTTTAAAAAATACAATACACCTATTTGTATAATATATAATTATAAATTTAAAAATATTTATTGGAAAAATTGCTATTCTTTATTCTTTTTCTACTTCTTCTATATTTTATTCTACGTACCTAGCACTTAGCAGTTATTACTTCAGTCTTCAGTTTTGTACTTTTGTTTGATATTGAAAACGGTGATAAATTTACCTAGGGGTAAATGTATTTAAATACAAAATTAATAATAGTAATAATAAAATAAGTAGGGGAATTAGCTCTGCTGTGTAATAGAAAATGTCGAGTGTACCTTGAATTGAGTTGGACACTGTAATGGAAGTGTTGAATTTGAATTCAATCAAAAATTATTGCATTAGAATAACAAAAAAATGTTTTTAGTTTTTAAATGATTTAAAACTTGAATTATTAAGAACTTGTTTGGACTGTTCAATTTTTTTTTTGTTTTTTTCGTTTACTTTTGATCCTCTAAATTACCAATCAAATGCAATTTTATACTAGAACCCACCTTCAAAGTTAAAAATTGAAGCATAAAGCATAGAGCATTTTCAATGAGTGATGGCAGACAAAAACAACTAATTTCATAGTAAAACCAATATATTTAACGATCAGCTCAAAAAATCTGAAACCATAACAACTAGGTAAGTACGAGGACCTACCTAGGTATAGTACCTACATAATAATATTAAATTTAATTATTAATATTTAATATTTATTTAATTATTTTATATTAAATTTTTTTGCTTGCGAAATTCACTAAATAATATTTAAATTATCAATATAAATTAAAATATAGATTTTCTTGTAGCCAGTAAAATATTTGTCTCAGTTTATTTAATTGTAATTTATACATTATTATGCGGCTATACTGATGATGTGTAATGAAAGTAAAACATAATATTATATTTTTTAAATGTTCATAATATGAGCTTAATCTATAAAGAAAAAAGGATTGTACCTAGTTTTTGTTAGAAAATCTCGTAGGGAAAACGTCTAGAAAATATTCGTTCAGATTTCATCATATCGCCTCACAAGTATATAATCAATACAGTACGATGATTTTCGGCGACGAGTATAAACTCTCATGAATGAATAAACGAATGTCGTCAACTAAATCAAATTACTACTTATAGGTACTACTAATTAGACCAAGCGGAGATAAAAATAAACTACAAAGGTAAATTAATAAAAAATATTATTTATCTACAGAGTCGGTAAATTCACTGTCAGCAGGCGCTTACGTATTTATTTCTAGTCACGTAGAATGTATTACCTACCTCAATCGGACTTGAAACAAAAACGATCGATCGCCACTGCAGCCAGCAATTTCGACACGTGGACTTGAAACGAGCCGCCACGACCGACCACGAGCACGCCACGACCAACAGTGGCTACTGGCTAGTAAGTAGTATAGCTACATACTAGACAGAGCACAAACAATGAACTACGACTGACGAACGCGCGAGTTCCCGAGCGTGTGTGGCTTGTGCACGAGGACGAGGTTACGCGACGACACTCGTTAACGGCCACGGCAAACGCCCAGCTGATTGCATTAATAATACACATTGACATATACATGGTATAATATATATTATTATAAAGTCACAACCTTGACAGTGATGACTATAGTATTTCATTTCGACTGCTACCGTTTAACGGATTTTGTTCAAAGTATTCACAGATCACACCACTATTACAATCATTATTACGCGATTGTTAGTATTGATCAAAATTCCTGAAACAAACATCATATGGATCCTAAAAGATTTTTCGAACCATAAATAATATCATAGAAAATATAGTTGTATTTTTTTTTATAGAAATATTAGGTACCTACCGTGTTGAAATTGTTGGAAAGTAGGCATTGTTGTAGCGGGATCTGTGGCAGAGTCTTGAACGAAAATACAATAATTAATTAACCATATTATATAAGAGCTAGGTAAATTCGTATTAATCAATGTTTATAAATATAAAAATACTGCCTATTCTACTATATTCTTACAGTTTATATTAGGTATCTAGATATATGCCACATGGACATGGATATAATATAGTAATCATATATTTATATAATAATATCTACTTAAATACTGAATACTTATTATTGATTAAAATTATTATAAACAATAATTATTAAACGCGTTTTAAAACGGGTGTTCTATATTATTATAGATTGTGATCAACGTATTTTTCGTAACGGTAGAAACTAGGTAGGTCGTAGGTATACTTGCCAAATTACGATCGCAAGAAGACAAAAATCAGCACAATATAATTGTAACATTACCAACATACTAGTATACAACATATTATAATTATTTATTTATTTACGAGTAAGGTAACAACGAATATTAATAATATAGGTACATTTGACTTAGGTATAGGTATTGCTTACCGTTGCCAATTTCCGCAGCAGTACGGTATACTATTATACCAAATACTTAATAATTTAATTTTTTAGATTCTGAGCGGAGCATTAGATTCAGAACATTTTCTGAATGGTGTTTAATTTATTTTTTTTATTTTTATATCCTGCAGTATACAACATTTCTACCAGAAAGAGTGCTTCGATTTCAACATATAGTAGGTACCTTATCTTTTAGCAAATTGGATCAAAATGGTACTTTAGAGAGGTCATTTTTCGATTTTATCAATAGTTATTAAATGCCACGGTAAATACCACCGAAAAATTACAAAACTCGCTAAAAATGGGATTTTAATTTACAAGCTTAATTTACAGCTTACCCGCTTTTTTTAAATTTAAATTTAATTTAACTGATTGAAAATGTATACATCGTATTTGGCAGCGTTAATTTAAATGTTTAATCTTTTAATATAATTATTAATAATAAGTAATAACTCATAATTATACCGTTTAAATTGTGTAAAAAGCAGATAAAATACATTTTAAGTGGCAGCGATAAATCAATTTGTCATCACAGTTTATTTTTTTATAAACGTCTATAATTATAAATGAATAAAGTGTAAACATTTTACATTGAATTTAGCTCTTAGCACTTCAGCCACCTAACAGATATTAGATAATAATAATATATTAGCGTGGGTTTCAATGTAGGTACCGTACTAGCGTCTGCACTCCGCGTTAAACAAGATCAGTTCACGGTTTAAGCCGTTTAAGATCTATCTTAAACAGTGGTTAAGACCCAACATATTAAATTCCCCACGCCAGTACGCCACCGTTTGATAGTTTGAAAATTATTTCTTAGGGTAAACGCAATATAGTAGTATAATATTAGAATATTATTATTTATTTATGATTTTTATCAAGTTAAGGCCCGCACATCAATACTGTGAAAATAAAACTGCCACGACTCATTGCTTGGCCGCCCGAATCGCACTGCTTTAGAGTGCTCCCGTCCTAAAATATAGAAATGTTGTTTTTTCAGATTCAAGTATGTCAGAAAAAGTTATAAGAAATTATTTTAGTAGGTGGTTACAATGATTTTAAAAAAAGTTACACAGCAATACAGCATTTAAATTTCCATAAAAGTTTCATCAATTAAAACTGGGTAATCTCTTCTTCTGCTGTTGAGTATTATACTATATAAATGGGATATAATATTCCCTTTTTTCCCAAATTTTATGAAAAGTACTAGGAACTTCCTAATATTAAGCCCATTTACCACTAATCGTCCTCAACTTTAAAGAATGAAGCAATTTTTCTGTTAAAAAAAATCTTTGCTAGACAAAAGTAAATAAAATAAAAACAAATACACACATCATTGTAATCAAGACAGACATCTTCACTTCACTCAAAATCTAAAATTAAAACATATTTGAACAAATAAAATTAACATTTCATTATAAACACATAATTTATATTTCATAGAAGACATGTTACAGTTGTTGGTTCATGCTAATATTAAAAAATACCCAGTGGATTGAATGTAAACAAAAGTTAACAGAAAATATTTGCAAGTTATTAATTTCATTAAAGTGGATTACAACTTGTATTATTTTTATTTTAAAACATATTTTTATAGTTTTTAAAAATTACAGAACTTTATTATACTTAGTTCATTAAACAATATATGCAGATTTTTAAGTAAAAAATCAATAATTTTTGGTTTGTTAATTTTTAGATTAATAGTTTGCCACAAAATTATCACCCGATAAACAAAATAGTTGATATCACTGTATATTATATTTTAATAACTTGCATATATAAAAATATTTTGCAGTTATCACAATAATGAATGGTCCAAAATGTATTAAATGTTAAGTAGACAAAAATGGAGAATAGCTGACAATAATTTGGAAAACATTAAGACATAATATTATACAAATTACAACATTGGAAAAAGTATTATTAATAATCTTTTTTAAACCACAAAACTGTATTTTAAGAACTTTGGCTACTATAATTTATACAAATATATTATGTACCAGTGGCGTGGCGTGGGTATTAAAAAGATGTAAGCAGTGAAATTTTTTTTTCAAAAGTGATTAGAATATAGGTACTATACCTAAATACCTAATTATAAATTATGTATAAAAAAATGTAATAAAGAGAAAATAAAGAAATTTAAGTATAAATACTTCAAAAGTCTATTAGGCGAATGACAGTGACAGTGTACGTAAAAACGACTACAGTCTACAACGCGTCGGGCTACGTACGGCCGTACGGGTCGCTCCTATTGTTTCTCGAGTAAGCAAAATCAAATGTGCTTACAAACGCTAGTTAAATACATGACCCCCACTATGGCATTATAGACTATTCGAAAACAACAGCTGCCCGTAAGCAATTTCAGAATGTGTTACACTGTATATCGTATTATGATTATGCAGTTAACATAATACAGAATGGATTAAAAATAGACCTACAATCGATGATTTTCTTAAAATAGTTGGTAATCAGTAGACAGCGTACGACACAAATAAACAATAACAAAAACCACTACCAGCTATAACTTAAATATTTTATAAATAAAATTAAAATTTTAAAAATCATTTATTATGTACCTATTAGTCGTGATTGATCAAATTTATTTTTTCTTTCATTTAAAGTGTAAGCAGTGCTTACAGTGCTTACATGCACGCTACGCCCCTGTTATGTACATAAATTATAAAAACCAAATAAGATAATCTATATATACATCACAGTTTGGCATAGACTTTACATTAAGTACTAAATGACAATGATTACATTAATTCTTGGACATACTTTTAAAATTATGTGTTTATACATAAATTACATGTGTGTTTATACATAAGAATTTTTTTAATATTTATCACATTAAGAAAAAATATTTCAAAACTATTGTTGAGGACACACAGTAAGCACACAACTAAATAATAAATTAAATAACTCTATTCACTAAATGGTAAATCCAATGTAAATTAATTTAAATTACACGTACGTAATATGACTTTGAATAGGTATTACAGTTATATAAATATAAATTATTATTTATTGGCATATAATATTATTATAAAGTTAGGTTATTTTTAACATCTCAGCAGTTAGTTTTTTTTAAATGCTTACAAATAAAATTATTATTTTTTTTAAATTTTAGTCCTCAGAAAATGTTTAACTCATTTTTTATTGGCTAGGTGCCATGATTGATGAGTTTGATAGATTTAATTATAAATAATATTTATATTTTGTTTTATCAATACCTGTGTATAGAAGTTATTTTATGATATAGTGACTTTATAGTTAAAAAATTATAATAAAACAAGAAAAGTTAGCCTAAATTATTTCTTCTTGTATAAAAACTAACAAAAATGACTTAAAATTTTCAAGTTACAACTTTATCTAGGTTATTGAATATCAACAATAAAAATATATTTTTTAAAAGTGTGCATTGACAAAATATGTTTTCATTATAATACTAAAAGATATGCATCAGAATTCGAGAAATTAACCAATGTAATCAACAATAATTTGCAATAAATATTGTGGGGAAATTAGAATGTTCTCTATAATTTTGATTAAAATAAAGTGAATACATTTTTCACATTAATGATTATAGTTTTTGCGTTTTTATATTAGTGAAAAATTTAAATGAATTAATTATAGGTACCATACAACTCAGTACTTACATACTTACTGTATACTTTACTTATTATAATTAGTATTGTAGAGTACAAATTACAGATAACAGCGACTAGAACCTTACAATAAATACATTATTTTTATTCACCAAGTAGAAATAAAAACACAATAATAATCAATATAAACTTGACCAGTCTATTGACTCAATGAAATATGTTTTATAAAATAACAAGTTCGGTTTAAATTATATAAATATTTATTCACAACACATGGACATAAAAGAAATAAATGAAAATTAATGTATTGCTGTTGAAATAGAAGGTATCACCTTTTTATTTATTTATTAAGTTTTATACTAATATAAATTAAATATTTGCGCTTTAAGTCAGTTAAGTTAGTTAGTATATTCTCATTATATTATTGAAATAGTCAAAAATATTATTTAATAAGAAATTCAACAGGTTTTATTGAACAGATCATTGCCATAAATTATGATTGTGTAAATTTCTACTTAATACACTTCGTACATCATCTGTAAACCGTAATGCATCCAGCATTGGTAAGAGGTTTAACAATGCTGTATCTGAAGTATCTGAAAACCACGATTTAATTGGTATTGCATTGTCTGAAAAATATAATACATTAATATTATTATTTAATATTAATTATAATAAACATTTTTAAAAACAAATTAAAATGTTTTAATCACCAGGAAATGCTCTGTATGCTGCTGGTGAATTGTCGAGTATAAAGACCCTCGATAAATCACTTGAAACTGATGTCAAATCTTTGGTATAAGAACCCATTTCAGGTGTGCAATGTTGTCTATAGAATCGCCTTCTTAATATACCCCTTCGATTGTCTAATTTATCAGCAACAGCAGCGCCATAAATTTGCATACTAGCTGTAAAGACTACCAGCTCATACCATTTAGAGACCTAAATTTGGTAACATGCAAAAGAATGCAATTTAGTATTTAAAAGTATTTAATGCATATTTAAGTATTTAAAAACTTACAACATCTAAGAAAAAATCAACATGCGGCCTCTTGTGAACATAAAATCTTACTGGATGCCGCTCAATGGTAACTTTTAAAATAAAATCTGGTGGCATTTCTGGTTTGGACGGATGACGTAGGACACCTTCATGGTGTGAATGTATTAATGTCTCATCTAAATCTAGCACCAAAACTTTCCGTTTTACCATACCTATGAAAGATAAATATATTTTACTTGCCTTAACAACCTTTAATTTTGTATAAAAAAACTTTTAACATACTTATTCTATGTCTGGATAATGGTAATAAAGGAAATACTCCATATTTAACAGGTTGATATTGGCGAACCTGTAATAAAAATTACCAGTTTTAATTTTTTATAAAACTATGAGAATGTATTGTTAGTAACATAGAAAATATCACTAAAAATAATCATGAAATTACCTAACTAGTTTATAATGTAACTTTGTAATATATTAAAAGAATAAGTAAATATATACAATAATAAAACAACAGTTTCCACAATAAATGTTCAATAAGACAAGTAGGTTCAGACTTCAGACAACACAATATTTAATTTATTAAAAAACTAAAATCGTAATAATTTATCAGCAAACACATATTTAAATTTTAAAACTTACAGTTTTAATTTGTCGTTTTATTAGGAAGCATATGCAGGCCCACACCTTCGAGGCCAACACCATGAAAGCTTGAATGCCCATCTGTATGACTTTCAACATTTGTAATGTAAATCTTATAACAAATGACTCATAACTCTTAAACAGTTTGTCCGGTATACATTGCATACAGACACAAAATATGGAAATTTATAATGCCTGGAAATTGATTTAAATAAAATTGTTATTGAATACAGTGATTATTTATACTTGCTTCTTAGAAATAAATAAAAACAAATGTGAAAAAGTATACTAATTCACTAATGCCTTTCTAAAATTTTGGCAAAATGTACGTACTGTTTCCAACATGATATTTCGAACTAAGACGGCAAAGGAAAAACGATTTCGATCAAGTAAAAACAGAAACTGGTATACAATATTATTCAATAATAAAGATTAAATTACAAACAAAATTAATAACGAGATCAAATTGAAAACTGAAAAATAACTGTGAAACATTATTAATTTCCTACTTCTTTTTTCATCTGTAATCAATCCTTTACAAACAACAACAAAACGAGATAAGACATCGCGCCATGATGGCCAAAGAGGTTGTAAGATGATTATTTCATATGGTGGCAAGTACAATATTTCTCATCTGTATTATATGTTGCCTATCGTCGTATATTTGGAGGAGCTGCGTGAAACACAATAATAATAATAAATTAATAATACAACAAAACCGACATGGCGATATAACTACCAATAACTACCTACTCTATTGTTATTAACAGGGCTCGGAATTCTATGAATTTGCATATTTTTAGGGAACTGTGTATTAATAATTTGATTTGAAAACAAATTCGTTTCTTAGCACATACAATCTAAATACAAAAATGTATGTTGTATATTTGACTAGGTTTACATGATTTTGCGTTTTTAAAGAATTTAAGGATTTTAATGGATACTATGTTATCTGATAAATAAAATATTTAAAAATTTAAAAATATAGATGTCGCCACACATCGTCTATATTTTGAATTATACTATACCGAAAATCGATTGCAATTTATCGACTAGGTAAAAACATCTAATCATTCAACGTAATTCAGCTAAATATATACCTAATAACATGGTTTAATATCTGCTGTATTTGCAATGGTGGGCAAGTTAATGAAAATAATTAACTGTGGAAAGTTAAGTTAATTCATTTAAATTGCCTTCAGTTAAGTTAAAAGTTAACAAGGAAAAAAAAATTAACTAGATAAGTTTAAAGTTAAGAGAGAAAATAAAATTAACTTATCTCAGTTAAAAAAAAGTTAATTTTTTTGAAGGTACAATATTTTTAAGTCATATACTACCATAGTATTTTGTTTTACAAAAACATTTACCAAGATATTTAACACTGTGTAAAAAATTAAATTTTTATAATACATAATTCGAAAATAAATTACTAAAATCGTAAAAAAGTCGACCAATCGGTATTGCCTAGTTGATTACGCATGACTCAAAAATTAAATTATCTTAACTAAATGACAATGTTAATTAACTATAAAAAGTTAAGTTACAACAATAAACATTTTAACTGAATGAGTTAATAAGTTAAAAACAAAAATAATTAACTAGTTAAGTTAAAAAGTTAAAAAAAGATTAACTTTTTAACTTAACTTTAACTTTTTAACAAGTTAATGCCCACCTTTGTGTATTTGATACATTTAATTTTTTATATTTAGGACTGTGAATAATCGAAAAATTTTTGAAGATCTACAAACCAAAAATAAAAACTAAGTCTGTACCAAATTAAAAAATACATTTTTTTAAAGTAATTATGAATTTTTTAATTTTATTAAAATATATAAAATATAAATATATGTTTTAAAAATCTGCATATTATACTGCATGATATTGCATATTTAAACTTTTACTAGTGCATTTGTATGCAGTTATTTCAATATTTTTTATCGCATAAAGATCCGAGCCCTGGACCTATTAATGTTGTATTTTTGCGTCTACTTCATAACTTATTCGTTGGTCTATTATCTAGGTTTCCTCGGAAATAGATTTACGACTTTATTTTTAGTTTATAAAATATGATGCATAGTAAGTTTATATTTTTATCAAAATAAATTTATATTTGACTTAGTTGTAGATAGCGATGAAATGAAAAATATAAGAATCCACTCCCGACCAAACTTAGAAAAGAGGAAATAAACAAACTAAATTTACTTTTCAAAATTGAAATCGAGCTACTGCGGAAGTATGTTTAATTTTATTTCGCTTATTGAGTTAAATGTATGAAAAAAATCGGTTTCCAGAGCCCCCTTGAATTCTGAGTGGATCAATGAATATATCGATTTTACAAAAATGTGTTTTTTTTTGGTCAGTAAAAGTGTTTCGATCTTCAGATTCTGCAGTATCTTTTCTGGTGGGTATGTGAATATAGTCGGTACATTTGGGAGATCAATATTTAAAATGTCCAGTAGCTTTCAAAGGCACCGGAAAAACAAAAGATTAAGGAAAAACAGTTTACGACAAAATGTTTATATTAGCATTTTCAGATTTTCTATACACCATACAATTTAAAAAGTTTTAGAACTATCTTCAGGCATAAGCCAATTTCGATTTTTATTATTTTTTTAAAAATTATTGTTGATAAAAAATTTTCCTCTTGAAACTTGAAAATGTAATATAAGGTTCCTCATAAGTAGTTGAAATTAAAAAGTTGAGAGTAAATTAACAATAATTTTTTGTGAGCGTCTAAAGTTATAATTTTGACAAAATTCGTCAAAATCACGATAATTTCCAAATTATTTTGAGTTAGAAATGCATTAAAATTATTTACATTTGTATAAATGTAAAATGTTTACGGTTACATCTTATATACATATTATTATAATTTCCTTGCATGACGGGTGAACATTTTTATATTCATGAAATTGTTTTCTTCTTTTTGGTATAGACCAGGTAATAGAAAACGGGTATAACGCGAGGATTTGAAACAGCGTATAAGATCTGCATGTTATGCATTTATAATTGTTATAATTTATAAATCATAACAATTTGGTAACTTTAACATCAATTTTAATGGTAAGAAATCGGAAACTTTTAAAACTTTCCTTATGGACAAGTTCAATTTTCATATGATAAACAATCCAGCAGAATCTGCAACGAGAGATGATACCGATTTTCAAGATGTTTGGAAAAAATTACATCACAAACATAGGTACGTATCGTATTTCAGTTATCACAGTAATTTCAGTTATTGAATATGATTAATATAATAGTAGGTACCTACTTAATTAAATAGTAATAATAATCATTTTCATTTTCATTTATTTTTCACATTTACTTATTGATATTTACTTTTATTTTGAATGGTTCCACTAAAATGTATTTTTTAATCTATAATATTTGTTGGAAAAGAAACCCTTCGTTTCTATCGGGTGTCCTATGACAGCACTCACTTTTTTATTTGGTTTTACATATTATTATGCTTTTATAATTTATTGAGGAAACCTAATCGTTGGTAAATAGTATTGTCTATAATATGATTTAAGTGGATAACCAGTAGTTATATTAAGTGTAATTACTTATATCACAAAACAAAAAACAGGATATGACATAAATAGGACATTTTTTAAAAAACGTATCATTCCATAAAATACGGGATTCCAAAATATTTTATCTATACTATCTATTTGACAGTTTTAATGATGTCCTAACCTTTAAGATTGTAATTTGTAGTGTAGGTAACTGTTATATTATAGACTTTGGTAATCATAATCAAATAATTTTGACTCTAACTTGTTTATTAGAGCTCTTTTATGTTAAATTATAATTGTTTGGTTTATGAATATTTTTACCTTATACGATTATATTTATTTTTATTGAATGGGAACGAATTTAATAAACTATCTCATAGAATTAGAACTAATAGTGAATAAACACATACACTCACACTCGCACAATGCGTACTATATAATTTAATATCACGTTATACCTAATAATTAATTTAATAGCAAACAAATAAATAATTTTTGGTTTTATGTTGGTTGCTCTGCACTTGCGAGTTGGTACTCTTGACAGGCATAAATATTGTAACTGAAAAGGTCACACAATACCCAGGTGAAGAATAATAGTAATAAATCACACAATGGCCGTAATCGACGGTCATTAGGTTAGGGAAAGAGAAGCAGGAAAGCCACATCACCGTCAAACATACAAATGAAAAAAAATAAACAAAGATGAAAATATCTTCAAAGGGAGATATATATATAATGTACCTTTACCATTCAACAAATATAATTTATTATTGTTGTGAATCTCTGTGTGCATAGAAGTGGTACCCTGCACTATTCATTCATATTTTTTTTACTTTGAAGATATTGCGGAGTTTCCTTTCTTAGTACGTTTTGTAGGTATTTGTATGTACAATTGGTGACGATTCCATTTAGAACTATAAATCAGAACTTTGGGTTTGTTATGGTAATCGTTTTAAAACACCTGCGACTATGCCATACATGCAGTGTCAGTGGTCTGTAGTATTCATGCAATTGTAAAATATTCTAATAGTAGGTATTTTATATTAATTTTTTATACTCAACGTCTTTTGTTTTTTGATGTACCATATACTTAAGAAACATGCAGTTTAAAATAAAATACTTTAATAATTTATATTCTATCATGAAATCTATAATAATTTAAATACCATTGATTTATGGTGTTGCAAACATATTATAGATTATTACCTATACGAAGTTATAGCAATATTATTTTAATTTTTGTTAAAACAATTTTATAATATTTTTTTAAAAACACAATTTTAAATACTTTGTCCGATTATTGTAATGTAGACAATGTTTTGGTATTATTTTTTCTTAAGCATAAAATGATTTTGGATATTTTAATTGGTTACAGTAGGTACCTATTATATAAAATAAGCAGCGCTGATTCCAAAATTCCCAAGATTATCGCTTTGCCAGTAAAAACTATTATTTTCAAATGCATTTAGTGCTGAAAACGGTTGCTTTTATTATTATTGTGAATACATATACATGAGTAATACAAGTAGCCAATACACAATCGGATAGCATTGAAAACAAAAGACCCCCAGGCCTCGGAGCTGACCTGCGGCTTATTAACGGGCCGGCAAAGAAGCATAGAACGCACAAGAGTCTGTATGCTGTTTGCCAGGTTTCCATAAATGGTTGCGTTTTATTATTATGCTCTTGGCTGAGGTTAAAATGTCACCAGTTATATGTAAATCGCGGGGGCACGTTCATGCGAGGACGAATGTGTCGGGCTCACGTGCTCATTACAGCGAACCCCCTCCCACCACACACATGACTATTGGTCATCGTCAAGGGCGTGGACTTGCATCTTCACACAAATGCATTCTTTAAGAAATCATTTTAACATAATACCCACCTTTATCTTTGTAATCCTTCATCTATACCTACTGTAAGTATATACTGACTATGGATATACCTATTTCAATATACTGTGGCTATACGATTCATTTATTATAATATGTATAATGTGTATAGTGTGCTTATATAAATATATACCTATATCAGATACCTATTATGTCTTTTGAACTGTTAAGTAAATATTGTATATAAAAATCGATGCATTGGCTATATTATTTATGGATAATAGATGTATATCACTTCCAATGATAATTTTAGTAAATATCTATCTGAATTTAAGTTTATTTTACTAAAATGGTGTGTAAAAATCTAAAACTGGTATAGCATGTAATTTATAATATTTGATTAAATTGATTGTAATTTAGAATTTTGGTAACAATTATTTATAAATAATGTTTTCTTCATTAATACAATATTTAAAATAAATGTAATTAAATAAAGTACATTGAAAACTATTTGCCAGTAGTTTAGTTACCAAAGAAAAGTAAAATATTAATTAATTAAAAAACTGTCACATCGATAGTGTCTTTTCTTACTTTGTATTAACTTCTAACAATCATAATACAATATAAATTATAATACCTATTAGGATAAAATATTTTGAATATCTTAAACCATTTTATAAAAAAAAGTTATAGAATGGACATTTTTCTTTTTCTCCTGGGAAATAGTCATCAGTGCATGTTATCTGTTTTCCACGCACGGGTTTGTGTGTTCGTTGTTTAATTTCGGTTAGTCAGCAGTTCTTTTTTTCCTTGACAAAGTAGCATTCTTTCACGGTGGATGAAAAAATATCTTGCTCCTGTATATAGATGGTTTTCGGACCACATAACTGATTTTATTCCATGTTGGTATCTTTTTTGTTTTGTTTGTACACAAACAGAGAACCCCATAAGAAATATAATGAATGTGAGATAGGTAAGGATAATTTAAACTCAGGTATCCAAGCACATTTTTTATAAATTCCCAGTAGTTTTCAAAACTAAAAAAAATTAAGGAACAACGTGAATTTTTACTCAAAAAAGGTTTTCTACGAAATCGATTTTGGTTTTTGTTGTAACTCTATAAAATAAATTACCGTAGATATATGAAATTCTCACTGAATGTTTATACATATTAGCATTTTCTATACACCATATATTATTATATTTTGTACATAAAATTACATTTTCAAATGCAATTTTTTCGGGAAAAATTAATTTGACCTACGGCGTTTTATTAATGCCTAATAATAAAATAAATTACTTTAATCATAGTAATATCATCAAAATATATACCTAGATAGTAGATGGTAATATTATAGGCTAACAGACCGTCTTCGCTCAGAATCATGTTTATTAAACAATTATTTTATATATTTAACACATCCATTACAGTGACTTCTCTCGAGTCTCGACACCTAATCAGTAATCGTTACCCACTTGTCCTTTTTTTTAGTTTGAACTAAATAGGTAGTTATAGGTTGTAAACTTGTAACTACCTATTTGTACTGTTTAAAATAATGTAAAAAATCTACGATCTAGGTATATTTTTTTTCATTATCATTATTCATTAATAATTATTAATTAAAATAACTTCTATGTGTAGTTATATATTAATTAAACATAATTGATTTTTGATATTACGTTGAAAAATCAATAGTTAAATTTTAGTTTACATTTTAAGTGTTTTATTTTTTAATCATATTTGTATAACTTTTAAATAATGAAAAGAAACATCAATTATTGCGAAAATATTTGTGTGTGTAATATGTAACTGTATAAGTACACATAAAAAAATGATTGCGTTATTTAATTATATTGAAATATAAACTGAACGTTGACTGGTGTCAAGTATTTTGACACAATTTTTAATACAATAATAAACGTAAATATTAAAAAAAATATTGTACACATTTATGAAATATAATCGTTTCTATTTGTTTAAGATAAAAAAAAAATTGTCTCGTTATGTACTGTCGGTCAATTTGATTATTGAATACTTTTAACTATGTGGGTACAGTCGGTGCAGATTGTTGAACATGTTAGGTTTTATTAAAAAAAAAAAGATACTCTAAGTATAATATTATGTACTAATTTTAAAAACTTAAATTTAACGCAATAATTATAATTCATAACTTATTAGTATTAAGGATAATAGATTATCTGGTTTTATATACTTAATCAAAACCATTTTATTTATGGTACTGTATATTATGTACCTACCTAGGTATTATGAATATAATTGTAGATGTTTCTTTTTTAAAACAATGTCGAGAGTCGTGACTTAAAAAGTACATTGTTGTTGTCGCGATAATAACTGTAGGATATAAATTAGTATTAACTTGTGTTATAGAAAAAAAAATATTATTTGTTATTATTGCTCGAATATAAACATGGTTCGGGTGAAAGTATATAATATTTAGGCGTGTTAAAAGGCGTGACCGATCCGGATTAGGTGTTCGATGTTTTTGATTTCTTATAAGTTATAGGCGTGCTGCATCGCTTAAAAATGAATGATAGAATTGAGATGGTTAAGTAAGTACAACCGTCTACTGTCTTTGCAGTTTTTTTTTGCTTACATATCTTTTAAATGGAACTTTAAGTGGACATTACAATGATAAGTTATATCTAGCTGGTGACTGGTGACTCCTGCGCTTAATTTTAGGGGAATATTTTAATTCACCTAATATGTAATACGTGATATTATTTATTATTTGAATTTAATTGTTAACTATTTATTTAAAAACACCCATAATACTCGACACTTGTGGTTTATAAATGATTTAAATAGATTTCAAAAAATTAAAATATATTTTTGTGTATAAACTATGTTAGAAAAACAATTATAATATTCATAGTATTAGTGTTAGTACAATATTCATTATTTAAGTTAATTACATAATAATTTAATATCAGATATCATTTTATAATTCTATTGAACAGAGTGAACCATTTAATTATAATTCTATAATTCTTTAACAATTTTTAATTATCTTTATTATTTAAGTAATTTTCTTTAAAATAATATAATAATAAAAAAGTAAAATAATGGTATTGAAATATTGAATACAGCAAAAGTTATTGCGAAAAAATACTACAAATCAAAAGTGAAAATTAACTCAACCTGTTAATGTTATAAATAATTATAAACCTGTTCATTAATATAATGTGTGAAAACAATTTATTAAAAACCACATTGAAGTATCTACAATATAGTTGACGTTTATATAGCATACAAATTACACGTATCGTGTATTACTGCAGATTATTTTTAAAAATAACTTTTAAAACAAAGAAAAAATATTAAATAAAGCTTAGATACCTACGGTTTAATTTAGTTTGAAAATATTTTTTTATATTTGTTACTCTATATAATCTGTGTAATTTACTAATTTAAAGTTTGGAAACCATGAGTCTATAAAAATTAAAATAAAAACGAATGTGTATACAGGGTGATTTTTTTATCGAAGAACACGCTCATTATTTCAAAAAGTATTAATGTTTAAGAAAATATTTTTTTACATAGTTTCAAGTTGTTAAAAAACAATAATTTTATTAAAAAATTATATTTTTAAATATTTTTTATCCTTTTAATTTTTTAAGTTTTTTACTTTTTGAATGACAACATCTAATTTTAATTTGATATTCAAAAACAGAATATTTTTCTGAGTATTTCGATACATAAAAATTGAATTTAGGGCAATTAGTTTATGAGTTATAAGTATTTAAAGTTTAGATGAGCGGAGTAGAGTGGTACGGGGTTACCCCGCGAAATGTTTGTCCTCTACTCCGCTCATCTAAACTTTAAATACTTATAACTCATAAACTACTTGCCCTAAATTCAATTTTTATGTATTAAAATAATCAGAAAAATATTCTGTTTTTGAATATCAAATTAAAATTAGATGTTGTCATTCAAAAAGTAAAAAACTTAAAAAATTAAAAGGATAAAAAATATTTAAAAATATAATTTTTTAATAAAAATATTGTTTTTTAACAACTTGAAACTATGTAAAAAAATATTTTCTTAAACATTAATACTTTTTGAAATAATGAGTGTTCTTCGATAAAAAAATCACCCTGTATAGTGTTATAATATTAGATATACTAATTAAGTTGGTTATTAGGAATAATCTAACATGATATATCATTAAAAATTGTATCATTCAATTTCAAAAAATAACAATTTATACGTGGAGAACACTTTATGTGTCGAATAGTCGAATAAGTAATTCGTATATCATATTTTTCAAAAAAAATATTTTGATGATTTGTAACTTTTTAAAGTGTGTTAAACAACCAGTAGGACAATTTCTATTTGTGAATATGATAAATGATAATATGTATTTATAAAAGTAAAAAGTATTTTTATTCAACACTATTATTATTTGGTTAATCTATTTTAAAACTACTTATGGTTAAACATTCCAACAGGTAATTACAATTACTTATACAAAAATATGTACCTAAGTACTTAATAGAAAAGTTCAAAATTTTTACATTGCCAAAAAAATTATTCAAAAAAATTGGATTCATTAACTTTAAAACTTTAATATTATAAAAAATTGTTGTACATATAATAATTATGTAAATTACTAGTTGTATACTTTACTCTCTCTATTTATATATATATAGGTATATATATTGTATAATGTACCTATACTATATTATTATAATTTTATGATTTGATGTTATGTTTAAATTAACATTTTATGTGACGAGAATAAAAATTAAATATAATTTGAGTACCTATTTTAATTGATAGGCGGTAACTGCAGTCTGCATGGTAAGTAGGTACCTAATTAAATAGATGTAGCGCGTGCAATATTGATAGATTTTTAGTAATTTCAAAGTTATGATATTATACAAATCATTCTTTTGTAGTATTGGTCGATAAATATTGTCTTTGAAACGGTTACGGTCGAAATGGTCGCCAATACATTTTTTGTTTTCGTCTACATTGATTTCACATAGGCACACACATTCACATACAGTATCTCTGTATAATATGCTGTGAATCCATTGTTACGCATGTTATACTGCTACCACCGTCACTCAAAAACCTCAAAAGAAGTGTATAAATATAATATATATATATATATATATATATTTAACCACATAGCTGGCGGTCACGTATTGGGGCCAAAATATAGACCAAGGGCGGGGGTGGGGGATATCTGTGGTGTAGATAGGTGAAAAATAATCGACCATGATGTGTTGTGTTGGGAGACAAAAATATCATATTATCCGTGGCCGTCGCAGGTCATTGGTTTTCTTCTGCTAGCTAAAGAGTTTGAGAAAGAAAAGAGAAATAATAAACTCGAGGCCATTGTAACTGTTGGACTAAAAAAAAAAATAAAAATAAAAATCATAATAATAAAATATAATATTCCATGCTCTTAATAATAAACATAGCTATAATAGGCAATAGGTTGACGACGGAACGCCCACAATAGAACTCGTCATGGGAAGCGAATTACACGTGATGACACCCTGCAGGATACGTCGAATGTTTGCCACAACAATGTAATACGATGATTGACGTTAAAATTGATACTGAACGGAAAAATATGCGATACGTATTTATTTGGAATTATTAGGTAGGTAGGTATTTGTGATCGAAATAAAAGGGCAACATTTTTAAGTAGGTATAGTACATTTTTTTCTTTATGTATTCTTCATGCATAGAACAAATTGAACATTGAACAACCTCGTGAAATAAGTCAAATCACTGTAGTATGGTTAGTTTAAAATCTTGTTTTCCGCCATAATTTGTTTAGAATAGGACCTATATTTCAGTACTATTTATTCAGTAAAATAAGGTGTTATATACTTATATGACGTACATATTTCTTACTATGTTTAATTATAGAGTTAAGCTGCGAAGTCAAATTGATAATATCAGGTATATTACTCTAACAAATTATGAAAAATTATTATAAATTATATTTATTACCTATTTAATTTGATTTTTAAGAATATTAAATTTTAAGTAAGTTCACCATAATTATTAAAAGATTCTTTTTGAATTTATATAAATTCATTATTAATGGATAAATAGGGCGAATGGATAAACAATCATAACGAATGGACCATAACTCATACATGTACAATTTAATTTAACTCAGATGTTTATGTGGATCCGTTACTGGCATTTTATTAATATTTTACAAGAATTATGGCTAAAATATAAATGCCAAGTAAAAAAATCCAGCTCTGACCCCCTAAAATCAACCCTACGCATGGCCTACAAAAGTAGCTAAATATTATGGGGGGCAATTTTTGTTTCAAATAACTGAAAACCTAGTAATGTTATTATGTTAACATTAATGCAAACGCTAACTATTAATTATTAGTTTATCACCTTATAACAACTTTAAATAACATAATTCTCGCTTTAAACTTAATATATTATTTGGGATTACCCACTTAGTGTAATAATAATGATGAGACAAGACCTACAGTGATTCTGTGTTTAACAATATTACTGAGAATTTGAGAATGTTTTTAATGAATCATTGATACAAGAGGTATAAAAAAGACCACTAACATCAAAATGATTTACTCGCAAACATATTTAAAATCCATGTAGGTTATTATAATCGTTCATATTTCTTACTGTCTAATAATTACCTACTATCAGGAATACTAATTAGTAACCTAGTACCACACTGTTGATAAATGTTAAAACTATATTAATTTATTGCCAAGTTATTAATTTTTATCTAATTTTGTAATTATACTGTAGAGTTGGTGACACACTGACATCACAGCAGTATTGTGCAATTCATTATTACCTATATTATAATATATTGGTGTCTGCCGTCTGGAAATTATAAAGTTCAAATGTCATCCTTGAACGAAATGTCAAAGTCCAGAATAAAGGTCAGTACGGTCTTAATGAAGTGCGATTTCCTGTAAGTATTCAGTTTGGAAACTAAAATTGTTATAAACATAATACCTATTTAATATTATAATATTGTTATTATAACTTATAAATTTTAAATATTTCAAATTTCAATATATTTATCTACTATGATGTAAAATAAGTATGTGTACATATTATGTATAATATTCTCTACAGTTACTATGTTGTATTTTGCGTACTATAAACCGATATAAATAAACTCTAATTTTCCTCGTTAGTGAGTTTTATATAATAAAGACATTTTCTATAAAATGTCCACAAAAATAAGTCATTACCAATTCATCAAAGTCTCGATAAATTATTGTTATAACTTTAAATGTTTATTATAATATCTTGCATTACTGATAACTTATAATATTAAATTAAACAGTTATAAATTATATGATATGACAGCGTTCATTGTACTTAAAAATAATATATTAATCTACTTTCTTCTATAAGCAACAAATATAAAATACATTGTTTTTGTAAATGCATTTAATTTTAAAATAACTATGTTTTAGATTCAAGTTCATCATGGACTTTTTTTTAAATTAAATTAATATTTTGCAATCTAATAGTTTTTAATTGCTATACCTCTCATAATATAATAGTTAATCGTTATTAATTATTATAAATTATCATAGAGAAATAAACATATTAAAAATTATTATAATAAGTATATTATAATATTTAAAGGGATATGTATGCATATTATAGTTTTGTAGTTTACTATTAATATCGGTACATTTGATTAAAACTATATAATATTATGTTTTTTTAATATAATGCAAATCCTTGAACTCAATGCATTCGTTTTTAGAAATTAACATTAGAATAGGTAACCTACCTAATTATAATAAATTGTATATTTCATAAGTATTGTGTACTTATTGCTAAAATGTTCTCAAATGTTAGTTTAGAATATTACGATGTGGCTTGGTATGGCCGTAGTTGCATTCAAGCACAAAATACTCAGTGCAAGCATCGGCCGGTGTCACTATAGTTCCTGGATGGGTGACCACCCGGGTTATTTGTGACAAATCCTTGCCACACATACACACACGTTTGCCAATCCAATCGTACCCCTCCATACAAACAGCTTATAGCCACAGGCTTAAGATCAATAAAAATAAAAAATAAAAATATAACGATGTTTAAATGTGTATGTATTACTTATGTTTAAATTGAATCCTGAATATTTAGGCTAATATTTATTGATATTAGGTAGGTAATTAAAAACAATTTAAATATCTATATACATTTTTTTAGCTGGCGTTTGGATTCACGAATACAGTGGGCAGACGAGTCGTGATACAATCGTTTACATAATTACATCTATATAATATTAATTATTAGTATCGGCATTTTTCAGTGTAGAACCGTATAAATTACATGTGGGCTAAGAATTATGTTTTTAAATTAAAATACATAAAACACATAATTCATTGGGAAATCGATTATTTATTGATTGACATTTTTGCTGTTCTTAGAAAGCCTAAAAAAGAATGAATAAATAAAATAATATAATCCTTTAAAATTAATAACCTAGAGATTTCGGTCCTTTTCAAATCGATTAAACACTAGATGCAAGCGTAAATATTTTTTTCTAATATCGATCAGTCACGATGTTGTTATAAATAAATATTCTGTTTATGTAAAGTATATATCTATATGTACTACACATTATATATACTCTGCACTTTATCTAATACCTGTATGATTATAGTTTGTGTTTTTTTAAATCAAAAGTGTGAGTATTCTTATAAATACATGATATTAGTTTTTGGTTAAAATAAACAGTTTATCGTATTTACTCAAACTTAAAGTTTAAAGCTGAAAGCTTTAGGACTGCCAATATTATGCTAATCATTCGTAAATATCGTGTTATTAGTTAAATGACATCGATTATGATAATTATATATCCGAAATAAAATCCATAAATGTATTATAAATGGTTACTGTATGGTTATGAATTATGATAGTTTATTACTATTTGTTTAAATAGTTTGTAATAATATCCTGATTTCATATTAATTTTTTATACTAAAATTTGTTATTTTCTTAAGTTACCTATCAATTATTATTAATGAATATAATATTTTCAAAGCTTATAAATTTGTTTAAACGACTAATAGCTTAAAGTCATACCTATTCATTGCTAATCACTACTCTAATAGTCTAATGATTATTGCTGTTGTCTTATTTTCATTGCATAGGTATAACTATAACATTATAATTAATATATAAATAAGAATACAATATTTTTTTTACATTTTCTAATGAAATACATAATGCATTTAATTTAAGTAAGTTACGTGCAACTATAAAACGTGTATAGTTTTTATAATATATTATCATTATGATACTTGCTTGATTAATAATGTTCTATAATAATAATTCTATAATTAGAAATGAATTAAATTTACTAAATAATATTTCAATTCTTGTATAATATGTGATATTATATGCAAAAGTTACTCATGATCCATCTAAAATTATTAATTATATTATATTGTATTATACCTATCTATGTGGAGTCTAAATTAAATTAAATTTTTTAATGAGATGGTGTACCTAGGTTATGAGAATTTTACAGCTAATCATTTTAAAATTAGTACATGTCAGTGCCCATAGGACGTGTGCATGAACTCTTTTGCATAACTTTGTAAAACCGGTTGTGATAGTTGATCTGGTCACTAATTGAATATAACGTGTGAGCTTTGATTATTATTACATATTTAATATTTACCTATTTATTTAAACATGACATTTTAAATTTTTTAAAAACCATAACAATTCTTTTAATATTAGCTTTATTTAGCTTATAGTATGGAATCTGTATGACTTCAATGTTTATATCTACAATAGTAATAACTACTACTTGTAATTTTTCAATAAATAAATAAAGATATATCTTCTAGAGAAATTTGTTACTGATTCATGATTAGGTATAAAAAATAAGAAATATTAACCGTGGAATGGGGAAATCATTTTTTTTTTAATTTTATAAAACTTAATTGTAGGTAGTTATGAACTTATAACTTATAAACAGTATGCACGATATAATAGATAGGTAGTATTAATATTTTGGATAAGCCCATCTAGTATTATAATATTTATTATGTTATCAACTAAAATATACTATAATTTATTCATTAATGATTTTAAATATAATTGGAATTAATATATTAAAACGCTTACCTATATATAGGTATTGTAATATTTCAATATTTGAATAATGTAGGGTAAAAGGTATTACTATAATGACTTACTTATTTACTATACTAATATAGTATAATAGTATATGATATAGATAATCTAGCGATGTTATGAATCAGGTATTACTTACCTTTATCAGTTTGTTCGTGATTGAAAATAAATGGGATTTGTGTTAAATTTTGTAAGTTTAGGAGTAAAGAAACAGTAAGAATGTTCTAACATAATAAATTACATTACAAACCTGTCGCCAATTTATAATTTATATATGATTTAAGTTTTATCAATACACTATTATATATTATGTTATGCGTGATGACAGAATATGATATTGTTATATGAAAATTTGCTCTAATAAAACGAAAACTTTAGATTATAATTATCTTGGTCCATCTGTAACAATCTTGTAGCAGATAGGTAACACTAAAAAGTAAAAACGTTTTGAATAGGTGTATGCATTTGTTTTTATTTACGCTTTTTACCGTTTATTTAAGAATCGCCACCTTAATCTAGTCGAATAGCTAAAACAAATAAGTTAATATCGAAGTATCCATGTTTATTGTCTATCTTAATGTAAAATGCACGAAAACGTGTAAATCCCAACTACACCGGTAAGGAATGAAATGGTATTAAGTGGTTACATAATTCATAGCAAGCACGCGAGTTCGCACGTACACTTTGGGTTGCAAGACCTTTTGTGCGATTTATGAATTTCGGTTTCTCTTTCGGAGCAGCGATTGGTTGCATGTACGACAGCAGACGCGTTACACTTGTATAGAACCAAGAAACATATAAGTATATATATATTATACATAAAAAATGTATGTGTTCATATTTCATGTCTTAGAGAAAGTTTTTTTTCTTTTTTACAACTTGGTATCTATTCCGCGTATAGATCATTTGCGTTGACAGGAAATCGTCAAACAATAAATGAAAAAACAAATAACAATAATTGAATATTATCAACACCGCCGTCGTGTCCTTTATTGCCGTGAATCTTAACACGATATTGTTATGTCAGTAATATTGTGTATATAAGTATATTATTTTAAAAATGATTTAGACGGACTCGAATCGTATTATCATTTAATTATCTATTATCTAATAGGCATGGGTAGTAATAATATGATATATTATTATGGAATCGAGTGCATATCGCATCCACACAAGCGCATAATACAATAATAGTGCCAATCTTGAATTTAATATTATTGCCACGATCGCGATGGTTCATAATTTGTGGGATGATAATTTTGTGTAATAATTATAATAATAAAACGTAATTTTATCGGCGCCGACGACTTCGTCGGTTTGGCTGTTTAATTATTGACCGTCGTGCACTCCTCTCACAATAATGTTTGAAAGACGGCAGATACTGAACGGACCGATAACTCGACCTCATATTATTATTATTATTATAGCGTGGCAAACGGTTTGATGTTTTAATTATTTACAGACGTATTGCACATATTATAAAGGTGCACAGCTTCAGCATAATTATTATTATATTGTACGTAATAATAATTATTTCCTCGCATTGTCAGCGAATGGTCGAGTTGTGTCAGATAACACTTAACGTAACTGTTTTTATTTGTTTGTTTAATACATGTTTACAGTTTTACAGTTTTTTTCTCACACAGTCACACTATAATAATAAAATCACTATGAGAAGACCTACCGGCCTACCTACCGAAAAGTAACACTCGATATTATGTGTTTTAATCAAGCGTCATTCTCGATATTTCGTAATAATAATATTATGTTAACATAATAATTATGTGAGACCACGTTGTCCAAGATTCCTTAATTGTTAATTATATATTAAAATTAAATTAAATAGTAACCCTGTACTGAATTTTTGTGCGGGTACAGATATTTCATTAAAAAAAAAACCAATATTTGAATAAATCATTATTGTTTAATATTAATTGTAGCTAAGTACTTTATTAATACTAGATCCTATACTGTATCGGTAGAAACTACACAGAGTGATAGTGTTTCGAAAGACTTTTTAAAAATTACATATATTTCAAAATACACATATATATATATATAAGTACCACTATCTTCTTGAACCAATAAATGAAGAAAACATATTTTTTTACTCACAAGTAAACAAGTTATGGGTACTATATAATTCTCTGTTTAATTCTTTACCGTAAATAATATTTCGTTGTTCACGCATTTATAAGCCATTATACAAGGTTTATGGACAATCTATAGAATAAAAAAGAAACAAAGACGATTCGACGCATGAATTACTTTTTTTTATTATTTCACATGCGTATTTTATCACCATATTAGCCTATAGATAAAAATAATCAATTCAGTATTCGATAAAATATTGTTTGCATTCTAACAACATTCGTATACAATATAGTATTATTATATACAAGCCCGGTTATAATTTTATACTATATAATACTATATTTATAGTCGTTTATTATTCCAACGTGGCCTAAGTGAAATGTATAAAATGACGAATGTACCTACACACTACACACACGTTGCGGTCGTGCTCTAGTTTACAGCCAATAAAATTATTGTCATGTGAAATTTCGTAAAACTCGTACGGGTCAACCGCAGCGTTTTTGGACAAGATCGCATCAGGCGGAGTTCTTTAAATTCAACGAGTCATGCAAGTTTATCTCTGTTTCTTCCCGACATAAATTAAACGAGAACGTGTTAGGAAAATGAATTATGATTATTACGCAAAACTCATCTGTACACTAAACGCATAAGCACAATACGCCTATAGGTATAATATTATGTGTGTATAATAATATAATATATTATAACGTTGTGCGGTCGGTATGTCATCATCATTTCGAATGCATTGTTGTTTGATCATTGTAAAGGATGGGCATTGTGTCCCCATACAAATTTAAAAATAAAAAAAACAATACGAGTGTGTATATTTTGATTGACTTGTAGTGTTGATAAAATAGTGTGATAGTTTATAGGCGCTATATTAATTGTAACCTGTAAGTGTATTTTTATTAAATAGCGGATTGTGTTATTTATCTGCAGCAGTAATTGTTGCAGTGCGCATGTTTTACTCTCATTTCACCCGCAGTTAAGTTCTCAAAATTGCTATACCGTTGTATTATGTTGTACAATCAAATTCGTGATGCTAAACCAGTTAACAAGATGGATAATATATGAAGAGAAGTCAAGTACCACGTAACGCGGTCGACTTGGCCCGGATTTAAACTTATTTTTTAAATGAATGGCTTATTCAGATTAAATACCAACTAGGAGAAAATGTAAAGATAATAGTAGCAGTTACAAATAAATACTCTTTAAAGCACGTATAAAAACTTGAATTAAAAATTGAATTCGTTTTTCAACATTGTTGAAATGTTCTTTCAAATTTGTTGATACATGTTTTTCGTAGACATTAAAAATCATTATAATATTAGTTTAATAATAATAATAATAATAATAATAATACCTATAGTGCAGACGATATTTAATATTATATTTATAATGTTATTAAAATTGTGAAGCAATGCAAGTGACCACATAATAACTGCCTTAACAAAAAAAAAAGTTAAGTTGTACACTACCTATTAATAGGAGGGGAGACATGTAGGGCATGCCCCCCACAAATATTAAATGTTATTAATTTTAGATTGTATGATGTACCTATTAGATGTATTAATTTTACAAAGACGTGTTTTATTGTGTCTGTATATCTAAAAAGAAGCAGAAAAAATACTTTGATTATCAACTTTGAAAGTGATTTCGGATAGAACATTTTATCCAGTTGGTTATTGGTACTTTTGATTGGTAAAAATTGAAAATTCATTATTTCAAACAATCGGGAAAAACATTAATTTCTTATCAAAGTCGATTTTTAACAAAACCAATTTTTCAAATTTTTTTAGATTTTGGTGCATTTGAGACTTTGAGAGGTCAAACTTTAAAATTCTCAATAGTTTTCAAAAGTGCCGGCAAAAACCACATAAAAATTAAGGAAAAACGGGAATTTTTAAGCAAAATCGATTTTGGTTTTTGTTATGTAACTCTAAAACAAATAAACGTATATATACATGAAATTTTCACTGGTCGTTTATATTTGCATTTCCTATACATAAAAATTTTCAAAATATTTTGATTTGTTTCGAACTGTTTAGGAACATTCTCATTTTTCAATTGTATTAGTCTTTCTTCCTATGAATGTCAATAAAAACTTATTTGTTGGGTAAAATTGCTTGAAAATTTAATACAAGGTTCCTACTATATTGTTCCAATGACATTTGAAAAAAATAAAAATCCTTAGTTACGGTTTTTATTTATAAGCATTTAAAGTTCAAATCTTGGAAAAATACAGAAAATTCACGAAAATTATCAAATTATTTTGAGTTTAGAATTCTTCTTAAATTATTTCTTTTTAAATCTAAGATTTTAAAATGTAATACAAGATGATTCATAAGTTTTTCTATCTTTATCAAAAAAAAAATGTCTACAAGCAAATCAAAGTAAATTGTTATGAGCGTTTGAAATTAATATGTTTACAATATTTTATATTTACTTGATTTCTCATGTAGCGGTTTTGTTATTTTATTGTTATTCAAAAACGAATAACTGTAAATACATCATGAACATTTTACTGAATTTTTATATTTTCATTTTCTATGCACCATTTTGACTCTTTTTGGGATGTTCACGGACATTGTCAATTTTCATTTTTTTTTTGGTTTTTTTTTTTATAAATATCAATAAAATTTTATTTGTTGGGCAAAAAAGCTTGAAAATTTAATGCAAGATTCCTGATATATTGTTACAATAATAGCAGTTGAAAAATATTAAACATATGCAGGCACAGTTTTTTTTTATAAGCATTTAAAGTTCGAATTTTTACAAAATTTAATAATTATTTTGTAGTCAAAAATGTATAAAATGTTCAACTTTTATGGCTAACTAGCTAAGGATTGAAAATTTAAAACAAGGTTCCACGTAAATAGATAAATATATAAATTACTTTATTCACAATAATATCATCAAATATACTTAGTAATATCATTGATTATAAATGCTCAATGGTAATATCATAGGCTGAAGACCGTTTTCGCACAGAATCGTTTTTCTTATACAATGATATTATATCATTGAATTCAAATTTAACACAATTTTTATTTTTATTTTTTTCACAATTATTATTATTTTGACAATATAATTACATTAAAATATTAAATTATAATAGATTGAACAAACATGAATAATATATTGGGATAACACCTAAGTATTGTCTATAGTTTACTATAATATCTGTAATCTTGATAACAAGATTATATTATTATGATTGATTAGAATATTAGATATAAAATTTGAATTTTGGACGAAACCTGGAGAATATCCGTTGATCCACAATCTTTACGAGACAATAAATTAAAATCAATACCAGGCGATTCAGCATGGCTCTCATAAGACATGTGAGCGATGCTTGGCAATCACGTTTTCAGCTATTAGTCCGGTCAAAATAGACAAAAAAACATGCAAACTTCGGAATAATTCGCATAGAACTGAAAATTGGTACACACCTTATTTACCTCATCCTAAATAAAATCTCAAAAGTCCCCATCGATCCTATTGCTGCTAATTTTTTTATTCAAGGTCAAAGGTCACAAAAATTGGTTTTTTTCATTTATCTCTTAAAATGTAAGTGTTTTCGTAAAAATAGCTTGGACAAAATTTGTAGATCAAGTAATTGTCTAAAAAAATTGTTTTTACACTTTTTTACCTAAAAGTAATAATTCATGAGTTATCTTTCGGTCTACACTTAGTCGGGGGGGTCGCGGCGCGCGAGGTGACTCTTGTCCGCGATCAGAAATCCCTTACTCAGAAATTCAGCACACAATAAAATACGCACCCAATATATTATGATTTCAAAAACTATGAATACTCGTATATATATAATAAATAATAATAGTAATCGTTTGTGTCATACAAATAATATGATTCTCAATATAACAGTAAAAATGTAAAATAAACATTTAAATGAAACTGAAATAGTTATTGTTGAACGTGGAATTCAAACTTTGATTGATTCAAGTGTTGAAAGAAATGACGGATATTTTGAATATTTAAAAGACAAGCAATCTGTGGCAATCAATGTGCGGTGTCGTAAAATGTACACTCGTAAAAGCAGTATTGCTACAGCTAAAAGGCAAAGAGAGACAGAAGCTAATACATCTACGAACAGTCCACCTCACATTAGAATGCGATCAGGTGAGTCAATTTTTTGTTTTAAAACATGTTGTTTATCTTGTGGTGATAAAGCTAGTGTAGAGGCTGAAAAAAAAATCACAATAAAATCGGCGACTAATATATCGTGTTGCTACACTGTCGTTTAAAGATAATATTATGAAAGTAGCCGAGAATCGTTCAGAAGGCGTAGCAAAATCTGTTTTAGGACGTATACAGTATGAATATGATTTAATTGCTGCTGAGGCTAGATACCATAATGATTGTTATAATTCTTTTTTGAGGCCTTCTAGCGGTGGTAAAATAGGTCGTCCCGAAGACAATAATATTACTTTGGTGATGGAAGAAATATTTTTATACATTGAAAATAATGAGGATTGTCAGTTTTCACTACAAGAGTTAAAAGGTATTTGCAAAAATAAAGTTCCAGATGATAAAACAATTAAAAAAAGATTAAAGTTAAAATATGGTAGTAGGATTATTATAACTGAGAAACAAGGTAGCTTAACAATTATTTGTTTTATTGACACTCAGCACGACGTGTTGAATACATTTTGGCAAGACAGTAAACAACAAAATTTAAATGAAGAACGATTTAGGATATTAAATACTGCTGCAGAAATTCTTCGAGAAGATATTCAATCTGTCGTATGCAACACTAAAAATTATCCTCCACCTAGTCAAATGTTTGAAAATATTAATAGTGAAATTCCGGAATCGTTGACTAATTTTTTAGAGGTATTAATTTTAAAGAATAAGCTACATAAATTGGAACATTTGAAATTAATATGTACAACTGTATGTCACTGTATTATGGCTGCCATTCATCCTAGATCATTCATCTCAAGACTGCAATTGGGTCTTTCAGTGTTTTTTCATCGACGATTTGGGTCAAAACGTCTTATACAAATTTTTTCGTCTTTTGGTTTGTGTGCATCGTATAACGATACTATGATGTACGAGTCTGCAGCAGTTTTATAATATGGATAATATTATGAAGATAAATTAAAATTGATAAATTTTTGAAATCACGATAACTGATGAATTATTACTTATAGGTAAAAAAGTGCTGGATGCGTATTTTATTGTGTGCTGAATTTCTGAGTAACTGATCGCGAACAAGAGTCACCTCGCGCGCCGCGACCCCCCCGACTAAGCGTAGACCGAAAGATAACTCATGAATTATTACTTTTAGGTAAAAAAGTGTAAGGACAATTTTTTTAGACAATTGCTTGATCTACAAATTTTGTCCAAGCTATTTTTACGAAAACACTTACATTTTAAGAGATAAATGAAAAAAAACCAATTTTTGTGACCTTTGACCTTGAATAAAAAAATTAGCAGCAATAGGATCGATGGGGACTTTTGAGATTTTATTTAGGATGAGGTACTTAAGGTGTGTACCAATTTTCAGCTCTATGCGAATTATTCCGAAGTTAAATGTCTATTTTGACCGGACTATATCGAAAAACGCCGTCCAGAAGTTGTTGTATTTTCCGTATTATTCATATTTATAACTTTATATAAACGAAGATTCAATGTATATTTTTTAAATGTATTTATATTATTGTATGAGTGCTGTCCTTTCTTCTGCAGCCTTAAATTGTGTGACTCGCTGTGCCTTCATCTGCAGCCTACTAACTTCGTTCACATAAATAATTTATAGTAGTTCTCCGAGTTCTTATATTCAACATCTAATTTCTTTTATTTGTATATTGTATGCTGGTTTACGGAAATCGTCCGTACATAATACTTCTTTATTTGGTCTTTCTCTGTATAAATGTAAACCACTTTTACTAATCATCGCTTATTGTTTTCCTTTCTCCGCATTTATTATATTATTTTCGTGGACTTTGATGCATTAGTACCAATTTATAGTAGTACCTACTACCTACATAATAATATGTAACAATGTTTTCTGATTTAATATTGATCCAAGTTATACCTACCTACCGCCTACCTGATTGTTTTATAAATGTAGACAGACTTTAGAATACAAAAAAAATGAACAGTATAGCAATATACTATATAGCATACATATAAATTATACAAGTAATAGATACTGCATGAAGTATATTTTCAATAATCTTGTTTATAACTTATTAAATGTATTTTTAAACCTTTAATATAATTATTTGGTACATTTATTATTTTTATTATTATTATTATGTATTTATCATAATAATCTGACCACGTTCGCGTTATATTTTTTGACGATATTTTGTCATTTAGTTGACTACTTTATGGTGATTATATGGGGTGAAATCACTGAAATGAATTTACGAGTACGATTGTTGTACAAGTAGGTACCTAAAACGAGCATTACAAGCGAATAATTGATATATATATAGACTATATAGTTTACCGATACGATAAACAACGTCTGTAAACTGTCGACTGCGCTGTACCTTCGGTCGTAAACGTTTCAAACGCGTATAGGTATATTAAAATCAACCGAAAAAAAATTATCCAACTCGAAGTCGAGACACGTCACGTCGTGGCGCGGACACGAGTCAATTAAAATTCTTACAGTGCGCACCTGCCTATATTATAATATCAATGTGCGCGCGTATATTATATAGTAGCGATAGTGTATTATCGGACGTATATTACTGCAGTCTTTACAGGACTTTTTACACCATAATATATTTAATGATATTAATATATTATGTGTGTATGTGTGTAAAAATCGTGACCGAACGCCGCCGCAGCAGGTTGCTGGCCGTCGCACAATCATCACTGTCGTCATTATATTATATCCGAATAAATGTTGTTGTCATACGGAATCATTAAAAAATATATTATATACTATATACATGTAATAAAAATGACACGAGCTCCTTCCTTCCGCGCGGCTTACCCTCGGCCTTCGTGTTGCATAGTATATCTGTAATAATATTGTGTTGGTCATATCTCGCGTGTGTGTGTGTATGTGAGTGTGTACACCAGACCATGACTGCACATGTTCTTCGACTTAGACGGAGGAGACTGACCCCACCCCTCTTCTGCCGGTTAAGGGTCAACACCCATAACTACATATTATACAGTTGGATGTGTGCTGTGTGTGTCCGCCGTCCTCCTTGTCGTCGCCGCCGCCGCTGCGGCCGCGTGTGCGTTCGAAAAACGTAGTCTCTATTGTGCCCGTGATGAGTCTGCAACAATGTTTCCCCTCAGAAAAAAAAAAGAGTTCATCACGAAATACTATAAGATACTCTTCGCATGTACTTACACGATATTTCTATGATATGCGCGTGCGTGTGCGGGCGACAGTGTAGTAGCGGGTGTGAGCGTGTGTACGTTCTGAGCTGATTCACACGATCGGTGGTAAAAGCTCTTTTTTTATTTCGTTTTCTTCTGTTTTATTTGCACAGATAACTCGAGTCTGTATGTATAACGTGGTCGTTCTTATCACACGCTTAGCAGCTACGGGTATTTGTGAAAGGAATTGTACCATCACGCGGATTGGATGTGATGAATTCGTGTCCTGAGTGTAGAAGTGGTGCTCGTTGCCGACGCTATATATATAGTATATACTTATATATAGGTATACGTAAAAAACCAATTGGTATAAAATCACTTCCTCGTTGCGTGTAACTATACATAATAATATAATACTATGTGTTTACCTACATATAGGTACATTTTAAATTGGCTTTGTAACTCGACTGTATTTAGTATACCTACTTGTAATGTTTCAAATTTGGATTTTGTATTCAGTGTTTTTTTACTGACTATTTAATTATACGGTGTTTTTCTGTACGCCATGCAATGGTTATTTCAATTAGTCCTGGATAGAGTATTAAATAGTTTCGATTAACCATGGTTTAATGGTTAAAGAATTGTGATTTGTAATGGTGTTGGACGACGGACATATACGCACTATATACCCAACAAATAGTAATATATAGGTACGAAGGATACTATAACGGATATAGAAACCAAAATCCAAGCATGTACTTACGGGGTTTTATCAATTCCGCCGTTTTAATATCAATTCCGCCGGCTATCGATTCCGCCGAGCTTTTTTATTTATTGATTCCGCCGGCTATCGATTCCGCCGAGCTTTTTTATTTATTGATTCCGCCGGCTATCGATTCCGCCGAGCTTTTTTATTTATTGATTCCGCCGGCTATCGATTCCGCCGAACTTTTTTATTTATTGATTACGCCGGCTATCAATTTTTCCGGAAATTTGTAGGTACGTTATTAACGTAGTATATATTATTATATTCTAGTCTTAAAAATAAACAAGTGGAGCGCTATTGTAAGCTTGCAAACTCATAAAAATCATCGAACCGTAAACTTGTAAAAAAATTAACAATGAAAAATAGATATAGCCATGGACCATGGTAGTTTTTCGTGACATTCTACGGTTTTCTCATTAAATCTTTTAACGTATATACTATATACTGCTGCTATATGGATGTGCAAACTAATTGCTATCTTGGTAATCTAGGGCCCATGACGAGATTATCGTTCGAAACATGTTGTATCTTCACGAATGTGGGATGACTAAAAAGATTAAAAATTGATTTGAAAAAATAAAATAAATAATAGTAATAATAGTTAAAATGTAATAATAATATTAATTGATTTATTTTTCAGAATAGTGCTTAGATGCCAGTTTTATATATTTAAATCTATCAATTTTTTTATTTAAATAGTCTTCAAAAATTGTTTCTATATATATTTTTTTTTTTCATACATTTTATTTTTACTTATTTTAGTATTATCGAGCCCTCTTATTATTATATATGTATCAGTTTGAATTTTTAAATTTAATACATGCGAAAACAAAAATATATTAGGATGTGCTTTATTGAATTGGGTATTAAGTTTCGAATGAAACGATTCGCAACTGTTTGTTGTTCGTTCGGAAGAAATTGAAGAAGAAGCCCACATTTTCGGATTAAATTTTGATGTTTCATCAATATAATTATCACATATATAATCGCAGAATTTTTTTAACCTTGGGTCATCAGGAACGACTGACATAAAATCTTCAATAAAGCTTTCACTTACTTCTTCTGCATTTAATAATGGCAAACCGAATATCCATTTCAACCACTGTCCAATTTCGCTGTTGGAATTCTTGTATTCAATTGATAAACCTAGCTATAATATAGTTAATGTATATAATATATAATATATAATATATATGCAAAAAAAAAAATTAAAAAAAATATAAGTAATTACCAAAGTTTTGTATATGTCGCCACCAACTTTGAGTCAGATGAAATCTGCATCCAATTATTTTAATTTGAGGCCATACAAATTGTGCTCCTACATGTATAGCTTCTTCAAAGTCAGCAATAAGTGTTGTTGGATTGAAATGTAAATTTTTTGATGAGCATTTTTCTATTACACATCTAAATGCGCTAGCATAGGTATTTGCACTTTTGTCCGGCAATAAAAAGAACGATAATGGAACATAATGTCCATTTTTAAAAATATGGATAGTAAATAGTTGGTAAAAATATTTAGGGCAACTATAAAATGTACCATCTACAAATATTTTATCACACGAACAAAGTAATTTCAAATTTGAAATTGTAGAGTAAAATAAAATATTATTTGTAGAGTCTACATCGAGTAAAAAATCTTCATTTTCTATTGTTGTAATCTTCCGATTTTTCATTACTTCGATGACTTCAGAAATGGTTTTTGGTAATTTTGGATAAGAAGATCGACGAGACCGGTACAAACATTGATATATATTATTTACATCAGTACCAGTAAATAATTTAGACTGTTGAGGATATTTTTGGATTTCGTTGTTAATCATTTTTGACGGTCTTTCCAATTCATCTTCACATTTTCTTTTTAATTGATTTGAAAAATTTTTTTTATTTCTAACAGATTCGGGTTCATTTTCGTGATTATGTAAGCTCTCATCTTTTACGATCATCTTCATATCACGATCAACATAAATTTTTGCAGTGCACTTTTTATTGACACATTGCCATTTATAGGCGTCTAAATATTTTACGTAAGCTTTATTATAAAATTTAAAACTTTTATATAATATTAATTGATTTTTTCTTTCACTTATAACGATTTCAAAATTCATTTTTAACACGAGGTATCTGGTATATGCACAATGCAAGACGCGAACAAGACTACAACTGTCACTAAATGTTGATTATTTGGACACAAAACATATTGTACAATATTTTCTTTTATTTCTAATAATACCGATGTACCTACGTGTAATAAAATATGTCTCTTTTCGATACAATTTTATAGATTATATTGATTAAGATGTATGAAAACTGACACGATAATATGCGATAGCTATATAAGTATATTATAGAATATGTTAGGAGATTAAGACGTTTCAAAGTTCAAGTTTTATGTTCATGTAATGCTCCAAAAATACGAGTGTTGTTACGAGTGAATTGAAAATGTAATTGTATATTAATTTAAGCCTTTTATATTTTGTACTTAGTATGCCATAATAGTATAAAGTAAGTTTTATTTAAATAAAGCCGGCTGGTAAATAAAAACAATTCAAACATTGTCGTCCATAACGGATAATAATATGTATTAAAATAATAAAATGATATAATTCATAATTAAAATATATAGGTATTGTATATGCCACATGGTATGGTAAAAAAAATGAAAATTAAAGTAATAAAAATATACAATGTCGTCAAAAACGTTTTCCGTATTATGGTATGGTAAAAAAAAAAATTAAACAATACAAATATAATATATAAAGTGGTCATTTTTTTAAATAGTGGTTTGAAGCTAATTTTATATAGGTGAATCTATCGATTTTTTTATTTATATAATCGTCATAAATGTTTGCTATATATTTTTTATTTTTTTTTCATAATTTTTATTTTTCGAGTCGATAGCCGGCGGAATCAATATGTAAAAAAGTTCGGCGGAGTCGATAGCCGGCGGAATCAATATGTAAAAAAGTTCGGCGGAGTTGATACGCGGCGCAATCGATAGATTTTTTACAGGTAAAAAGGTAATTTCGGCGCAATCGATATACGCCCGTACTTACTTGCAACGAACTGCTAGTATTTGTAAAACTCCCACCGTACTTGTTACAAATTTCGCAAGTCTCTAAACTGGTAACCAACATTAGTATTTGGAGCTTGTATAACGTGAGGCCCTTGCCCCTTGGCCACTAGGGTCAAAACCGTCTATAGTGTTTGTTGTTAGTATTTGTGGTTTATTTGTTTATTTGTTTAGGATAAGTATGCGTAGTAATTTGTATTTCAAACACACGGTCATGTAATAAATAATAATATTTAAATATTTATATTGTATATATATAGAGCGAACAAATATGTGGCAAGTCAAAAATCGGCCTAAAATAAGCCTTTTATACATTAAACTAATTACAGTTGCGAGGTATTTATTTCTATTCAGAAATTAATAATTACAGCTCGTTGGTAAGTACTATAAGTACTATATAATATTATACTATCATAATATCCGCGTTCAGGTGCTCTAGAAATTCGAATCTTATAATTTGTTGTGATTACGGTTTCTGTATTTATTTAACTTTGGAAACTATTTAACTGTAGTATAGGTATATAACATATTTGCTTCTCATTATCAATTAACTGTAATAGTATTGAATATAATATTAATATCTCTAATGAGTTTTCATAATTATTTCTCTACCTGTACAATATTTTCAAGGATAATTTTTAATCTTTTTAGTCATCCCACATTCGTGAAGATACAACATGTTTCGAACGATAATCTCGTCATGGGCCCTAGATTACCAAGATAGCAATTAGTTTGCACATCCATATAGCAGCAGTATATAGTATATACGTTAAAAAATTTAATGAGAAAACCGTAGAATGTCACGAAAAACTACCATGGTCCATGGCTATATCTATTTTTCATTGTTAATTTTTTTACAAGTTTACGGTTCGATGATTTTTATGAGTTTGCAAGCTTACAATAGCGCTCCACTTGTTTATTTTTAAGACTAGAATATAATAATATATACTACGTTAATAACGTACCTACATGTAAATATGATGTAGGTAACATGCATATACATACACTATAAACATATAATAATATTAAACCATGTTATATATAATATATAGGTACACCTACGTGCGTGTGTTTAATGTTTATGACGGAAGGCTTAATCGCTCCTCTGACCGGTGTTAGCTCTTTTAATTGTTATTTTTGTACCAGATCGTTTTTTTTTTTTTAATAATAATATATGTAGGAGGTAGGATGGGTATGGATATGATAATATATACCTATAATATGTGTACAGTAATCAGGCACTATGAAAAATCGAGATCCCCGGTGCAAGAATAATTATTTATTCCGCAATTAGCCAGGAAACATCTGCACGGACGTCTTATTTACAAATTTCATTAGATAATTTTCTTTTTCATTTTTTCTTTTCATTATTTTAATTAATATACATAAGCGTGGGCGTGGTCGTTTGTAACTGTATCCATTAATTAATGGCTGTACATGTTTTATATTATAATACTGTGTACCTACTTGGTATAATATAATAATATCGCTGACGAGTACCTATTATAGACTACAGGTCTCGACTACTCGCTGTATGTCGCTGATATAATATAATTCAGACGATAGGTGCATAATATAATAATAAAATTAATATAATATCAATATAGTAATATATAGACATAATATATTATATAGTATATAGTGTACCCATGCTTTAACCAGAGACTTCCGATGACCGACATTTTGATAATTATATAACAATATTTTATAAAATAAACGCTGTCTATTCTTTATTCTGTGTACGCGTATACCTATATATTATGTATAGAACGCTTATAATTTTCGGCTCATTAGGCGTGTCGTGTTCGATAATTAATGGAGCAATCGCACTCCCTTCACCATAGGTAATGAGATTTGCGCTCGCTATTGAGAGGCGCATTGAGGACGTCGTAATTAAGAATAATGTAAAAATGGTATAGAAACCTATACGGCTATACTCGTGCTTATAAAATGCCATCTGGGATGACGATCGACGAGACACCGTAACTTATAATAATAATAATTATAGAAAAACTATTAACTGCAGTGTTGTAATATGTTTATTGTGTATACGAAAAATTACTCGATAATGTATCATAATATAATAATGCTTACAACGATGAGCACAGAATATGATGTTACGTCTGTACGATAAAATTATAATTTGGAGTTTTAAATATGATTTTTAGGTCCCTATATAATATACCTATATCTATAGAGTATAGACAGTGTATGTGTCAAAGTGGCTATTAAATGTTAATTATAATTTATACATACAGATAATTGATTGTTAAAAATGTATCGTGTAGTTAGTGTTTAACTTGTATTGTTTAATCATTGCCAAACAGGCATAACAGGGTACTTAAAAATAATGTGTCGAGTTTTCCGAATAAAAGTAACGAGTTTAAGATAATAATACAACTTGAATAAGACGTAGGTACCAACAATCAACATATTATTATATTATTAATAAATAATAATTAATAATTATCATACTATACAATATGATATTATATTATGAGTCGAGGTCACTATCTAATATAATGGGATATATGAGAAGGTAGTCCAAGAATAGAATTAGCTTTTTACTCACATTATTATAATAATCATTCCATTTAAATATTAATACTCATATAATAAAGTAGGTATAATATAGGTATTTGTATGTTTACGAAAATTAATGTAAAGCTTTAGGTACACATTATAGGTACATTATCGATGAAATATATCGATAATGTAGCTGAATACATGCCTAAATATTTTATACACTATACAATAAATACTTAAGTATCCAGAATTCATGATTAAACTACCTAGTAATAATAGTTTGAGTATAAATTATTTGTTTTTCAGTTGACAATTATTACCATTTTCAATATATTTTAGAACCGTACAATTTTGCATTAAGTACCTAATTTATATTAAGCTTTATGCCAGAATAAATAAATTATAACTTATAAGTTATAACAGTTAGTTAGTAGGTAATTAATATTAATAATTATTTTCAATTTGTGTTAGTAGAAAATATTTTAAGTTGTATTTATTTTGCAAAGTTTCTTAAATCTCGTAAGTATTTGAATAATTGGCAAATTTAGCTTTGTAGTTTGCATTGTTCAGTTTAACTATTTTTTTTTTTATAGTTATTATTATGGAACTGATCAATATTGCACTTAAATACTTAATAAGTAAAATATAAAATATAGAGAGTTCAAAAATTGTTTTTAGTTTAGTTAGTATTAGTTTGGTATTAATATTAAATAAGTTCATTAAGTTGTGTTATAAAATCATCTATTATTCTAAGTACTTTTTAAAACAATAATTGGAAAAAACAAAAAAGGGGGAAAGTAGGTAACCGCTCTGCGTATTATAGGATTCAAGTACTCAAGTAGTCAAGTGTACCTCGTCATTGAATAGGTACTGTAATGGATAAAATAATAATTACAGTTTAGTAACAGTTTAAGCTTTTAAGGAGAAGGTTCGTCCAATAGAATAAAGGCTTACAATTAAATTATTATATATTCACGTGTTCCTCAACCAACCAACTATACTAACCCCCTGCAAAATGCTAATGTTTATAGTGTCCGATAGCTTAAGAGTTAAGATCAATAAAAAATAAAATAAAATACTATTGACTACTTGGTAAAATATACTTGATGGAAATGGAATATAAAACATAGGTAATGTCATTGCTGTATTGTACATAGGACATAATATAATATTATGGTAGTGCAATATTATGGTACATACATGCGACCAACCGATATAATTATCCTATTATAATAAACGTTCGTATCGGTTTAGATGTCCTCAAATATAATTTATTATCTTTAACTGTTCTGCTGGAATTACTATTAGCTACTTATTAATCATTATAATCTACTGAATATGTTAGGTATATTAAACAAAAACAATTTGTTTATACTGCGCAGTATCTCATTAAACGTGCCGTGAAATTTGTTCCACGTTTCCCCCCTTGATAATAATTGTATTCCTAATACAAATGTACCTTTTTCACGGTGCCATTGTGCGCGACCAATAGGTAAACGGTTTTTTTTTCCACAAACAATTCCTTCTCGCACTATCATTACGCGATACCTGGTAATTCTGCGTGTACTCTCGGCATCGGAAAAGTTATTTGTGTTCGGCATGACCTTCTTTTGCGCGTAAATAACTATAACATGCTCGTATGCTTACAAATATTTAGTTAGTTTGTGAGGGGGGGGGAGTGAGCGAGTGAGAAGGAGAAAGAGCGAAAGAGAGGAAATAAGCCTGTATAAAAAAGAAGCTATATAATGTAACACAACTTTTAAATCGTTTGACCTGTGAACCTTTTCCGGTTACACACACGGAGCACGTTTTCAAAACGTCAGTTATACTTGACAACCTGCTGTCGGTGCGAATGATGCGAAAACTTAATCAGTAGTGTGCCACTCACTTGATAAATGTTAGGGTCGAAAAATAACCATTGTACCTGCGGTACACCACCTGACGTGTATCGAATCAATTAAATTGAAAATAAAAACTCGATTATACAAGCAATGAAATGCGATCACACACGATCCCGTCTAATATAATATGAACAGTATATTATTTATATAATATTATGTTTGTCTAAATAATCATTGTATTTAAAGTTTAAACCGGTCAAGTATTTTTTTTCTTCAATTAGGTTCTACTAACGTAATACTTACCAAAACGTGAACGGTTATTATGTAGGAAATCTTAGTCGTGATAATAATATTATTGTAAAAGCATAAAAATCACAAAAAAACTAAAAACTCCAATATCTAAAATCTAAATATGAATTTAAAAGTTAAAAGTAATTCTGGGTAAATTAGTTATCAACATTTGGACGGAAATATCACCCACAATATAAATTACGTGTTTCCATATAGCACCTATAGTGATAATTATTTGTGAGTTGTATTATTCTGATGATATTTTACCTATTAAACTATTTTTTTAAAAATTGACTTTTTTTGACCTAAGAGGTATGCTTTTTGATCAATGAAATTTGATGTGTGACGTGTGGTATATTGTTCATTAATTTTTAATAGCTTTTGATGTATGGTCTGGTCCTAAATTGTTTTATTATTAAGCAAACTATCCACGGAATATGTGGCCATTGGATGTCACATTACATTTTAGACATATTTATACATTGCATAAATACTTAAACTTAACTAATGATAAACAAAAAATGTCAAAATTACATTTTTAGGAATTGTTTTAAATGTAATGTAAAATGAAACGCTCCGAATCTCTTTATACTATAAAGTTTACAGTGTAAACCGTTAAGCAGATTATTTTTTTGAAAATGTTGATACATATCTAAATCAAAATTCGAACTAGTAGATCCTTACTCATTCTTAGCTATTAAATTTTAAATACTGACTGCTGAGGATAATATCCATGGTAATATGTTAGGTAGATGAAAGGGCTATGGCCTATAATGATGTGAAAATTATATTAATTAATATTAATTTACTAATATTTTATAATTTTTATAATAGTTTTTTTTAAATTTAAAACTATAATTAAGGATTTGGACCTATTATAGTACGTCGTATAAATTAATAACTCAGAAACTATATTAAACTCGTTTAAACTTGATGCACGATGAATTTTCAAAAAAATTCATCTGATAAAAATTGTGTATTAATAAAGGGTGATTCTCATTTTAAAAATAAAAGAAATTTGTATCACCTCATATGACCATTCTTATGGTAAACAAATCTTATTATTTGAAAAAAAAACGGTTTTAAAAAAATTTCTTTTAGATATGCGTAACGATGACAAAATCACTTCGGTAATAATATTATGATCTTAACTCTTAAGAGAGTAATAGTTATGGTCGAAGTTCGATTGGATTAGATTAAAATTAGATTGCTTAATAAACTAAAAAACGAATTGAGCAATGTATTTAGCTTACGGGCCTTAAATAGTTTTAATCCGGGTTAGCCTTGTTTACGTCAACACATTATTACAGAACTAATTAAATAAAAATCAAATCTCAGGCTTATACATACCTACATATTTACTTAACTATTAGGTCTTATCCTATCCTTTTTATCGATAATTGTAGGTCAATTACCAACACAATATAAACTTTTTAAGAAGCCTATAGTTATTACAATACCCACCTATATTTTTTACACAGTAAAATGATTTTTTAACTTTTGTGTATTTAAATTAAAGTATTTAGAATCAAATTAATTGAATAAATACCTGAGTCATACAAATTATAGTAAAAAAAATTCATAATCTCTTACATTTATCATACTACTTATTACATGAAATAAGTTACATTTAATATTATAGTCTTAATTTAAATACATTACTTTAACCATATAAAAGTAATTAATACTTACTTTCATCGGGGACAATGTGACATTGATAAGTTTATTTTAGATGCTTCCATTGATACAATCATACTATTCATATAGTTAAAGTTAATTAACGAAATATAGATAGAAGCGCATAGTGTAAGTGTACGTAATACATTTAAATTTGAACATAATAATCCTATCAAATTTTTAAAATAGATTTTTTCGCATATAAATGTTCATGTTTTAATATTATAATGGAAATCAGAAAAAGACACGTTTTGACCATCACAGGTTATAGCCTAAGGTGATATAGTCATAGGTCACATACCTAATTAATAGTTCTATCTCGTTGCAGTTTTTATTGAACACATTTGAAATTAGTGACAGATGAAAGTGAAGAAACGGATTCCTATTCTTCATTATCAAGATATTTCATCATTGTTATTCTACTGGAATTTCGACCTATATTACTATAGTATATACCTATAAGGAATGTTCACAGGATATTCTCAAAGTATTTTCAGTATATTGCTTGTATTGATTATTGTACTTAGCAATATATTTAGTCTTGAGCGAAATACTCGGGTTTTACTGATTGGAGATTGATGTTCATCATTTACTTGCTGCCCATTTAAACAATTAAACATCTTGACATCTTTAGACATCTTGTTCATATTTGTGGTTGAAAGTAGAATAACGTATATAGTAAAAAAGTTGCTATTTAAAAATATTAAAAATTAAGATTAAAGTGGAATACACAGTGGTCGGTGGTTTATCGGGGACCATACTATCACAGGCATGAATGTATGACGAGAATCGTATATTAATTAATACCTTTTAATTTTTGTAAATAATTGTAGCATTCATAAATAATGACTCTGAATGTAACTAAATAATATAATATTGCTAGTATTTTTTTTGGTAAAAAAAGTAAGTTTGTTAACATTTTAGGCAAGTTAAAATGCATTTTTTTACCGTTAATATTTTAATCAGTAAATGTATACTATAATCTATTATAAGCTTACTTTAACATATATTGATTATTATTAAGTATCTGCTAGTGCACTATAATATAATATAGTCGGCTAGGGTGGTATATTGTGTATATTAGGACCTAATCTAACAAGATGCTATATTTATTGTACAATTTGCTATTATGCTAAGTTGGTAAAAAATAAATAATACCATTTAACTATATAATCAAATAAATTAAAAAAATGCAAATACATGACATAAAACTCAAAAAAGTATATGATTTCTATAACATTTGAACAATTTATGTTTGTATTGTGTCGCAATAATTATTGGTCACCATTAACATTTAATATCTCAGAGACTGACCACAGAGAGATTGACGATTGTTATAACTTATAATGATATGATATGTACTTTGTTAAAACCTGAAGCAATAATATATTGTAAGTCCGGGTAATGTAAACGAGGTTGTGAGAACGATTACGAGTCATTAAGTTTTCTACTGGACAAAATAAGTACCTTACCTAGTATAGGTAATCTTGTCATCATGATAGTTATCAAGTCCTCGCAGATTTTTCAATAAATAAAATCACTGTATAGGTTTATTATAATTTAATGAAGAAAAATTCTCTAATGGTCAACTATACAATATGTCTATATCAACTACTAATTAAGTAGTACATTATCTTGTGACAATTGGTCCTGATTATTAACGTTAACATGAATACAAAAAATATGGATATCAGATTTTGATTAAAAAATTGTACATCCATTTTAGAAGTTTAAGTATTGGAAATAGACTACGTGTAATTGGTATTATTGTGAAGTCCAAAGTTTTAGTCATTATTCAATTTTACATTTCACTATAAAGTATAGGTAGATACATTAAACAAGTACAACTGATGTAAATGTGTAATTATACAGTAAAATACGTGTTTATATATTATATATGTGTAATATATAGGTTTACACTAAACTATAATATGTATATAGGTTATTACATAAAAGTAAAGGAACTGACACAAACATCATTTATTACGATGAATATAAAGTAGATACATAGCCAACATTAATAATATATAAACTGGGCCAGTACTTATTATCACAAATTATATACATTTTAATATATTCTAACGAAACACTATATTAACAACTATAGGGATAGGGTTTATCGTTTGGACATTTTATCGTATCGATTCCGATCGCCTTCGATATTTATATTATGTATTTGTTCAATTTATATATTAACTGGACAAGAGCTATTTGTAAAATTATAATATTATTGCAACGGATGTATAATATATACAGCATGCTTGTATAGCTAAAACCGAGAAAGTCTATATATAGTGTATATTTATACCACCATGTAGTGGACATTAGGTAGCGTTTTTCTGAAACCTACATATTGCTATGGGTCACAAGGATATTGGTAGCGTGACTATCAAAGAAAACACTCACTTATTATCATTGTGGTCCGCTTTATAATAATAATGAGCATTGACATTCCATACAATCGTATACCGTTACTAATATTCGATTTGAAAAGGATGAAAAAACAATGGTTTTTAGGCGAGGTACCCTATAAGTATATTTTTTCTAAGCGATATCGCAATAGAAACTTTGTTTCGGGGGGGACAACTGTTATATCGTATTTCTTTTATATAAATATAATTTGAAATCGAGTCTAACGTGTTGTCTTCTTTTACGAGAGTGAAAAAAAAACATTCATAATACGTATTGCCTATACAAACCAGACGCGATTTATTACCTTGTTCTATAAAGTAAAAAGCCATTGTTTTTACTTTTTTTGTTAGTAATCAAATGTGATAAATAGTTTTACTCGAAAATGAGTTGATAAAAATTTAGCAGTGATTGGGATATGGTTATGTTTTTAAATGGAAAATGGTAATTTACATTCAAACGATGCCATATCGCACCATGGATAGTATAGCCTATAGTTACTTATAAATGTATAATACAAAGCATTTGTATGCCATTATTTATTATATTTTGGCGATCGCTATTCAGTAAACCAAAGGTTAAGATTGAGTTAATTTATTCAATAGAGGAACGCAGTTAAAAAAACTGATAGAAATTTTAACCTACTGAAGAATAATATGTATATAAAAACCATTATTTATTTTCTTATTTAAAAACAATTTTTTTTTTTTTTTTGAGGTTTTATACATCTTAAAACACAGTATTATAATGTTGTATTAGAATGTTCAATATGAGTATATTTTATTCCTACTCAATATGTATCATAGTTTATACTTTATTTAGAAGGTATTTAATGTTTATCTTTCATATTTTTAAATTAATGAAATGGTTCTAAATTTCTAATGAATTCAATTGAAAATGCTACAAAAGTACAAAATATAAATAATTAAAACATAATGGAATAATATAATATTTTGAATATTGTGATTTGTGGATTTTCACTATTGTAGTAATGGTGTATGGTTGATGTAATGTTTGATTATATACATTATACCTAATGATGAATGATGATTGACGAAAAATATTTGCTTAAAAGTTTAAACTATACTAATTTATTATAGAGTTCCACAAATTAGTATCTAACGTTCAAGTTATATTCAAATCTGTTAATTAATTGGAAATATTACTTAAATAACAAATTTGTTTCTGAAGTATAATTAGACCAATTTACTTAAAATAATACCCCAATTCATGTTTAACCTGGTATGGGTAAACGTTAGCTGTATATAATATAATGAGAATAAAAACTAGAAATACCAAAATTGAGAAACATTCTGGCCATTATACATGTATATTAAATATATAGGTAGGTAATGATTTACATAAAAATTGTTTATATTATTTAGTTAAGAATATTCAATATCCATTGTATGGTGTAATTAGTAATTAGTAATTATTCTTCTTTGCATAAAATGTTAATAAATATCCAGTATTAATATCGATACCAAAATGGGAGTTTTTTAAATTAAGAGTTGGGTATTGTTGAACATTTAAAATTTGTTACAAGATGGTTTAATCGTTAATTAAAAATGTTAATAATAGTAAATAAATGGAAAATTCAAAATATAGATATAATTGAGTTAAAATATTTAAAACTTCAACAAAAATTAAAAACAAACCTCAAAACGATGTTAGTAAGAATGAGTCTTTCATAGTTTTGAAAATGAAACTGACGTACTTAACTTAACATTGAAAACATTTTTAGACGTTTAATGACATCTCTAGATATCGGCCAGTATTGGATGAAATGGTTTAATACATTTATGAAATATTTTTTTATTTTATCTTCAGTTTATATTGTATAGTATACCATAATATAATATTGTGTATTCAAATATAAAATAATTGTTTGCATTATACAAGCGAGTATAAGACAGCAGTGTGTCAATCTGTATGTGCTTATCTATAATATAACTTATAATAACTATAATTTAGTAAATTTTTCAAATCCATAACTTGCAGTTTGCACTGATCTTATTGTTAAATTATCATTTGGAGATAGTGTAATACAAGAGAGATAAAATATTAAAAAAAAAATTCATATATAAAAGTGTCTCTATAGTTTTGAATTTATTTTATCTTTAAATATAATTTATTTATTAAAAATATCTAGGATTCAAGTAAAAAAACTCGTTTAATTTATTTTCGTATATTAATTATTAACACTATCAACTACAAAATGCATACAAATAAATTCTATTATTTGAATTACAATTTTTAAATATTTAAAATTCATATTTAATTATCTATATAACTATATCAATAATAATTAGATAATATTCTTCAAAAAAAGGTGGAACTATGTATAAGTATATGTGTGTGATATGATTTCTGAGTGAGAGCCTTGGGCATCAGATCCGTCCTGGAAAGTATTGAGTATCTACATATTATTGTACTTTGAACACATAATGAACAATAATAAGATAATATAATATATCTATGTATACTTATATTATGTTTAAAAACCTATTATATCGTGCAGCTGCAGTGTTGGAAACATTATTTTTAATGATTTTACGTCATACATTTTTTTTAAATTCCATTGAATTGTACCTATAATGTAATTGCGAAAAAAATTACAGTTATTTTTGCTTATATCAAGAACTATGAGATTTAACTAATAATATTATCATAACGACAAAAATGCACTTATATTAGTTATTAACAAATTATATAGAAGGAAATTATCTATATATAGACTCAATATTTTCGCTAACTTTTTAATTTAAAACTCATCTACCCAGACACCCAGTATACCTGTATTCTGTAAGTATATAAATTTATATATTTATATATATAATTTATAATTTATATTAGGACTATTCATAAATAAATTGTAAAAACCAGTTATCTTGCGGCCACTTCGGACACTAAGAAAGAGTTTCCTTTTTAATTTTTTTCAAAGGAACGCAAGAAAGAACGTTTAAATTAATCATGTGACATAGCACTGCCCGAATTATTATGCAAATAAAATTTGTTATAGGTATCTGATTATCGTCTAAACGGTATAATACTATGTTATTTATACTTTATAGGTGTAGTACGTGTTTATATATGAGGTACTTGCGCGAGCGATAATTCGATTATATATTATTTTATCTGGCACTCAAGAGAAAAAAACACAATATGCTTGTACGATTACTCGAGCCACAGCATTAGGGCGTGTTTCCCGCTAACCATAATAATATAATATTATAATACTATAATATAGGTGTATCTATCATTATTATATTATGTATACCTACCTAAAATATAAAGAAATCGTGTATTTTATGAATGACGCGTCCTATAATAATGATTTGCCTACTACACAGCGGGTATAAACATTAGTAATATATTATAGTGCGTACTTTTGTTGTTACCGTGCCCGGTAACCGGTACTTGGTGGACTTCAGCGGTCGGGTTACCGGGTGGCGTGCCACGGCGGGGAGGGCCGCTCGCGCGGTACGGCAGCGGCGACCGCGACGACGATGATTATTACCACCTGATGACCGCTGCCGCCGCCGATGCGCAAGCGCACTTGTTTGCTCTCGTACAGGTGCCGCCGCCGGCCGTATGTCTTGTGTGTGTGTGTGTGCGTGTGTGTCGCTACTGCCGCCTCTGCTCTCGTGTCTGCCGGCGCGCGCGTCGTCAACGGTCAAACGTCCTTGCCGCGCTCCAGTTCGTCCGCGACAAGACGCGCGCGCAGTCTGTCGTTTCATACGCATGTCCGTCGCGCTCGTGTTTTTCCGTTGTTTTTTTTCCGATTTTTTTTTCTCAATAATAATAACGTTTTGAAAATTTTTTTTCGTTATCGTTGGAAAACGGTGGTTTACATTGATATCACAACGATTCATATATTTTTATAATGGTTAATATTATCTTCTCTTCACGCTTCGATATCGAAACGGGAAAAGTTTATCCTAAAAGAGGACGTTTATCCTCATCATAATAAGACAATATTGTGATCGGCTCGAATTCGGTTTCTTGTGTTTCTCTCTCTATGCAGTGATTACTTAAGACGTTCACATATCTAAAGAACATAACGCGCGTTTTTGTTTTTAAAATAACATATAAGCCGTTTTTTTCTAAAAAAAAGTGTTTTTGTTTTTATCAAGTGTACCGAAGACTATCATGCCGGTGATAACATGATGCGGGATTTGGACGCATCCAGCCCAGTCGTTTGGCCTCCATGGTGTTATTCAGGTAATAATATAAATCAATATAATATTTATATTAGAATAATATAAAAATATGAGCATCATTTCGTTTTTCATAATTGATTGTTCTTATTCATTGGATCTGGCGTTTCGTCTTTATACACGGCTTGTTTGTCATATGGTCTAAGCAATTAATCAAAATAATTAAATGTCAATCAAACTCCGAACTCGAGTTTAATATTGTGTAATTTCAGTTTTCGCGATATCAGTAGTGTAATACTTATATTGCACCTAATGAAGTACCTACCTGTCAAGACCCGTGACCTAAGTAATAGAAAAATCTGCCAGGTAGTAGTAAATATTTTAGAACTACGTGTTTTGAATTAATCTATTTATTGCTACCGGTATTAAAGCTAACCTTATAACCGTTTTAAATTTAATGTAAGCCGTAGAAGGGCGCAAACAAATCGCTTATATACCTATGTAAGTTCATCGTACAAATAATTATAATTATTGTAGTCAGCGAAGTACTTATATTTGAATTGACAATCGTACTTAGGCTACATTAAAAGTATGTAAAGTAATAGACGATATAAATCTAAATTTTACATCAGGTTTTTTCATTTGGAATAATTAAACTTTGATAAAGCACTCGAGCGTTTCAAAAACCGACATTTGTTATCTAAAGTCCCGGTTGTTCTATTATGAATAGGATAGGGTCATAAGTTCAATGGCCTTTCAATCCCATTAACTAGATATCATGTGTATGTTTTCTATTTGACCAGTGAATTCGGTTATCATTTTACATGAGGAGAGTACACTATAATAGTAGCTAGACATTATATTATTTAATATGTGTGTCCGTCAACTTGCTAAACAATGGTGTGATATCGACGTTCGTTTTCCCAAAAGATGAAAAATTACGATTAATTGCTTGTGATACGAACCATGGCATGGGTGGAAGGGGAAGGGTCTTAGGCATCATTTTTTTGATTAATAATTACTATTTCATCAATATTAAACAAGTTCCATAGTTTGATAGAGATCAATATAATATATTAATATTTAATACAACATATTATTATTATGTTGTAGACACAGATAATATTGACATATTTAAAACATACCTATATATTCTGTTTTAATATATTACGTACGTGTTATATGTTAATATTCTTTTAATGAGATTATCTATTACCTATATAAGAATTTCGTATTTGCGTTTCTAAACAAATACTACAATGACTTATGTCCGTGTTGGGGTCTGTGAATTCTCAGAGGCAGTAGGTCGTGAACAGATAACTAAATTGTTTTAAATAGTTTCCTCGATAGAGAATTGCATAATTTAATTTTGACCTTTATGGTCTCCGGGAGTGTGTATGAAATAATAGGAAAAAATATTATATCGGATAGGCGAACGCACGAGCACTCTGCAATCCTTGACCCGAAGACTTTTTAGACCATCACCCGTGTGACACATGACCCAATCGACCCGGTTCTTATCGATATATCCCTTACATGTGACGCAAAACTCTGAATTAGAGTAATTATTGTATATTATAAACTACGATAAATGTTGATGAAATTAAATTGGACTTTAAAAAGCTACATACCTACTTAAAAAATGTGGGGCTTATTCACGAGTGAATTGATAAGTAGATGTGCCATACAAAACTTTATTTTTTTTTCAATTTACTATTTTATTACTTTTTATAAATATTTATAATTATCTGTAAACCTGAACTATAAATTATAATATATATATATTATATGTACGTGTGTGTATTAAGTAATAATATTTAACTGTGTAATAATCCGGGTACCGTGTATATTAGTTGTATAACCTTTTTGATTACCTATTTGTTTTGATTAAAAGATGGAATAATATAATATAATATCTGATTAGTAATAGTAATAATAATTATAAACAAAAACGACTTTGTGTATTTTCAAAGTACACATATTATAATATTTGCTCAATAGCGTCTTATATAGTAACTCAATGTAGTGCATTTTGCGGTAAATATAATTTATCAATCTTCAAATATTATTTTAAAAATTAAAATTTCTATTAAGACCATAAACATATCAATATTTTTTTCTATCAATGTTATTGTCTTCAAACTTTTTCACTACGCTTAGTCCATATCTTTATTATTTATATACTGTTGGTTAAATAATGTTCGTCCGTAATTCGATGATAATATTTTCTAACAGATAATTTGTTACACAATAAATGTCTTGAATGTGAAGTGTCGTATAGAATAATAATGAATCGTGATCGGTGACAAAATCTAATTCATGTCTGACCATTTCTGGAAACAATGATATACCTATACCTATCTGAGAATGGCATTGCTTGTCAATGAGTAACATATGGGCATTTTAACATTGGGATATAGAAGTTTAGATCTAGTGTCACCTATATAATATGTTTAATAATGATATATTACTAAATCCGAGATTAACTAGGTGATTTTTGTTTTTCGATTACCTACTATAGAGATGTGTTGAGCTGTTCAAAATATATTTAAATAATAATAATATATATTATAAGTTCTGGTTTTGCAATATTCCACAGTCACGTGAACCGTATAATAACGCATGTTCATCGCAGTCAAGGTAACCGCGAATCGGTACGTCTCTAATTATGTTCGTATACCACTATACCTACACATTTTGTGGACTCGTTTTAGCCGAAGTTCGTTTTTTTCATCCTATAAACAAAATATAAGTACCTTTTCGTTTATCTGTGTGTGTATACCAGCACAACCTTAATATTACTCATGATAAATGACGATTTATGTACCACTCTGTATTTCTTAGGAATGTCTTTAATTAGTTGTGTTTAGTATGATGATTTGATCTCTACCTAACCCCGAGGGAATCTAATGAGATGTTCACGGTCAAAAATAAATACACACTTATGTGTGTACTAAAAAATGATGTTCGCTAATAAATCAGCAGTTTAAAAAAAAACCACCATTGCTCTTTTTATAAACTCTGGATGGGTAAACGAGCGGAACGAGTAAAATAAATTTGAATACGGACGTTAATTTATTTCAGTGAAAGTAGTGTTGCATTTCAGAGAAGAAGGCAACGTCGAGATTTCGTATATTTATTATAAAAAACGCGGTTTTTGGGATGTTTTCTATTATAGGACATTTCTTTAAATGGATAAAAAAAAAATTGAGAAATCGATTTAAATTTTATGCTTGGAGGTCAACTACGTTAAAATAAAAAAATTAAATCATATCGTTGGTCATCTGAGATAAGCTATTTATGAAACCCTATCATTATTATAGTACAACATTACAACTGGTCTACAAGAAAAAACCCGTCAGCAAATCAGAGCGACGATACACAGCGGGGATTTGTAATGGAAAAAAGAAGTACCTATACGGCTGTACCTATGGTATAAAGTATAATAATGATGAAGGGAAAAAAAGAAGATGGAAAGAGTAGGGATTGTTTTAAGCACAGACGAAACTGGATTACACTTATATTATACATAGACTTACGAATGTACTCACACACAACCTGTCACACTATATACTGGCTGAACTGGTCCGATGATAAACCGCGGCAATAAATATTTAATTTGATGTCATTTTTTTTTTATCGACCATCAAGTTCGCTACCTTTTAATTACGTACTGGACGAAATATTATCAATTATCATTAATATAAATGCATATATGTCCATATACTGTCTCGACCACGGCTCTAGCTAAGAGCGGCATATCGACAATCGATTATTATATTTTTTATTTTGGTTGATTCGTACTAAAAACTATGAAATATTATTTACTATATATTAGTTAAATGATTAATATTTTACAAGATTTTTTTTAATTTTGAAATGGAAAAATGTGTATTTCTAACATACAAACTACCTAACTAAACGGTTTACATTTATAATTATTATATTGATCCACAATGGTAAATATTACCATTTACAACGTAAATTCAGTAAAATATCAACAAAAAAAAAAGATTGACATATAATTCTATGTTAGTATATTTCTCTCCTTTGTTTTGAAAATATAACGAAACCAGGTACAGTTGTAAATGCTTTAATCATACATTTTAAGTACTTATATATTAGTAAAAGCGTAACAAAATTAAAACTACATATTTTGGTTTTAAATAATAATTACAGTAGGAAAATTAACATTACCTCGTTAACCATAAAGTTTAAATAAGATTCCACTTGGTAAAATAGCGTAAAAGAATTAAAAAAATAATGTAAGTACCTAATAATTGAATAATATAACTGTTGAATGTTGTATAATTAGGATCTTTATGCTTTATGAAACAAAGTCACTGGATATTTTTATTAAAATTTTTGCAGTTATGATGTCTTTGCTGTATACGAATTGTTTTTAATGCCAAATTTTTATTTATTACGATTTATTTGTCATTACAATAATTTTTTTCTTGCGCAAATATGTTTTTTTCTTACAACAATAATATGAAATTACACCCATAGCATCGGCATAACTGTTGAAATAATATAACAAAATATTATACAGAATTGTTTCAATAAAATAAACTTATCATTTAATCAGCTTGATTGAGTTTAGATTAATTTGAAGGATTTGAATCTTGACCTGTTTAAAGGTTTTAAATGACAATATATAGATATAAAATATAAATAAATTAGACCAAAACTATAATGACTTGTAAAATATTTTATCTATTGTCTAAAAACACAATTTGTTGTTTTTCTTGATAGCCTATCAAAAAGTACTAATCTTCAGTTCCCTCAAAATCCGAAAATTAATAAAATATAATATTGGATTAATAAAGTATTTTTTATAATTCAAGCGTAACAAGAAATACAAATGTATAATAAACAGAAATTATTGACAAATAATGTCATCATATTAAGAAAAGAATGTTTAATTTATGATAATTAATAACACGCCATTACTATATTGTGCACTTAGTTATTATTTATTTAAAATATTTAGCGTTATTTTAGCTATTAATAAAAAAAAAGATGTATACACGTTTTTATATATTAATGTTGATAATCTTATTATTTGTTATTCAAATTAGTTTGGCAAATCAATTTAAGGTATATTTAGATGATCAATATAATATAAACACATTAAAAAAATTCAAAATTATGACGTAGTCATCGTGTGGTAATAAAACAAAGTAAACCGCTATATTCTATAAATTAAAAAAAATTAAAAATAAAAATAAAAAACAGATGTAAGCGAATGTTTATTTATATTCACTTCACGAACGTAATTGTATGTGTAATTTATTTAACATTTAAATTATGGGTTACAGGGTCATAAAATAATAATACAACGTTCGAAGTCCTATAATAGTAGTTCTTAAAAATGTAGAACATTTTAAGAAATTTTAAACAAATACTTAGATTACATTTTTAAAATAAATACCGATATGCAGGCCATCTAACTGAAAATCGAATGCCACTAGGTACATTAACATATAAATACTGAAAACTACAATTTTACCTCCTCCACAAAATATATCACATTTTTAGCGACGTTTATAAATCGGTAGTTTTCAAAAACCATGATTGATATACATTATTATTTAATAGAAGTATGATGGTAATTTTGTGAAAGTGTATTATTAGCGGATCATTGACAACAGACGTGAAACTATTTTAACACAAGAGCTCGAAATCAGAGCGTTTTTTCCCCATTCTGCGCCTATAACCTCTTCAGTAAATATACGGTGAATGACGAACTATCGCATTCCACTTAACATGGTAGCTATTTAGACGCTAACCACATTTGGTATACGGTCGAAGTACTTGTTTATTGTAGGTAATATGAATATATATATATATATATATTATATATTATTGATTTATTGCCACGCTCTCCGATTACGCGACCATACATATGTATAGGTGTGACTAATTCATATTGTGCTTACATGTGTGGAGACCTACATACGCATTTTTTTACTACAATTTTAATTCATTTTTTTTTTTAGTAGCCTAACCTTTTCTCGCCTCCTCGTTATGACGATATTATATTCCGGACACGGGTGTTTGGGGCCGGGCCAAAACAATGGTATAATATAATATTATATATTATGGTCGGGTGAAGTACGTACATATTAGTGCACACATTGTTGACCAGGGGTCAACGGATACGAGCTGACCATTGAGGTCGAATAGTCAATTTTAACAAAAATAATAATAAACGAATTTTGTTATGTAACCTAACACGATTCTATATTATGTTTCTTAGACTTTAGAGGCTGAACGAAGGTCGTGTGACATTTAACACTTTTCACTGACCCGGAACGTTTGCTATAACTTATAATTATTATATTAGCCATTAGGTAAACTATGTTATCGTGGAACTCATTTAATTTCAAATAGTGAATAAATGACGTTTAATGGTTATTTCATTTGTCGATTTTTTTTTGTAATTTCAAAGCTTGAGAAAGTAGCATGTGTATGAATTCTTGCGTAGAATTTACTTAAGTGTATGCAACGGAAAAGTTTACTTTTTATGGTTAATGAATTTTTAATATCGTAAAAAGAGTTAGGTCAGGGCAAGGTTACGTATGTGAAAATATTGAATAATTTTTTGCTAATAAAAGACTACAAGTAAAAACTATCAAACATTTTAACCAGCCATTTAATTACACAAAATAATATAATTAATATCTCACCTACGTCTATAATATAATAATTACACGTTTGCACGAAATTTTGTATTCTAATATTATACTTAAAATCGTAATAGTAAATTATTATATATAGAAGCATTATAGATATAAGAAAAGCCTAGACAGGTGTACCTATGCCCTATATAATACAAATGGTTGCTAAGTGAAGTTATTGGTTTTTAATGTTTATTTTATATGATTAGTGTACCTATGTATTTTCTGGTTAGAGGTAACATATTATTTTCTTATAATAGGTATACTGTAATATTATAACGTCAAAATGATAAACTACAAGATTAAAAGTTATAATATTTCTGAATGATTCTCCACACTTATAGGTTATAAGTGATGGAGAATGTGATCGGAAAATATTATTACTCAATTACCTCCCTATAAATGTTTGGAGGGTTCTCGAGATCACGTATTCGAGAACTGAACAAACTATTTATTTAAATATGTAAACATTTTATCTGACCCACAGCTGTCTTTGAACCATGTTGCATTAGGAGTATATTGATAATGCAAATCAAATAAAAACTTACTGATTTAAGTTCATTAGAAAATTCAAAATAGCTAGAAGTCGTAGGATTTGGTATTTGGATATGGTTGATATTAAAACAGGTGGGGCGCACGCATTGACGAAATGATGACACTGTCCAGCTGACCAAGACCTGCAGGCAGCGTAGTTGAAGGGATTTGCACTTCCAAAAAAGAATTCTTTCTTTTTGGCGTCAATTCCCTTCTTCTGCCATCCACCGTCCTATGAGGCTAGATAGAGAGCCATACATTAACACATTTATGGGTATGTGACTGTAAGTAATCATTATAAGTGATTACTCGACAGATTGTCAGAATATCTGCAGTAAAAAGATAATCGATGTGTCCGTACCTTTCGTAAAATTAGGGGGTGTTGGCAGGCCTGTCGCTAGGGCACAAGCAAGTCACGCGTTGCTTTAGGTGGGCATACAATTTTAAAGAAAAGAGCGGCATTAAAATTTTCACTTTAGAGCGGAAAATATCCTACGACGGGTCTGGGTGTTGGGTGTTTATTTGAATTATCACGGTATTTGCTGTAAGAAAACGTGGTTTATTATTTTTTTTTATAAATTGTATAATATAATAAATATAATACAAATAAAATAACAAGGCAATATATAATAAAAGAAAAATGTTGGTATAATACGCGCATTAAACTGATTAAATAACTTTTTTTTATACATTTATCTTTCTGTAGAATAGTTCAGAAAAATTACTATAAAAGCTATGTAATACATAAATATACGTTAGTTAACATGAATCCTGAAAAATGCAAAATAACATTTAGGAAATAATTTATTATACTACACAAATATGATGTTTATTAGTCCCTGTTATTTATTTACTAGGTATCAAAAAAAAAAAAAAATGATAGATGTCTCTAAGTCAACATATATAATATAAAATTTCCACAAGTGAAAATAATTTATACATAGAAATGTGTAATGTTAAACTATATTCAGTATTTCGATTTTCATTTAATTTTGTTTTTAATACTTTATCATGAATTTTTATTATTAATTAATTTTTTTTTGAAATTGTAAACAAATTTCATAAGCGCTTAACTATAATAAATTGTTTATTCGCGTACCTTATAATTTATAACTGTTTTATTTTTTGTCTAAACCATTACCGTATTTAATTATATTATTACTAGGATAGTAGTTGTAAATTGTAAGCCTGCTATTATTAGATGACTAATAAACGTTTGATCTATAATTTGTTGTATAAATACACGTGCACAGGAGCAATAACAATTATTAGTATACATTCTTATTTCTTAGGTGAAAGAACTTTTATGCAATTTTAATTTTAAAAGTTAAGTTTCTGGAAATTCAATATTTAGAAAGTTAAAATAGTAATACAATACGTGAACACTGAACATTCAATTCTAACTATTTTATACAAACGTGTTACGTGTAATGATATATCATATATAGTAGTAATTCTGAATTCATACACATTTTTGCAATTGTTTCGTATTAGTTAAACTAAATACAAACACGGCTTAAGTGATATTCGTATCGTGCTATATAATATAATTATTATTGGGTGATAATCTGATAAATTTAAAACGCGTGCGTAACGTAAATTATCTCTATATAATATAATATCATTATGTTTTTTTTTGAAATTCGAATGCGTTATACTCTAAATATAATATTTAATTTTGTCAGTTTGATAACTACTATAATAGACGCTAATGTATACACACCACACACGTGGTTATAATATTGATAGAAGTCAATTCCATTTTTAGGAATAAAACAATAATAGAATATTATTAATAAGTGTGTATTTCGCCTATTGGTGAACCGCCGGGCCTAACCTCTCGTCAAGTCTTTACCGTTAGTTATTTATAAAATATATGTTTTATGCACGCGCTCGCCGTAAGTATAATATATATATATATAGAAGGCGGTATTCTTTTTTCTCTCTAGATACCAGAGTCTAGAACGTTCTCCTTGGAACAGTTGGAGCACATTATAATATTATGGTGTGTATAATATATTATGTTCTTCGAGCTCTCGAGCCGCGACGATATAATATGTACACGTTCCCCTCTCCCGACATCGTCGCTGACCACGGTCCGTTCAATAATTGATTGCGCTTATTAGCGTGTCATAGTTCAAGCGCAGCGTAATCACGTAGGATATTTATGTGGCAGTCAACACGTCTTTTCGTTGACGCTAATTTCCCAGGCACAAAACTATACAGAAACCATCCGGCAGCCATTCGTTAAAACTAATGACAATTGCTATAATAATTTAATATGTCTTGTGTGCTGCGTAGTGTATCAAAAACGAAAACTTTTTTTTTTAAACGCCGCCCGTATACCTACCTACCTTACTTACCTGTTGCGCGTACTGGTCGAATATAAATATTATACTAATACAAAATAGGAATATTATTGGGCGTTAAACTATTGTCGTCATTACTATATAATGATGTTTGATCCTTTACAACAATATTTAATCATATTTTGTATAAATGTACAATATACGCCATAAACATAATATAGTACCATTTTTATCGGGATGAACGCGTATTCATCAAAGATAAGCATATCAAAATTCCATTACTAAAAATTATGGCACTAGGTTCATAATAATAATTAGAGTTTAGTAGTTTACGTATTAAACTTTAAGAGCAGAATTTTTCCAATGAAGAAGTTACAATAGCATAATTAAATACAATTATAGACAATGATATTATATTTAGGTAGTACCTATTAGAAAATATAATAAACACTTTAACTTTTTTGTTTGACAGTATTTTATAAAAACTCTATGTCGTTTTCTGGAAAATATTCTGCTCTTATAATTTGGTAATTTGTGTTAAGTTCTGATTAACCAGAAGTTACAATTTCAATTTAGTTTGGTGGAATTTTCTATATTCCTCTTCATATAGTCACGTCCTCGATATCCTCGTATTACGTTGTTATGTCTGTAATAAGGCTGTACATAATGTACGATATAACGTTTCCGTTTCGAAAAAATGATATATGTTATAATATTGTACATTATAAGATTACGGTCGTGGGTTGCAGCAGACCTGAGTGTGATATTATAACATTGTGAAATTACAGCATATATTATATATATATGTATAAGACTATTATGCGTTGAGTTGATTGTACATAATATACCTACTCATAAGTCATAGATATCGTATAGTCCGTATTGTAATATTATATTTCAATCTCTATATATTGCTGCAGGCATATAATATTATTATCTACCCACAGTGGAGTAATATGACAATCGGTGAAATCTTGTGCGATCGTTATAATAATAACATCATCATGATACCCGGCTACTGTTTATTTTCCGACTTGGGTGGATAAAATACAAGTGTAAATAAATCGGGACCCGCGTAGATTGCGTTATTTTTGAATACGAAACACGTGTACTTACTATAAAAAAAAATACCTATATACATTATACACGAACGAATACCTTTGATCATTGTTAATAATATCATTGAATTGTCATAATAAAATAAATACCATATGTATATAAATATAAAATTATAAACGATAAAATTGTTGGATACTGTACGCCTGTACTACCAGCCGTGTCAAAGTAGTTTTCAAATAATTAGTTGCAGAAATAAACAAAGACACAAAGTTAGAGAAAAAATTAGCTTCGGAACTCTTAAGAGCACCCTGTTGGCTCCATCTTACTAATGAATGACATAGTGCACATACATATTATCAAAAACTATTTTGCGCGAGACAACTTAACTCCCTCTGTAAAGCAAATGTTCTACATTTGTAAGACGGAGACAAAGCATGCAGATGTAGTGTATATTATATTATTATAGCGACCGGCTATCACCAACGTCCGCCGGTTCAAACTATCAGTTTTTACTCGTTACGATAGCGTCAATAACTGATTAAGATACTTATAATAATGTCTGGAATAATACTATACTATGTATATATAGGCCAAATACCACTCACTCACTCGCTTATCGCTACATCTCAAAACCTACGAAACGTATGAACTTGAAATTTAGAATAGTGATTCCTCTAATGATCTATTTGTGCAATAAGACAGGATGCAATAAGACAGGATTTTCCGAGGTAGGCAAACAGGTGTGTTATTTGTAATTATTGTTTTCAAAATGGGATATTAACACATTATTGTTGATCGGTCACACAACGTCACAACACACACGAAGAAATATAATAATATCATATAAAATCAACGGGCTCTTTTTAAATTATAATAATATTGCATTTTTTTGTCGATATTGTGTATAATGACGCGTACTTTCCGGTTTTTACTTCTCGTGTCGAATTCGTCGGATCCGCACGCTTCTCGTGTTTTAATAATAATAATGTATACCTAGGCGCGTATCTAGATTTCTACGATAATAATACTATTATATATCATTATTTGTGTAGGCCTACAACTATGGGACTCTGCAGCAGAGCGGTGAGGGCAAATAATACTAAAATATATAATAATGGCCGGTGTCCAATTGGCCGTGAGCTGCGAAATAAGCGTGGAAAAATACGGCGGCGTGGGCGGATTATTTTGCGGCGTTATTTTTTCACGCACGCACGCGCCCGTATTACTTATAAAGTTAATAGTTATATATATATATAATATACGTGCTTATACGTACGGTCAACGGGTGCCAAAATAACACAAAAAATTATATATACTGACGGTCGTGGTATGTGCTTTCTGCATGTATAATAATAATAATAATAATAATATGTGGGATAATAATCACGTGTAACGAATCGTCGAGATTATAATAATAATAACAATGCGATCGAATGAGACCTCCGTGCAGAAAAATGATATTTGATGTGCGTGTCTATATTATAATACACCTACAGTAAGTCGGTGTTATCGTCTTCGCCACTATATTTTCATTGTTGAAAATATAATATAATATTATTGTATTATGTTTATTAACAAATGACAACGAGCTACGTTATATTCTCTTGTGCGTAACGTGCGTGGATTTTAGTTCAAAAATATTGTACGAAGTCCAAACACTTTATTAAAATCTATTGCGTTGTTGTCGAGTGTGTATTATAACTACAATGTGAAGTCAAAAAGACTAACCCCGAATCCAGATAAAGATTAACGTCAGCACACAAGACGTGAACTCAGCGCTCAAAATAGACCCCTGCAATGTCCTTATCATTGTTATTAATAATATAGCCCTTAAAACAAACAAATGTTTGTTATGATATTTTAAAAAGGTCAACAAGTGTTCTTATTATTTGTATATAAGTATTCATCAATAAATTTTTGTTTGTATTTAATATCAACAATTTGAGATCTGTGGTATTGTAGGTTATAGATGATCGTTTATTACCTATCCTATATAAAATCACGTGAAAATTGGGTGTAATACACAGTCGTTACACCCGGATTAAACTTCTATACTTCACATAAAAATGAATTATTTCTCATATTTAAAGTGATGTCAGCGCAATATTTTACTTATCTTTCTGACCCACCCGCAACATATCAAATTTGCGTTCAAATGAACCAATCTATTTTTGTTAGCTAAATATAGTACTGTACTTACTCATTTGTTTATAAATATATAAATTCATAATGATTCGATTAACAATGAATATTATTGTTAATATATATTATTTGGTTTACAAAACAAAAACATTAAAACATTCCATTTCATTTTGATTGAAATGATTCACAATTGTTTGTGGTGCGCAGAGACGCAGTACCTACTGTAGCAAAATTAGTCGACATATAAGTTGGAATTAATGATTCAGTAAAATATAACGGTTCAATAAATAGTCCATAGGAATTAATCTACTTTTTCGTCAAAGGTTAAATTTCTAGAAATGTATAAACGCAATTGTATTGTAAAAATAATTTTTAACTAATTATATTCTTCAATTTAGATTTTATGTATAACTGTAATAATATATAGCTAGGTAAAGACAATGTATTATTATTTACTAGTGTTATAAATAATTTTGGGTTGGGACGGAAATAGGACATCCTTTTAAGTTACCCGGGACTGAATTGGTACATTTTATTTTATCACAACATTTTAGTTTGGGACGAAACTGGTATGCTGCAGCCCCTTATACACAAACGCTGACTGTTCCTTAGTAAAACCCTCATTATACCAACTTCTGTGTCCTGCACTACATATAGCATATTATTTTCAATTTCGTACCGCCGATAAATCAAGTTTGACGGTCATCGTGGATTTGTAGTTTGTACACACTATACCATGATAGGCTATGATTATATCTACAACAGTCAGTAAATTACTGTCGAAAGGATTTCTAGTACGAGTTGATGGAACCAGTGAATAACATACATTAGTGATTGATGTGCTCGCAATCTTCGGGAAATGGGTGACATGTATCGCCGGACCAGAAGTGACGAAGCTCGAATTTAGACATATACAGTAAGACTCGTTTTGCTGAGATTTCGCTGAGCTGTACAACACTCAAAACAGTTTTTCTCCGACTAACCGACCGAGACGATGGGAAATATCGTGGTTACTTCTGACCGTATATAATATACCATTATTCTTTAAGCCGAATTCACTGCAACCGCGTGTGTCGTGTAGTCCAAATCGCATTGTTATTGGACGTTATTATTTTTGTATCGTGTAATGACCAAGTTGCAACCGAGTATACCAAGAATTGACTACAGCTCAGCTCTTAAACCAACATGGTTATCAATCGTAACCATATTTACCAAACCCTCGCACAACACGACACGCGAAGTAGTAGTGAAAAGTAGTAGTTTAGTCGGTCTTTAAAGGAATCATTGACAATCGATAATAGCGAGAATCAGTCTGACAAAACGGTCAGTGGCCATCGTTTCTACTTTCCTGTAACACTGGTCAACAGAGAATATCGCGGTTATCCGATAATGAGTACCATACACTTGTATATGGACGAGAGTCACATCAACTGCCAACGGTGTATGTAATGCCGTGTACATTTGGTGACTGCGGTTCATACCACTATATATTATAGTTACTCACCAGCGTGTAACCACGACATTTTCTGTTGTCGGTCAGTTAGCCCGGAGAAAAAGTTGTCTTCGTGTCGTCCGTCATGCAGTTCGATTCTCGATCAAACTGTTTTCACGCCTTCGTCATCCACGAGAGGTGATACTATATTAAAGTATAAATACTATATTATAATTAATAGTGATGTGCAATGTGAAAGATTCAATCGAAAAGAAACGAGTCTAGGACGTGTATTTACGATCCTAACATGGATTATTTTAGAATTGTTTGTTATTAGTTTATTGGGTACATAATGTTTTTATAATGCCCAGGGTCGTGGCAACAATGAAAAAATGTTCTTTTCAAGATTTAAATTTTTAGCTTTTACTAACTATAACGTGGGGATCAGCAAGAGTTTCTAACCTAATATGGCATTACGATTTGGTTTTCTTTTTTAACAATAATATATTTTCAGCAGAGTTTTGGCTGTCGTCCTTCTATTTTTCTGGTCGCGTTATCGAGACTCACAAGTACTTTTAGCCATTTTGGGTACCTTTACTTCATCATTATGTAGTGCCTATGGTTAAAATACCTATGTATGTGTAAATATGTATAATATAACCAATGGCGTATACATAACTTTTGTATGGGGGGGGGATCAGTTGCAAACAAATTATTGTGGAACGAAAATACCTAAACCTAGGTATGTGCTCATTTAAATACCTAATAAATGATAAAACATATATATATATTCAATACATTTTATTTTAAATTCTACAAGTAATTATAGAACAACATTTAAATTTCTTTTTTTTTAGTCAATAATATTTTATTATTTAAGCTATTTTTAGCTTTCAATGAACAAATTACTGATAGCTAGTATGTTGTAGGTATATCCATGTTAGTTGATAATATACAAAATTGATAATGTTTTGGTATAAATGCGTAAAAACCATCGTGGAATAACCTTATATTATACCATAGTCCATAATAATATTTCTTTTTCTAATGTATAGGAAAATGTATTATTATACGCACGGACATGCGGGCGTTGTCTCCGCCGCATTGATATCGGTGACGGTGGCGACGGCCCGTGGCTCGTCTACCACATATTATTATTCTTATAATAATTTATTATACTTGTATATATAATATACAATATACATATTATCAAATATCACATAATACGATTATATGAATATGAAATAAATATATGATTACTGATTAATATTAAGTAAATTATTTTTAATTAATTGTTGAATATTGTGTTAAAATAAAAATTTACAAAAAATCCTTTCCATTTTTTTTCCTTGTAATTTCCTTACATTAAGTCATTAAGAACACTATTTTATAAAATTTAAAAAAAGGCCTATGGGGGGATCTGAACAGGGGCCCCCCCTTGTATACGCCCCTGAATATAACCTACGTACCAATATAATATAATTCAAATGATGTTCCCATACCTTCACATAATACTTAGTTAAAAATCTGGATCTTCATCAGATCCTATACGAGTAGGAGTGTAGGACGTGTGTGTTTATACTTTGCGTTTGAATAGTTATGATCCAAATGATTATTTTATTATAATAATTAGTACTGATAAAATATGTCTGTTCTAAACAGCCTATAAATATGCCCTAGAAAGGCATCAAAATGCCTTTAAAAATAACAAATTATTCATTGAGAATATAATATAATAAATTAAACGAATGGCATCGAATAGCGGTGACAATCTGTATTGTTTTATTATTATGACGTAATCGCTGATAACTTATCCAACAACATATTGTTATGCAAAAATCATTGACATTCAGGAAAATAAAAAACTTAGTCTTATCGGTTTCAATAACGTTAACGATTTTGTTTGTTTCCCGCAGTGGACATCAAAAGAGACATCGACTTGTTTGGTTTGCCGAAGAGCCGACGTTCGGGGGTCGGTATGCAGATTGAGCACTCGGTGAATAACAACAACACGACTAGCACCAACAACAATAGAGTGGCGGCCGCGGCCGACGTGAAGACGGAACGCTTGAGCCCGGTGGCTGCGGCGGGCGGCGACTCAGCATCGTCGCGTAGCGGCACGCCGTCCTCTTCGTGCTACCCCAACACGCCGCCCGGCGTCTCTGCCGCGGTGGACCGCGTGTCCAGTCCTGCGCCCAACCGAAACTGCAGCGACCTCATACGAAGTCTGGCCGCCAAGTACCAGAATGCCAACCCCAGCGAGTGAGTAACATTAATAATATATAACGATATTATATCATAGATTTACTTGGTTTTCTCCGTCGGATTGTCGCGGATTATTATTTCCGAAAACCTACCTATTAAGAGCAAGTCGAACCCGCGTGTGTTGTCTCCGTCTTACACACATACAACATAGCAAATGTTCGTTGGCTAGTTTCAATAGGGTATTGTCAGTTTTTATATTAGAGTGAATCGACCTATTATCAAACTTTTAGGCAACAACATTAGCTGTGTTCTCTCGTTGGTTTTTTACTATATTTTAATTTTTAAGCGAGTTATGGGCATGTAAAGTATTCATATTCTAAAATGTTCATAACTCACTTAAAAATTAAAATATCGTGAAAAACCAATGAGAGAACACAGATAATGTTGTTACCTAAAAGTTTGATAATAGGTTGATTCACTCTATTATCAAAACTGACAATACCCTATTGAAACTAGTCAACGAAAATTTGAGTATGTCGTACGTGTGTAAGACGCAGACAACACATCCGGGTGGGACGTCCTCTTAATATTTCGAAAAAAAACACTTATATCGATAAGTTTTTGCATGGTGGTCCGTAGACGGGTTCTCGACTAGGTTTTTATTAGTCGTGTTTTGACGTTTGATCCGATATAGCGAAGACCGTTTCGCTTTGATCGTAGTTGTTGGTAGCAATACGTCATCAAAATTCAACCGATTTACATTTGTTATGGAAATTTATCTTGGAAATCCGTAAAAAGACCTTGCAGTATTATAGATATTATTGTTGTTTTCTAATAATTATTCGACTACTGTTGTAAAAGAAAAACAAAACACTTAACCGATATAATATAGTAATTAAATAGTAGTACAATAGAATCGACGAAGTCAAACAATCGGACATTAAAAATAATAGACGATATCCACTCCACGGCAGCCGCCCAACTGTATTAACCTGTACGACACGTTGTAATAATAGCGAAAAAACGACACGAGCTGCAGGGTAATTAAATTAAAATTTACGATCAAACGACTGCAGTTTGATGAACACATAGGATAAGCATGTTACAATTTTACACAATTTTTCCTTTTAACACGATTTATAAGGTCCGTAATATTTTTTCATACACTGCCGCAACCCACATTTATGTTTATTACGATCTCATTGTTCCCTTTTATAAATCGTATACGTATTATACAATATATACATAAATGTTATGTGTAGTTGAAATTGCGTAATTCGCGACGGACTAATTAATGCGGAATAAAATCGCAACTCGTTATCATATTACAGAAGATATTATCGTGTGAAGTCTTTACGAGATCGTTTTCATTATTTATCGTATTTTACGCATACCTGTTCAAAGGAATTCAATTAAAATAATATGTGTGCTGTACGCTTCTATATAGAATTACACGATTTCAACCCAAAAGATAACGTTCAAATCGTGTTCGATTACTACCTATAATCGTACGCTTTGATTTAAAATCCTAATTCTATAGTGTGCATTTCTGTAGTATTATATTATAGACTCACGGATATATATTATAATAATAGTTGAGAATCGTCTAGGGAGCTGAGATACGGTAAGATACGTTGCAGGAGATGGCTGAAATACGTATCTATATATGATGTTTACGGTCGAAAGTTGAAAACTTTAAGCTTATAGTTGGTGAGTTGTGGTGTAACGACGTCATTTCTGACTAAGTTTGTGTCCGGAAACATCTATATCGTCGGCCTAATTCGTAAAAGTCGTATCTCCATTTTTTGTCATTTTGGGATTATTTACTCATAAAATAAAGAAAAAAAAACTGCGTCTGTTGATACAATCAAATTTCCGATTTCATAATATTATCCTCCATGAAATTGATAATTAGAAATCGTCGTATCTCTAATTAATAATATGGCCGTAAAACGTTTTTTTCTTCTCCTGAACAATTTGTAATTTTGGACATACGACCTTTGCGAATTAGGCCGACGATATATAAAAATCCAAAATTTCGAGTGAACCTAATACCCACCCCGATTACCGTACACAAAACATTTATTACCGTAACATTGATTAATTAATCAGGTGTGATTGCGGTTTGGTAGTCATAGTCTCGGAATCGCTGTCAGTCAACTTAAGCGGAGGCGCTAAAATAGTAATAATAACAAGAATATGTCGATACGGCGGGCGTTCATTAAAAAACATAAAGAGAAATAATCAAAATTTCTGTCACGATCTGCTCGTATACAAGTACACAACAGCTATTATATAGACGGAATAATTATTATCCGCCGTCTCTCGCACACGCTTTCCTTCCGTAAAAAACGCGTTCGTTTTAAAAAGCGACCAACAACGACGCGCGGTGGCAATTCTCACGAAATCAGCTGAGCGTTTTTTTTCTTCGTTCAGACGATTAACAGGACTGAATTATTATTATTATTATTATTATTATTGCGTACACGACTCGACTCGCGCAGCGCCTTGTAATCATTGTGTGTGCGCCAGCCAAATAGCGTATGAGCTCACTGCACCTATAATACTATATATATATATAGGTACTTAGCAGTAATCGTCGAGCCAGTATAAACGATAAACGATAATCGTATTAACGATAATACTCTGGCGAACATGCGCAGTGCTGGATTCACCGGTATAGGAAAGTGGGGTTCGTTTTATAAGGGAGTTTAAGAGCTAAAAAAAATAAATAATACTATCTATTCATCATTTAGTTACAGGTCAGTTGTACGTCGTGTTGTACTGCACTCGTCCATACTAAGTACCTATATTAAGTATCATTACTTTAATTAACATAACAAATTATGTGCACGACAAATCAATAATTATTATGTTGATTATGATGAAACGATTGCTCTGCAAAGAAGGCCAAGAAAATACGTTTTTAAAGTATTTCAATATCCACATTATTTTTTTTTATCAATAACATTATCAAGGATTTTCAATAATAATATACTATTTTTTCTTGTATAGACATAGAGTCAAAATCAAAAATTAACGCAGAAAAGACTGTTCACAGGTCATACATTTTTGGTGCTTTTGAAAAAAAAATAAAGGTCGTTTTCGTGAGTCCTGTGAGCCAAATGTCCTAGATCCCTACAATGCACATTCCTTCACGCCACATCTAGTTATGCAACACGCGTATAATAGAATGAGCTTATTTTAATATAATATTATATGTATTATGTACAAACGTATTTTATCGTAGTCTTGAGTGTTATACGAAAACGTTGGAACGCAACATTTCACGCCAGTCGTTTGGCTATTTTCTGCCTTGGCGATACTTGACTTGAATAATATTCTTATTTGGGTCAACGACTCTCATCGATTTTCCTTCATCACTCTTTGCGTGAATCTCCAGATCACAACAACACCACAGTAGTAAATAAAACCTCTTTACAACGTCACGGAATTATAATATAGTTAAGTATAACAAACAACGTTTCCGTATTTTGTATAGATTCTAATATAATATTATAATAAGATATACATCTCCCTTCATGATATTAGGCTTGTGGTATGTTAGTCGATTAGTGAATCCACAATAATAAAACACTCGTCACTCCAGGCTGCGGCTCGAGGCTGGGTCATTATTTACTTCCCAAACATGATTTAAACCTAGGGTAACTACTGTCTTTGAGGAAGTGAATTTTTCATCTACTATTATTATTATATTACTATCGTTTAATTTTTTCTCTTAACGAATTTAAATTAAAAATTCTTTCACTCCTTTTTATCCTATATTAATTTTTCATCCTCAGATAACTTCATCTAATTAAGATTCTCGTTGCCATACTTGATACTGGTTTCAAAATTAAAATTCGATGGTTCTTATGCACACAATGAGCTCAATTTTGATCTTATTAATCGATCGTGTTAATTTAATGGTTGTAAATGTCATTACTCATTAGGAATAATACCCTTGCTTTATTTGATCAGTTAAGTGGTTAGATTAGGCGTTAAGTACCAAATACATATTATTATTATAATCATGAGGTTTTAAATTTGTTTGTTTCCCTTTCGATTCAGGTACATGCCTTCGCGGAACGGTTTAAGCCTCGGCATACTGTCAGCTGCCACCGCCGCTGCAGCAGCGGCGGCTGCCGCGGCCGCGTCGACCAAAGACAACGGCTGCGACGGGAGTCTGCTGAACCCAGGATTTCCATTCGCGACGCCCACCATACCTGGGACCAACGTGCCCATGTTCCCACCCATGATGGACATGTCGTCCACGCAGGCGCTACTGTCCATGGTCCGGTCTTCACAGTTTGACGCGTTCATGAGCGGCAAGACCGGCGGTGGCACCAAGCGGCCTAGCTCTGCTTCGTCGTCGTCGTCCAACCAGCTGCACCCTCACAACATCGGCTCGGCGGCCGCTGCCTCAGCGTCCGAACAGAACCCGCTTGACCTGTCGTCGTCGTCGAGTCCATGCAAAAAACCTCGCAAAGGTCATCCGCCTGCGCCCGGCCAATGGGAGAGCGCCGCGGCCGCCGCCGGATCGTTTGCCGAAACGTTCCTCAACATACCGGCTTTCGGTCTGGCTCTGCAAAAGTCCCGGGAAAAGGTCGCCCTGACCTGCAATGGCGTAGGCGGCAACAACAAGCGGCTGGGCAGCGTGTCGCCGAAACCGTCAAAGGCTCCGTCGAAACAGTCCCCGTGCCATCAGACCGCTCCCAGCCGGGTGTTACCTTGCGCTTCGACCTGTTCCGCACCGTCGGCCACCTCCACCGCCGATAAACACACCTGTCCCAATGTGGCCGACAAGTCGGTAGTGTCTTCGTGGACGGTGGATGACGTGTGTGATTTCGTTGGAACCATCGACTTGTGCGCCGAGTACTCACAGGTCAGTAGTGTTATATAGTATGCATTTGTTTTAGTTTATAAGTTTAGTAGAATAGTTTAGGTTTTAGTAATATTTAGGGCCCTATGTACACTTGAAACGTATAAAATATTCATGAATTTATCATCATTGCAATATTATGTGCATACAAATCAAATTGTTCAAATTAAATTTGTAATGCATCTGTGTATAATATATTATAAACTGAACCATCACATGGTATCACTTTATTTTAATATGGTAAGTTTGAGAGTATAGTTATCAACTAGCGATTATCCAGTGTAAATGTTAGATCGTAACTATCAAAATGACGTTTGTCTAAAAACTTCTGTAAAATCGTAGAAACCCATACAAAATTCGTAGTAAATATCTATACAATTATGATCAAACTATAGGTACCTATTATATTATTATTGTCCTGCACTAATCGATTATACACAAATTGCACGTAAACGAAATAATAATCAACGGCATTGTATTATACTCAAGTCTGGCTATCGTCATGAACTTTAGAACTTAAAACACTATTGGACAGTGAATGTAATTTATGTACATGTGACCATGGATCTCGGAGAAGATAACTAATAGTAAGCTCCGGTGTTGTTATTATTATTATTAATATGGGCGCCGTGACTTGTCCGAAGATTCAATGGTTGCGCAACATTAAAATTTCGTAAAGGCGTTACGGAGCACGATGTACCACTAAAGCCATCAACACTGCAACAGTAACATCAGCAGGTGGTCTGAAGACATGACATATCGCAAATGAAGATTTAACTACCGTGATCCACATTATAGGCGTGTACATATTATACCTTTACTTTTTGTTTTCTCCTCTTTATGAAACCGTCACGACCGATTATTTTTATTTTTATATCTTAAGAGGTAAACGTTGCGAAACGACAGCCGGTCGATTTTCGTGCCCCGATAGGCCCGCCGTTTGCTCTAGATACACACACACACACACATTCGTCGTATACACGTGTGTGCACACATATACACATCTCGCGGACGACAAGTGAAAGGTCACACGCAAAACTAACGCGAGGTCAATATATATATATAAGTGGATTCATGTATATAATATACTGTACAGTGTACAGCGTACACACAATCAAGCCAGAAAGGAAATTAACTAGTTTAAAAAAAAAGTATTTTTATCCTTTTTCTCCATCCCTCAGACAAGGACGCGACGACAACGTTTTCATACGTGTACAACGCTCCTGGCAATGCGATTTTTGATTTATCGCTCGACGTTTTTCCGCGCTTTCTCGCACGCGCCTCGTACCTTATTACTTATACCTATAGATTCCAAATAATGAGCGTTTATACTGGGACCATCCAACGTCGAGGCGTGACCAGGCGAGTAGAGTTTTGGTATTCGAATGTATAGTAGAGATGGGCTGGGCTCAGAACTGACGGCATAAAATTGGAAAATAATATTATGCACTTAAAAAAGTTGAATTATGCAATTAAATATGCACCGTCGATGATATTATATGCTGTGAAATCAAAAATATACAATAATACAAGTAGTTAAAGAAATGTATAAACCTATTTTTATTAAGCATATTTTTACATAAATAATTGTGAAAATAATGTCCAAGAGAAAGAAGAAAGAATATTTTTATACCGTGTCAAGAATAACAATGTCAGAGTTTATTCATTTTCGGGAAAAACTATTTTTTTTCTTACGTATAAATTATTTAAAATATAAAGTAAGTCAAAAAATACGTAATAGAAACCAACACATATTTTTTTATATTATGCGCATTTCTAAAAACAAAAAACAAATAAACAAAAATATGCACAATATAATGAAATGTCTATGAAATCTAGACACCACTATACAAATTTGTACCGAATCAGAATTTTTCGTTTTTTTTCTTTTCTAAAAATAAATGAAATGCATATCGATTCTCTGATGAACTGTTGTATAGATCAGCTTGCAATTCGTTGTCCGGTCTAATCCGTTGTAAAATTATCCCCATAATGAACCATGTCAATGATATGGTGTAAACACTGTAAACATCCCGATGAGCTTTTTTCACATCGTTTTGAGCCAGCGAATTTCTATTCAATCATTCTTGTTGTATATTATAACGTTTTGCGGGAATATTATTGTCTCTGTTATTATAGTGTGGCGCTGCGCTCGATCCCGCGCAGAAATCTGTAAAACGTTCAATACGTTTTCGTTCTATAATTGTTTTATTCCATTTAAACTTCATTAATCCCTGAACCCCGTTACGTGAGGTACTGAGGTTTTTAATACGTAGAAAGCCCAATAATTTATTTATAATTATTTATACATGTGAGTGTATTATATAATATGTAGAATGTGTGTAATAATAAAATAGGAATTGAACGTCGGAAATGCCTGCACGTTCTTATTTCGATTATGTTCCGATGATTTTTAGACCGAATCTTAATGATCCACAGCGGAGAACTCGTGAGCGTTTTTTGCTCCTAAGTCATAGAAAAAAAATGGCAATAACGAGTATTTCCTACTTACAGAGTACCTATGAATTATCATATATATAACAGTACTGCAAGACACTGAGCAGTGAGAATTCCATCCAACGAATCTTATACCTAATACCTATGAATGGTGAAAATGTTTACACACGACAGCACACGCATCCGCCGCTGAGTGTATATATGTACACTTTAAAGTATATATTTTGTAAACTGTACAAATATACGATATTTATTTACGAGCGGTTGGAGAATCGAAAGATCCTGTCCGAAACAGTATTATTATCCTTTTATCACGAAAATTCTTTTCAATTCACTCAGAAATCGAGAAAACTCTTAACAATATGCATTCACCCACTCTGCACTGCGTGTAAAATATAATATATACTCTCACCGTATTTTCGATATAGACTCGGTGAAATCCTAACGTCGGACAATGAATAATAATGGTATTATGATTATATTTTGTGACGTGCGTTCGCTCATTAGGTCCGTCCCGAGTTTTCTTTTACTGTTCTGCCTAAAGGTCATATTATACGTAAATTGCAGATAGGTATATAAGAGATTTTCACCCTGCACGAATAGTAGTGAGTTATTGTTACAAGAACCGCCGTTACAATTTATATAATTACAGTTCTTTTCAATAAACGCATTTTCGTTTTGGAATGAGTCTAAGAAGAACACCACGACCGAATTGTATATCTATTATACGTTGTGTTCGTCCACTTCAAAACACCCGAATAGGTACTTTACAATCGAAACTTGTGCAACTATCCGACGAGTGATGACAATATGTAGTACACATAATTATTAGCATTGCATTCATTGAGCATTTTGAAGACACATTTGCAGTTATGGACCACTGGCATTGAACTTAACAAATAAATATAATTATTTGGCACTTATAATATAATAATATCATACCTGCAATTGTGGACTAAGTTAGGTACAGAGTATATATGCTTTTAGAGCTTTTTTTTAGAAAAGTTAGATTTTATAGACAAATAACATATATTATACTATAGTAAAGTGGGTTTTCAGATTAAATTATAAACGGGAAAAAGGAATTACTCGTTATTGGCAATGAGCATTTTTCTATATGTCAATAATGTTTATGTTTTGATATAATATGTAATATATTAATATGTATTTATAATTTAATTGCTTGGGGGTACGTAAAAGTGTAAAACGAAGCCAAGCGATATAAAAATTATTATTTTTAATTAAAATGTAAACATTATGTTAAGTACACTTGTACACTTCCGTACTATCTTAAGGCATTTTTCAAAGTAATTTAATTTCAGTAACAAGCAATATATTTTTACAAGTATACAAAGTTTTATTACCTATATGAGTTTTAAAATTATTTGAGTATAAATGTTGTATTCTTGTTTAAATACATAAAGGTATCAAATTGAATAATTTCACTATTATATATATTATATTATACCATATGACTCAAAATCACTATAATTTAAGATTTAAAGATTTTACTGGTTTCAGTTTAATATGCTCATATGTGTACCAGAATTATATAATAAAAGTGGTTCGGCACCTACTAAGTATATAGTCATATCGAAGATATTTATAAAAATGTCTTCTGCACAAAATTGCCATTTCATGTACAATGCACTGATAATGTTACATGTTTATAACTAGCACTGTATTTTAAAATACATTCTCAGTAGATAGTGAATAATATGATCTACCCCAGGAAAAAATATACACGATAGTAAGCCAATAAAAAATTTAATGACCCAACGTGGAATGTAATAAAACTCATTATCGTATTGTTTATGGCTGAAGTGTATTTAGTACTCACTTTTACCTTACAAAATGAAATATTGATACGTATTTTTTCAAACAATATTTACAATCTATTTATGCCATATTAAATGTCCGAACATTTTTATATCAAGATATATTATGATAGTAATTGAACTAACTGCTACACAGCAAATTTAATTGATGTATTGTGTTCAATTCACAATGTATGGTATTTACTATTTTTGCATTCGTCAGGAACATGATGCATTCAAAACAATCATCTCTGTGTAATTGAAGAATTTCAATCATTTTTTTTCTTTTCCGTTTTTGAAACACTAAAATATGAGACAACGTAAATCTAAAATGCGTAATTTTTTATTGAAAGTATGCTTTGACATCGTTAGTTACGCACTTACGCACCTTTTATTCCGTCGGACATTCAGCAATCATCAATTTTGGAACAAAAAAGGTCTACCTCTATTTTCCGGTTCAAATAAAAACTTGCAAAATTGGACCTATTAAAAGGCAATTTTTCCTTACACGTCTAAATTGTATTACTATAAACGAAAATGTATTTTAATTTATAGCTTCCAGTGGTAAAATATGTTCGTTTCGGCCCGTCGACTCGACGGTATACGTCGATAGACCGTCGCCGCGGTGGAGCTATTTAGACGAAAGTAAACGTAATGGTAATAGTAATAATAATATATTATGTTGAGTCGCGTTATAAATTATGCGTTCTGAAATCATGACGTATAACCAGGTATAGCTGGTACCCGCGTGGATGTATATTAGCCTCCGTCGGCTATTTTCGAGTTGGAGTAGATATATATTATAATATACGCGTGTGCCTCGTTCGCTCATCATCGTGTCCCATTCATATGCGTCTTATACACCGGGGATACCAGGTTCGTGATCGACGATAATTGCCGGGCGTCATAAATCCAATATCCCCCCATATTACGATTGGTCAGGTGCAAAATTATTAATTGCCAATTACCAATCGCTAACGGTTGTAAACACTTCAAACGGTCGTCATATTATTATATTTTATGTTATTATGGTTCGATCGCGCTGGTATAATATTATCATTATACACTACACGGCTCAATCAGACACAGGTGCGCTTTAAATATTATTATCGGCGGGTCGGCCGGCGGGTGGTCATCGATGACGGCCTACTACCGATTATACTGTTATTACTTATATATATCATTACATCACATATATAGCTATTTCCTTCAATAATAATGCGGTCGTCCGGTGAACAGTTTAAAATACGATTTCAACATCTCAGCACTACTATATTATACTATCTATACTATAATGTAGTGTAGTACCTTTACAGTAACTATACGATGGTATATATATATATGTAGGTAGATAGGTAGGTATAGGTCTATGGCTGAATATTTTATATTTTTGTATTTTTCATAAGTACGTTATACCATTATACCTTAAAGCGATTAAAAGTTAATATAAAATTCGAGTTTGTTATACAAGTAAAAAAATTGTTTCTGTAAAAATAATCCTTCCCTTGAAATGTTGTTTTTAATATTTCCCACACAAACTTTAAAAACCACATTTAAAATGACATTTTCAACATATCTATAAATTAATTTATACATAATAATCACCGTAATTATGTAGAAACCAGTTCGGTTGCGATAGGTCTGTGTCATGTCACTCGGCGTTTATGCAAACCATTTTTTTCATCCAGTAACTAAAAAAACTATCATTGTAAGGAGAAATTTTCGAAATATGAGACGAGTTCGGAGATGTATATAATTTTAAATTAATTTCACTAGTTCGAAGATGTTTATGATTTATTTCACTGTGCATACATTTTGAAATGTCCTGCAAAACTTAAAATACAATCCATAATATTCTTTTTAACGCAGTTTCGACGACTGATCGTTGCTAAACTTGTCCAAATGTTTGGCATCTGGCTTCGTGTTTGGATAAAACTCGGTGGTACCTATACGTATATAATATATATTATAATTGTTTTGAGTCTCGCGAGAGGAGTTTCTACAAACAAACGAAAAAAAAACAGACCTTATACGTTTTCGTGGGCGGTGCTCGTGTATAATTTATACAAAGCAGACTCACACCGCGACCTATAACATATTATTGTATACCATATACATTATACACATTACACACACACACACACACACACACACACACACACACACACACACACACACACACACACACACTGCAGGACACGCACACATATTAAATTATGCGGGTAAAAATATCATATAATGTAGTATAGTACTATAGTATAATATAGTTTGTCGGAGACACGACATTATCTCGTCGTCATCTATGTGTACATATTATTATAATAGTAATAACAGATTTATTTATTTTTATTCAAAACTATAAGACACCGTTGCACTCACTCGCCCAGGGGCGTAGCGTGCATGTAAGCACTGTAAGCACTGCTTACACTTTAAATGAAAGAAAAAATAAATTTGATCAATCACGACTAATAGGTACATAATAAATGATTTTTAAAATTTTAATTTTATTTATAAAATATTTAAGTTATAGCTGGTAGTGGTTTTTGTTATTGTTTATTTGTGTCGTACGCTGTCTACTGATTACCAACTATTTTAAGAAAATCATCGATTGTAGGTCTATTTTTAATCCATTCTGTATTATGTTAACTGCATAATCATAATACGATATACAGTGTAACACATTCTGAAATTGCTTACGGGCAGCTGTTGTTTTCGAATAGTCTATAATGCCATAGTGGGGGTCACGTATTTAACTAGCGTTTGTAAGCACATTTGATTTTGCTTACTCGAGAAACAATAGGAGCGACCCGTACAACGGCCGTACGTAGCCCGACGCGTTGTAGACTGTAGTCGTTTTTACGTACACTGTCACTGTCATTCGCCTAATAGACTTTTGAAGTATTTATACTTACATTTCTTTATTTTCTCTTTATTACATTTTTTTATACATAATTTATAATTAGGTATTTAGGTATAGTACCTATATTCTAATCACTTTTGAAAAAAAAATTTCACTGCTTACATCTTTTTAATACCCACGCCACGCCACTGCACTCGCCGGTCGCCGCCATAGGGTGGGTGCATATTTTATCGGCATACGTCGTATACAGGACGATTCCACCTTGCATGCTTACCCCAATTTTTTTCATTAGATTTATTCAAATTCTGAATTTTGGAGTTTTTAAGTAGGTGGTTCTCCAAAATATTTTCTATATTTTAGATTTTTTTACCGTTTACCATTTTTTATGAAATGAGAATCATCCTTTTTCTTATTAATTGACAGATGAAAATGACCTTTTTGAATATCTTGATGTATCTAAAATATAAATCAAACGTCGAACTATAGGTAGTTATTTAACTATTTGTTCACTGATTATAGGTTCGTATCATAATTGGTTTGAAAGATATGGCGGATATGATGATTTGAAAATTGTAGTTGGTAATCAATATTAATTGATGAGTATTTTATTATTTGTAAAAAATGTCCGAGTAATATAATTAAACCTAGATTCAATATTAAACGTATTTTATATTCTTGTAAAACCACCTTTGAGGACTGTTATCCTTATTTTATACATTTTAATACCTCAGAAACTACTTGTTCGAATAATGTTTATTCGATACATTTTCAAAAAAAAATAACTTCTTAACAATTTACAGTAAAAATGGTTGGTTTTTAAAAAAGAAATGTTTATAACACCACCAAGCACTTCTTAAATTTTACAAAAATCTAAATACTCGAAAACATGGTCTTTAAGCTTAAAATGCCAAAAGTCAGAATTTAAATAAATAAATAATTTAAGAGACATATGGGTTTGAGCTTTCTTGGTGAATGCGACCTTGTATATAATATTATTATAATTAGAACTCAAACCTTAATGTAGTATTATAATGTACCTATTTGTAATACGTTTATACACTAGGCTGTGATGTGCTTCATTAACAAAAATGTTTGCATTTAATACATTGATCACATCAAATATGCACTTAAAATTTGTGAAATACTAAGATATTAAACTAATAGTTATACCTAGCAATAAATAAAATAAGCCGAAAAATACCATGCTATTATATTGCTAATGCGATAGTAGTAAGTATTGGACTTCTATAATTAAAATTAAAATACTCGCCCCGGGAAAGTGCATATGATGCACACGGTGCGCAGTATTATAATAATATATTATAATGTATGTGTGTGCACCGAGTATTACCTATTTCAATATATAAATATAATAATATAAAGCAACAATGACCGGGTGGTCTCGCGTGCCGTCCACCGCCCCCCATAATAATATTATAAACGTTTCAATTAAATCGTTACGCCGACAATTTTCTCGCTCACAGATATTCCGCGTGATTAGAGCACACTAATGGACGGTGGCTGCTGCCGCGGCGGTGGTCTCCCCTTCATCTGTACCCCTTAGGGGGGGATAAGTCCTCGTTGTCGGCGGAACGCGGCGTGACGGGAGCGGCTTAAAGTCGAGCGAAATCTGAACCTATATAGTGCACAATATTATACGAGAAAAAGAGAGAGAGAGAGAGAGAGAGAGAGAGAGAGAAAGAGAGGCTTCGTATTGGATACGAATGTCGAATGTGCTCTATATGTGTATATATTATATATATATATATATGCACACACGAACCGAGTACGGAGCGAATTATGTGTACATATAATTATATATATACATACCAGGTCACGACCGGTGATCATCATACACCTATATATTATGTATATATAATACATATTATATTGTCGTAATAGTGTCCGTCCGAGTCGTAGAAAACGATCGACTATCGAGTCCGTTGCCATACGGTATATGAATTAATATAGTGCTGCGCATATATTATGTACCACGGTAACCACGCGGTCCGTATTCCGATGGACGGCGCCGCCGTCGAGCCGTCCGGTGAAAAGTGATTTTTCAATTTTACATGTGTAAAAAAGCCGATGGGTGAGCCGCGAGTCTCGTTGTTGCATGTCTCGCCACAGGTGGTAATTTAATAATATTATCATCCGGACGTCTGTATAATAAAATATACCATTATGATCTCATCCGCGCAATGGCAGTGGGTTAACCGATGAGCTATAATATATTATTGTTACAACTTATAATACACTAGATATAGGTATTACTATATACCTACTACTATAATAGTACTATTATACAATATACGTGATGTATTTCGTATTGAATTTCGTGAAAAGTTTTCATTTTATATCTATTTCAATATTTCATATTCTATTTTCACCACATAACTTTCGTCGATAATACATATATTTTGTATTATTATATTTCAATAGGCGGTGCCTCATACTTGCAGCTTCTTAGCGGTTTAATACTTTAATGGATGAAATTCGTATGAAATGTTAAATAAATAAAAAAATATTTAAGTATGAATCTAAAGTACAGTCAGGATAATATTGTCAGTTCCATCGTTAAACAGTTTCGGCACGGGAAAGCTACACTGAGAGATAAGAAACTATGGGAAAAAGTTGGATGTAAATTATTTTTTATATTAGCTTTTATTTTTTCCGTACAGTGTATCACTGTTACGAAAAAAGTTATTAGAGTCATTAAAATATGAAAATGGTCCATATAAAATGTACTGAAATGGCAGTATTTTTTTTAGGTAAAAGTGATAAAAAATAAAAACAATTTGGTCCAATCAGCGTTTTCTTTTTATGGCAGTCATTTTATTTCTTAACTAAAATGTCTAATGATTCCTCTTACCACAATAATGGTGTATTTTTGTGATGAGTGGTGGTGGTACTGTGGTAGTAGGCTGTCGTTGTGGCAGTTTGTCCGACGCGTCACCTGTGCCATTGCACCGCTTCTGGTCAACCAGCATATTTTGGCAATAGCCGAAAACATTAATTTTAGTCATGAACAGCGGCGGCTTAAAACTCAGCCAGACGTTTTGGCACGATCCAATTCTGGGTTAAGGTCGACCATTTTGTACGTTTAAAATCTTATATTATTTTATTCGTCGATTGTTAACTGCATGCCTATATAATTTCTAATTTCTATATGATAATCATGGTTTTGTGCATTTTACATAAACATCAGAAGAATATATTAATCACAATTATGATTATACAGTTAGCAGTTAGCGCACAAATATTATTACATATTTTATTATATTTATTGAAATGTTGACAACTAAGTATAAATATAATACATATCTATATTATACAACAAAGATGTTTCAATACTATAGTAGGTACATTTTAATGATGGTATATTTTGGAAAATGGTGAATTTATAATATACCTAATATGTTTAGCTCGTGCACTGTGCACTAAGCCATCGATATTTTTGTATTTGATTTTTTTATACACAATGTTAGTCTACGTTTACCTACCTATTTCACATTGCCGCAGCCTGTTATTATATTTATAATTACATGGAATTGTCTGTCTTGAATTTATTCAGCTATGAATGTGTTATAATATATTTTATGCCCATATACACTCAGCCAACTCGAAACTTTAAAAGAAAAATGAATCAGTATTTGTATTTGGTATGATATGTGTGTACAATTTAATAGGTACGTGTGTTCGGGGCTTTGGTAAAAATGTTGAATAGCGTGTATAATATTATATTTATAGTAAATACAGCAAATATTTTCTTCGCACCGCAATGTAATTTCTAAGTTAATTAGGTTAACGACTCGTTAGGAAAGCGCAGAGCGAAGAAGCTGTCGGACATTTTAATGGCTTCTCGAACGGTCTCGTATTTTATTTTTTTTTTCGTAATCGGCAGTGGACATTTCAAACCGAACACCATGATGGTCGTGCGTTGAATATTAAAACTGGTATATAAATATATAATATATAAATGTAATACATGTATAATATGGTATACATATGGTCCGCTTCGTTACAGCGTATAGGTACAGAAGAGCATATATTTGATAAACTGTATATTAATATGGTTTCAAGATGTGTTTCACTAAACAGTAATTTTCGTTAAAATGTAAGTGTTTGGACGTTTTGTTTTAAACCTAGAAGTCATATCAGCACAACATTTTGAAAAAAAATAAATATTTTGAAATAACTTATCGTGATAATTATTCGAGTTTTGATTTTTTTTAAACAACATCATATATTTTTAATTTCATACCCCTAAGATAATTTCAATAATTTCGAATTTCGATCCAGTTGTTAGTTTGTCTATAACTTTGTAAGAATCTTAAGTTTTGTCAATTGAATTGGAGTTGTCTGCTTTGCACAAATTCCTTGTGGGGCTCAATAAAAATCTACACAAATTCGCCTACAAAATTATTGTTTATAGTGATAACTGATAAGATAATCATCCTGCATAGGGTACTATACGTATTACGTGTATGTGCAGATATTGTATAGTTCATTAACTTATTATATTACGTGTAATGTGTATAAGTTGTCTACAGAAATAATTTTTTAATTTTTATTGACATCGACGCACGCCGTTTTGAAGGAACCAGTCTTACTCGTTTTTTGTGAAAAAATATTTCTCTTCAAATTGAATTGCTTAAAAATCGTTTCGTCGTCGCTCACTCACCCCACAGTCGGCCTTCACACGGCGCAGACTAGCTATTTTTTTTCTGCACCGTCTGCAATGCATCGCACTCTTTTCCCGGCTGTAACGTGTGATTTCTCCGAACTGATCGCACAAATTAATAATTAATAACACATATTATACACCGAGAGCCGTCTCATTGCGATACATTAAACGCGTTTTGGGCCGTCCACCGACACATAATGATATTTATGTCATAATATTTTTTTTATTACTATATATAGTGACGACTCGACGGCGGCGGCCGTCCGAAAGCGGTCTCGAGCGGCGACTTTTCTGCGACGTGGCCAAACCGCGCGCTTCGCCTGCCGCGACGATCGTCAGCAAAACGATATTATTATTAGTCTCAACTCTCTGACCGGCCGTATAAATCCGGATCGAATTCCCTCCGTCAAAGCCCCGGAGACTTCTTCGGTTTTTTTTTTTCTGTTCGTCACATCCAGACCACTGTAATAATATTCTAGATCAACAGATGCACACACACACACGCACACCTGTTTTTTTTTATATTATAGTTATTTTCATTTATCATTATTTGTATTCGTCGTCCTCGGCCAAGCAGCGAAGAGGGGAGGGCATGCAACACACGCACGGGTCGCCATTAACCGCCTACCATGTCGACGGCGGGCAAGGTCGTTTACGGGTCACAAGTCAACGGTGTTTTACCATAATGAGCGCTGCGCCTTTTTCATTATTATTATTGTTATTTCTTTTCGTGACGTCTGTCGACAGTGGCAGTGGCGACGTCGGCGAACACTGCTGTGACCGCGGTATACACCGTATATTATAACCTGTACACGAAACTCATAATATTATATCCTACCTACACACACACACACACACACACAGCACACACTATAACGTCCCTATTACGTATTATGGCACTGTTGTATATTTTATAATAACACCTTATACGCTGCACGTACACTCCTCTATTATTATCGTTGTACGTACACCGTGTCGAGAGCATACTGTATTGTTTACTCGGTGACATCATTTTCCGGAAAGCTTAATATTTGATTTCGACTAACTAACTGGCTTATCCGGCGATAAAAAAATATAAAGAGATACCTACTACAGACACCTCTCCACATAAATATATATCAAACAATATGTACCTACGGTTTTACGACTCACACTTGCCGCGCATAATATATAGGCGCGCGCCCACGAGGTGAAACTAGCGTTCACAGGTTGTCGTCGTTTATCTGACGTTAATAATAATTGTATGCGTCGTATCGATGTCGTTTTTGATATTTGTATAGTATAACGTATTCATCACACACATTCATGGCTGTGTTCGTAACAAAGCGTTAATATGTTACATTGATAAGAACGCGTTGTACACCAAGTCCGCGTGGATGTTATATACGCGATGGTATTTTTGAACAATATTACTGTTCTTCTATACGCATATATAGCATTGTTATACCATATTATACGACGTGCGGATATATATATATATATTGTATTATTATACCGTTCGACAATGACATTTTTATACGGCTTATTATAATATATTATTCGTTCAGATTGTCGATCACGCTATACGCGCGGTGCTCGTACACGATCGCGTGTACGTAATATAATATAATCGTACATAATATTATTATTGTACACCGCGATATACACGCAGAGGCGGTTTGAACAATTACATCTTACCGGGGCAGATAAATTTAAACCACCCACCTACCCTAAAAAAATTGTTCTCGCTTCGCTCGATTTAAATAATAACTACTTTAACGTTAATTATGTATCACTAAATATGTTCTTACAATTACTGGTATATTAAATTTGAATTTATTTAACCAAAATATACATAAAAAATCAATATTAAGATTACAAATTTAAAAAAAAAAAAAAAATTGAAAATGTTGTTTTCTCTGCTTGTTATTTTAGTCTATAATAAATAGATATAAATTAATCTAAAATAAATGTTATATTATGTTAAAAACTTAAATGCTAATGTCTTGTAACATACAAAATATTCCATAATTATCATTATTTATAAATATTAGTATTATAGTTTGTATTTGTTGGGTTTATCATATTATTTAAGACCAACCTAAGTAAAATTATAAATTTTATTTTAGTAAAACATACTTTTCAAATATTATTTATAAATTGCTTGAGTTACCTAATGAATGATTTAGGCATATTTAACATACTAATATTAATTTTTATACTATTTTAAAACTACAATCTAAATGTTTACTAAATATTCATTCTGTATAAAGTAAATACCTAAATAATAATATTAATAAAAATACTCAAAATAGTCATGGTTATAACTTATCAATTTTGAAATATTATGATAGATATCGCCAATTCAGTAACATAATAAACAGCTACATATGAAGTAAATAATACTTTTATAAAACTATCAACAGGTTTATTTTCACAGATTAAAGGGATGTGTTCACAATGTCTGAAAATATGTCTGCATAACTCCACAGAACTGAAGACATGAATATAAAACATAAAAAATACAAGACAAGAAAAATATACATTATTATAAATTATATTGTATTCTAAGGATCATAATATAAAATATGAATAAAAAATAACATTAATAATTATAAAATTACTACTGATACAACAGTTCTGTTTGCAATAATTTGGATTTCATTGCAAACCTATCAATAGCCTTTTCTTTATTTATATCTATATCTGGTGAACATGATAATACCATTAAATGGTCAAGCCTCGATTCACCCATTGCCGACCTATGTTTGGTTTTTATTAATTTGAGTTTTGAAAAGGTTCTTTCGGCTGTCGCTGAAGTTGGAGGAAGTGTACATATTGCTTTATAGACTGTATATAAGTTTGGAAATGCTGATTCCAAATTAAACTTGCATAACAGTTTTAAGATTTGGACCATTTTAAAATCTGACTTTTTGATTTTTTCGATACTTTCCGTTTGAATATCATCATCACTATTTTCTGTGTCTTCTGCATCTTGGCAACTTATAAACAATTTGGATATATTTAAATCAACATTTTTTGAATTTAGTTCATCAAAATAGTTTTTAAATATTTCAAATTCCACACTTAAATTTTCCTCATTCACTGTGGTCAACCATTGTGCTATATTTTTAAAAATATCTTTAGGGTATTCTTCACCAAATTTGTCAGGAGTAAAAAATGTCAAATTTTTTAGAATATGATCAGCGTTAGAATACCGTTTATCAATCATCATGATTGTTTTATCAAGTGTAATATTATAAACTTCACTTACAAAATTGTCTTCGGTTGAATTTGATCTTTCGTCATTTGACAATTCTCCATCCATTTTTTTTTTTAAACTAATACGTTTCCATATCCAATTTCTTTCATTTAATTCAAATTTCTCACAGAAAGTTTTCGCTTCATTAATAAAACATTCAAGGAGTTGTTCTCTTCCTAAATTTCTTAAATGGAATAATTCATTTCTAGTTGCCTTAACAAGTTTCATTGCTTCAACAAAATCTAACTTGGAAGACTGCAAATAATTTGATAAAGGTGTGGTAGAATTAAATATTTTCCTCATCATAAACATAATTACTATAAACTCAAATGAATTTAATGATTTTAGTAGACCTTTTGCCAATGTTTTTGACTTCATATCGGTTTCATTTGATTTTTGATTACTTAATGTCTTAAGTGTTTTTAAAATGGCTCCATAAGTTATTTGAACTGCTTCAATCGCCCGGTCATGGTATGTCCAACGGGTATCAGAAAAGTGTTTAAGACGCCTTATTCGCTGAGTAGGTGGACATAATTCCTTTTGGCACTGTACGTATAAATGTGTTCTTTTTCTAGAACCTAGAAAGGTAACTAATGTTTGTATAGTTCCAAAAAAATTCATTACTTTTTCATTTGCATTACATGCATCAACCACTGCCAAATTTAAACAGTGTGCAAAACACCAAACATGTAAAGCACATGGATTTTGAGCTTGTATATAACCTCTAAGGCCTTTTAACTCACTTTGCATATTGGAAGCTCCGTCATATGCCTGTCCAATGAGTTGTTTTCTCCAGTTTAATCCATAGCGTTCACATAATTCACAAAATACATCAAACATCCCTTTTCCAGAAGAATCGTTTACTTCATCAATACCAACTAAACGCTCAAAAACTTCACCATCATCAGAACAATATCGTATAACAAATGCCAATTGATCAATCTTCGCATTATCTGTTGTAGTATCAATTATGACAGAAAACATACCAGCGTTCTTGACTTTTTGTAAGATTTCGTCACGAAGAGTTTCCGCTAAAGCTTCTAACATAGCATTTTGAGAATCTTTCGACATGAAAGTGAGTCTTTTTTTTTTATCTGTATTATTCATGTTTTCTAGATGAACTGATAATATTGGATGATAGTTAGATAAAAGTTTAGTGAGGCCTATAAACTTTCCTTGATTGATAGAATCATTTTTTAACAATTTTTCATTGTGGCCGCGAAATGCTGAATCATATTTTGAAAGATACAAAATAATATCCATAAGTACTCTGACAATTTCCCGATTCTTAGATACTTGAGAATTTCCAGATCTAATTAGTGATAAATCTATTCGATTTTGACCGACATACATTGCTCTACTAATTTCTGACTCTAAATGGACTTTACTAGATTCGTGTTCCTTTAAACGAGTAGATAAATGTTTCCAATCATTACATCCGGTCATAGAAAATATATTATTCTGGGCTTTAGGAGTACCATATAAGCGACAAGTCCAGCAATATACACGGTCTACTATTAAAGAATAGGCAAGCCATTGTCTACTATGGGTATCATTGTTAGTTTCTTTTTTATAATAAACTTCTGAAAATGACCGTTCAGTACCATTAAAAGAAGATTTAGGAAATTCTCCTCCTGGCAAATCTTTACTGACTGGTTGTAAAGGGCCAAGATTGGTTAGCATTTGTAGAAGAGCTGATGAGATTTTAACATTTATATACAAATGTGGATCATTAATATGTTGTGATTCTGCCAATGAAAGACCATCGGCTTTAAAAACTTCATAAGCAGCCAAACTCTCTAGGTTTTGTAGATTACTTGTATTTGAATAACTACAATAAAAATAAAAGAATTAAAATAATACTATCTGACGTATATTACATTATGTTTTATAATTTTATTAATTTTCACTCTCAATAGTGCAATGTTCTATATAGGAAAAACTAAGTACTCAGCTGTATCTAATATTTAAATATGGGTAAAAACAAATTTAAAAATATTAATAAACCTATTTGGTTATTATTTTTCAAAAATAAGTATTAGATTTTACCTTGCAGTGACTTCTGATGGTAAGAAATTATTGATTGTTGTTGATGGAGATGTAGGTGACATCATATTATGCTGGTTGGTACTGACATTATTTTTATTTTCCAGACTAACTAAAATACAAAACTAATAAACTAATATTTCATAATATGCGAGTTTGATTATAAACAGAACCATTTACTCACCGTAATCAGTTATTGGAGATGGTGCTTCACTTTTTTCAATCATCAATATATTTTCATCATTGCTTTTATTTTTATCGAAACTGTCCAATTCTACTAGTTTATCTGCAGGGATAATTTGTATATTTATTTTTTTTAATACATTTTTATTAAATTATAGAACATGAATATAATGATGTAGGTACCTTGGTACCTACCATAATTAGTATAATGTATTAACCTGAATCAAAATTATTTGTGCTCAATTCAGTTGAAGCAATATATTGTATCTGACTTAAATTTTCACTGGGACTGGATATAGCTGTAGTTGAATTTTTGCACGTCAATTCTAGTTTATCATCTTTAAAATATGAATTTCACATAATCACATGATTAAACAGACATACAGTAATACAGTGACATAACATACTCATTTTAAAATCAGAATTAATATATTAAAAGAGCGAAATAAAAACACTAATGATCACTAAAAAACAAGAATAAAATGTACATACTGGATGTTTTAACTGTACTCGAAGGCGGTGAAGAGGCATCTACGTTAACCATCATCGTATCACTTTGTTGAACAGCTTAAATAATTTAAATAAATATTATTTTATTCTTATACAAATATTAAGGTACACACATTTACATAGAATTTAAAGTTTTTATTTAATTAAAGAACACTTACAGGTAGAGGTTTTATTCATTTTTTCAAAAAATCCATCCAAATTAACTTTTTGTCTTTTATTTTTTTTTTTACATGATTCGATGTGCCTTTTCCAATTTGTACCATTTTGATTATTTCGATCACGTCGACAAAACTCACACGTCAAATTCATACTTAATAACTTAATATATCAATATATTTTTATTATTAGAAAAATAACGAAAAAAACAGACATGAGAATTGCGAATCAAGAACACGATTAAAAATACTTTTAAGTTTTAACCATTTAACCTACAAGTATACTGTATACGACTATTACACAAGACTCCAAATGTCCAAACAAATTATTCTTGTCTCGTTAGTGGTTACTGATTAGTCGTTTCATTATATTTATCACAAAATAGTTTATACCATAGAGTATGGACTGTGATATCAGTATAATATAATCCGTATTATTTTTATATATTTCCAATTTATTTTCTAAAAATAGCTGCTTCTGCAATAATTACTGTCCAACGACAGAACGTGCAGCCCCACCACCGGGCATAATGTGTTATGGCGAGGCGGGTGGAGGTAGAATGGTTGACTGGTTATCACTTATCAATTATCATGCGTCGGTGCCGGGTCCGGCACTCCGGCCGTAGTCTTATTCTCCTATGCGTGTGTACTGTGTAGACTTGTTCCTTTAACGTGTAGTGTACAGATATTAATATTGGTCATAGCTTATTTATTAGTGATTAGTGCCTACTGCCTATAGCGCATACTGATGACAGCATAAGCTGTCTCTCGACTATAGCTGAGTCTTGCACTCTTGCTTATTTGTTGTCTGTAAACAATTTAGTATTTACAAAATTACAACTATATTATATAATAAAAGCGGTCACCCACCCACCCACCCCCTAAAAAAGTTCTGGGGTATTTACCCCACTTGCCCTACGTGTTCGGCGCCACTGCTAACAATCAAATATTAAAACCATTTAAAAAAATTATTATTTTAATAGATAGATATTTAAATTTACCTTGTTGTATTTACAAACAAATTTGGATCGGTAGTATTATGTTGTAATTCAGACAGGTAACTTTTGGTCACTTCCAAAGCAGCCAAACTCCCTAGGTTTTGTGTATTATTTTCATTTGAACAACTACAATTAAAAAAAAAGTGTAATTAATATATAGGGTGTCACAGATAGAACTAGCTTTTAGAATAACTTTTTTTCTAATCAAGATTTTTAAATTTTGGTTTTTGTTTATCATGTATAGACCCTAGCGCTACATGTATATTACATTTATTTATATTTTGTGCAATGTGCAATGGGAAAATATTATTATAAAATATTTAATTATTGGTACCTTGTTTTGTCTTTAGGTGGTATAAAGGTCGATGAGGATTGCGATTTAAATGTTTCATTTTTATGCTGCAATTTAAATTTAGGATCTGAAATTGAAAATATTTTTATACATTCAATAATATATAGTAAAAATATGAATGCACTTACCAATACTTAAAGTAGTTTTATTTTTCTTTACAGATTCGTCTTTAGAATTATATTCTAATTCATGTTTTTTACTATGACTTGAAGTAAAGAAAGAAGCTATATTTGGACTAGACTGATTTGCTTTCTTAATTTTACATGCATTTAAATGACGTGTCCAATTTGTTGTATTCATTGTGTGTCTATTTTTTCCACACACAAAAAATTCGCTGTTTTCCGACGAAGACATTACGAGCGAAAAAATAACACCAAAAAGAAACACAAAGCCACAAAATTCAAAAATAAATGAAAATAAAAAGTTTTAACACACGTCACTCGTCGTAACTCGCGGATCGTGGCAGACGGCAGTAGTACTAACGATAAAAAAAAAAATAGTAACTACCAACTACTAAGGGTATAGTTATTAGTTATATAATATATACATTATACATTAAATGTTTCAATGTTTGAATGGTGGAAATATTATCTTTCAAATTTTCGATAACAGCACATAATGTAGATAATATGGTATAAATAAATTTAATTTTTCGTTGAACAATTATAATGTATATTATAATCTATTTTTATAGAAGTATTGGGGAACTTTCATGTTTGATAAAATGCAACGCTCGTGCTAATGATATCAGATTTGTAATAATAATATAACATTTGTTATAGAATACGTCATTATATTATATATAATAATTAAATAATATATAATATTATTCTGTGCTTATCCCAGTTATACTTGGTCCTGTTATTTTAGTTATAGCTTAATATATAATATTTTAATCTAATCAAATTATAATATACCTAGATAGTACCTATTACATTGGCATTGTTTTAAAACGGAATATAAGAATAAGATACGGTTCTCATTTCTCAACATTTATTACCTATATATTACTATTAAATTCTTTTGAGTTTCATTTAACCAAACTACTGAGCACTGACCCACTGACCACCCACCCACCCACTCCAAATTTTTTTACCGGGGCACCGCCCCGGTAGAAGGTGCTTACAAGCCGCCTCTGTATACACGTAGTACTATGATTACTAGCTGGTTAAGAGGAGGAACAACATCACCGTGGGCCGACCGACGACGGCACAGCGGTCCGGAATGGGTGCCCGGAGGTCGGCAGAACCAGATCTCGGGTCAGCCGGGTCATCGGAAGAAAAAAATAAAAAACAACCGTAAAGATAATAATATTATAATATGTATATCGAACGCCCACCGGGATGATGCCCACGCCTTTACATTATATTTTTTTCGTTTTCGGATTTGACCTCGGAGCATATAAACGCGTAACCCCCCCGGGACAAGGATGTAGGTTTTTATATCGCGTACACTTTGTTTTGGTATTTTATTTTTTTTTTAACGTGAAATTTGAGATGCAAGACCGCGTGCAGGGAGACGCCGATACCGGCTATATAATATAGTAATAATTATTATGCGAATAACGAATAATAATATTCGATCGACATAAAATATTTTATACGTGTGTGGTGGTGGTGCGCTCGCACTCGCCTACTGTGTGTGTGTGTGTGTGTGTGTGTGTGTGTGTGTGTGTGTGAATGTAACCGAAACAAACTTTACGTCTGACCAAATGCAGAACAAAACCCAATGGGAATTCGTCATGGTTCGCTGCGGTTTTGAAAAAAAAAAAAAAAATGTGAAAAAACTATCGTCTTCGGAAACGCGGACGAACAATGAGTGTCCAGCAGATGACTGACACACAAAGAGATACAAACAATATTATACTATTCGCGTGAAGGTTACCTACCGTGAAAAACTGTGCATATACGAAAACCTTGAACTCTCCACCCTATCGCACAGTCCCGCGTTGTAATCCGTTCACCGTATTATATATTATTATATTATTATTATTTATAAAATAAAATATAATATAGGAGCTTGTGGACCGGCTTGTCTATTCCTCTGGGGAAACGATCGACCGGCGGAGGTGGCGGCAGTGTAAAATGTTTATCGTGGATATATTTTTGTCATTAACCATGTAAAAGCCGTTCGTCTTAACGCAACTAGCAGTTTGTTGACGGCAGAACATGCACATTTTGAAATTAGGTCTTTTACGTTTCATTCTCTTCCGAAGCCGGTGAGTTCAAAGTTACGCCTGCAGCGGCGCACAGAATATAAATAATAAAATAATCCTTGGGTAAAAAAATCAAATGACAAAATATACCCGTGAATAAGATAAAATGAATACAACACAAGAAATGGAACACTCTACATTGTGTCATGATATATACATATATTTTTTTAATTATCAAAAAGAGTTTATGATTTTATAATATTATAGTTGTTACTATAGGTATAGACTTAAAATATTATTGATTAACAGCAATATTATCAGTGCGATAAATTTAATCAAATACATGGTACACACCTTAGTATGATGTAGTTAACATAATAGTAAACGTTAATTAATAATGATTGGAAAATAATGAAATTTTGATGAAAAGTCCTATAGACCATAAAAAAAAGTGATGCTATAAAATATATTATATAGTCAGTGTACAACTCGAATGCTCAATGTGGTTTATAATTTTAATTTTTATAGCTATATTCATAGTGACATACGAGTTGTGTAACTTGAGGTTAATATAACATATTTACTAGCACTTATATTATTAGGTACCTATTAAAATACAATGTGATATAACATACATTATAAAAAACTTAAAAATATACTAAAGGATTTATCGTTTTACCACCTTAAGGCTAATATGTGTCTTGCATATCAAAAAAAGAAAAATAAGTAGAAACGCGCAATTTCAGTAAAGATGGGTTTCGTTTTAAAAATATTAATTTAATTTAGTTCCCTGCAGATATTTTAATGATAGAATCTAATGTAGTTATTGTATCTCCATTAAAATGTTAACCAATGTTTACTTCATCTGCATGTTTGAATAAATTTGTCCTTAATTTATACGTAGAAATTCAAAACAAAAATCGTTATTTCGTAGATTTAATTTATTATGATGTGGACCTCTTCACCACGCAGAGTCAGATAACACCATCAGCGTGGGTCAAAATAGGAAGGGTCGCTTTAAATGTCATAGGACCATGAAATCAATTCGTGACAAAATTTCAGCAGAGTTCGGACATGCAGTAAAACTTATTATTGTCAATCAACTTGTGTAATATATATATATATACCAGATACCTATATATAATATTATATATATTACACGAATTGGATATAGATATACGTATTACGTATATAAATTGAAGTCATTGTACCAACATATACAGCCCAAGGCTAAGGGTTCAGGATAACATTTTGTAAACCGTTCGGCGTTAACCTCTCCTCAGCAAACCGTCCCCGGCCGGCCGTATACCTACTGCAACTGTTATACTCGAAATAACAGCCTTCGAACTTCATCCAATTTATCCACCCTAACGCGATCGCAATAATGGTCTTTCACCCTCACTATCAAATAACATCACTGATGCGAACTATACACCTGACTGATCTTATATTATATAACCGACGCCTGATCATACGCAGCAAGGGTTCGGATAAATCGGAGACGAAATTAACTTTTTAACAAGCAAGTGCACGTGTGTACGTAAGATATTTTCAAAAAATATTAAACTGGCATTCAATGTTTATAAATAACTTTATATGAATTCGTAAAACTGTTTACGTTTGCGACTACTACATGAGTGTACACTGTTATTTCGGTACTCTAAAAAAAAACACGGTCAGGAACTCTGGACTCAACTCGGGAGTGATGTTACCAGCTTGCAGCACCGCCCATATATAGGTGCATGTATAATGTTTTTATAATTTTGACTAAGCCGCATAATTAAGTATGTAATTCATAAATGGTCTTATGAAATCTTACAAATTACATACTAAAAAATGTTTGTTAAAAACAAATGGGCGTGATCGGCCGAGGTGATGTATGTCTTTTAAACAAACTAACTGGATAATTGTTCATAATTTGATCCTCCTTTGCAGGCTTCGAGCGTGTATTATAGTTAGACTGGAGACTGTAATTTTCTGTCGGATATTATGCTGCAGTAGCTCGGTCATAATAATTATATGATTATGTATAAGTCATACGAAAATATCATATCCAATGAAATCTAACTGATGATCTTATATTATCACATTACGTTTTTCGTGAGTGGAGATATTACGCACGACCAAATTAATTTCTCAAACAAAACCTATTCGTATATTTATCCTCATTTTTCTACACTTCTGCAGTTCGGATCCAACTCTACCTGAACATTAACTGTTGACGACCATACTATTTCACAGGATATTATTAAAAATAATAAATCGAGAGTTTTTTCGATGAAACTTTATACATCGTGGCGGGTGAGCCTTATACTCATACGCGCATAAACTACCAATTATTATTATTATTCCATAAAGATTTATTACCAGAAAATTCCGGCGCGGTCAACCTATTGCCACCGCCGCCGCCAATGATTTAAAAACCAGATGGCATTTCCAAATAAATTTACGACAGTTATAAAAGTATGCGTAATTTGGCACACGGATGTCGTGGAAAATATTCTTGTATTTTTTTTTTATTTCGTATTTATCGGGTCATCGAAACCGGTCGGACATATTATACAAAGTGCACCTAAAACATCTATTCGATACTGGCCGTGGTGGATATCGGGCGATTCGTTCGATTTTTCACCGTTTAAAATAGTTTGCCGGTGGCGCCGAAAACCGATGAACAATAATTATTATAATAAGTTTACTTTTTTTTTACCGCAAAACGAGAACAATACGATAATTTACGATAATATATATATAATGTATACATGGCGTGGGCCCGGGGCGGGTTTTCCCAAAGACAATGCAGCGTATCTCGTTAAACTCGGCGTGTTGACCGCACGTAAGTCCAGTCCGTTCGCTGCTGCGGGGGAGGTGCCGGCGCCCCGCGATCGCTGCACCGAAAATTACACGGTCCGCGCGTGCCCGACGACCCCCGGAGGCTGGCACGCGATCTCTTCCGACGTCGATGGATATAATAATAATAATAATAATATCGTTGTGGCCTATCACTGTTGTAGCTGGTGGTGGTGGTGGTGGTGGTGTGGTTCTGAAGTAGGTCTCTCTCTAACACTCTGTGCAGCACTCGCTCAGTATAGGTGCGGCCCCGACCCGGTGTGGTGCTGGGAGTTGGCGATAATTATTATTCCGCCGGTCCGGAGGAGGTTTATTTTTTATTTCTATTTTAGACAGATATGCGCCGGGTCGTTCTGGGGTCACGTTGTACACGAATACATGATATGCACTGTGCACGCACACGCAAGCTGTACCACTAAGTAGTCAACAGGTATCTGATATTCTGATATTATATTATATATGTTAGTGTAAAAGTATGAATACCGGTTAAACCTAAGTTTTAGCGGTAAATCCTAGGCTTCGCCGACTACTGTGGGTAAATGTCCGATCGATTTCAGTCGATCTAGATTCTAGGATGCACAAAATAGTCAAACCCCGATTGAATGTTGTAGTTTGGACTTTTACAAACGAGATTTGGTAAATATTGGAATAAACAATCATTGTTGTTAAAAATCGTTTAAAGTTGTTGATTGTTGGGTACCTTTATTACATTATTAATGTATATGATATGACAAAAATTGCAGTCGCAGAGTGCATTATATTCAAACCGAGACAAACAAATTTTAGTTTTTATTTTAAACGAATCAAATCAACTTTTTTCTTAATAATAAAGTTTCTTGTTACCTAGATTTGAAAAATAAAAACCTCTAAACTGTCATGCGTAACATTTACACAATGCATTTCCTGAGACTCACAACAACAATAATATAATATTGAATGATATTTCGATGAAATGAGAGGAGAAATAAATCAGTTTTGTAAAGTGGGGGGAGGGTGATGGGGTGAATACAAAGTTACAAACGTTAAAAAAAATACAGCCCACTGACCAGTGACCACGACCGATGACGACGACGACGGGCGGTCGTGCGTACACTAATAATAATACACGACGGACCGTGAAAAACGTTAATTTTTTATATCCATTTAGATTGTTTCGTTGTTTTTTTTTTTCATTTCGCGCACAATACAATTGAACCGACAACCGCTGCGTTGAATGATAAAAAGAAACGAAAAAATAAAATAAAAAAACAGTAGTAGAGGTCAGTGGGAATGGTCGAGCAAGGCAATCGAGCGCGGCTTTTGAACTTTGCCGCCGTAGGGTTGACCTCTGTATCGACAGTGATTAGTTAAAGCATTAACAAAAGCGCACGGACCAACTTAAATTCAAAATTGTGTTTTTGATTTTCAAACAGTGTAAAAACGGACATTGTAATATTTATTACGGAAAAGTTGATTTTTTTTCCTTACAGTTTTATTTGGTTTCTGAACACCATCGATATAATACAGTATATAGTCTTCTTCGGACACTATTATTACATTTATAATGTGATATTATAATAACAAAATATGCGCAGTTGAAATCAGATAGGTACCTACGTATTTTTCGGGTCTTGACAATCTGCATGTGGCCACTGCTAACGTACCCATTGCCACATCATTAGCACGGTGGTCAGCCGTTATAGGTTTTACTGTCGTCGTTAGTATAATAATATTATTCTATCGGACGGAAATCGTATTTGAAAAAAAAAATCACAGTCATCCCGAGTGCTTTTTATTGCTGATGCTTCCTCCGAATCAGTGACAATAATTTACAATCCCATTGTTTCGTTGTTATTTTTTGCTGCTAACGAACTCCTCCTTTAAAATACCGCAATATCGTCATTATTACATTCGCCGCCACTGTTTCGCAGAAGTGACTAACCCACGCGTTATTATATTATTGTTATTGTCATTGTTGTGGTAGGTACATTCGGGCACACGTGCCCCGAAAAATTACTTGGTCATTTTATCCCTCGTTCAGATATTTACGTGATAAAATCTAAATCTCAATTTATAACCTAGTTTGAATAATTAGTGGCTTCATTTGGGGGGTGGCAAGGTGAGCATTTGCCCTTGTCTGATTTTAAAAGCAGCCCAATGGGCCGGTTCTCGGTTTATGCACGTATTTATAAATTAAAAGGAACACAATATGTGATTATGGTATTGAGAGTGGTTGTTTTTAAGTTAACCATTTGGACAAACTTTTGTCCCCTTCTAATGAAAACTGAAATGATGCCCGTAAATAGTTTTATATTACAACTTAACAACTTATTCGAAATTTGATTTTTATAAATTAATATTTTCAAAAAATATAATTATTTAAAGAAAATATAGTTTTTTAGTAATCTATTAATTATGAAACAAATATATTTTTAAAACCGTTTGTAATGAATGCTTACTGTTAATAAGCATCCAGTAGTTGGACTATAAGTACTTGCCTTCAAACATAATATAACTATATATAATTATATAATTTAATGCAAACTCGCGTTCAGTCATTATACATATTTTCGACGTGACAGCGGACCCGAACCCAAATCGTATTTATTTTCCTAAATAAATGTAATGACAACAATGTTTGTGACAAAACGTGATAATATACCAAACGAAAGAAGCAAAAAAAAAAAAACATAATAATAATATAATATTGTTATATAGTTTGTTTTCAAACTACCTATACATAACAATGCGAGAAAAACATGTGGGCATACTTAAAATAACTAAAAGGCGACCGGGACCCGTTCTCTTTTCAGAAACGGTTTGTTTTTCGTTTCATGTGGGGCGAATTCGGATTTTGACAGTAAAAAAACATAATGGAAAAAAATAAGTGATTGGGCAACGGTAGGAACCAGCTGACGGCGGTGCGCGGTGGATCTAATCGTCGCCGCCGCCTCTATATAACATACTATACACTAGGTATATGGTAAAGACTAGTTTTGAGTTTCGACGGTATACACACTACGCATATACGAACCGGTTGATCCGATCTGGTTTTGATCGGTCCTAAAGGCGGCGGCAGAGAGACGACAACGGCTGCGACGACGACTACGACGATCGACCGTAGCTCGGGGCCCCGCGAGCGGAACGAAGAATGTGACCTCTACCTTTTGCCTCCGCCGCCACCGCACGTCGAACTTTTGAGGAGAGAACACACACACACACACACACACACACGCTCGCTCGCGCGGGCGCACGCACACACACACACACACACATACACGTGAGCACGCACACATGTGTACAACGCACACCCGTCCGGCCACGGCAGTCCTTGATCTCGTGAGGTCAGTGTTAAAGGTCAGACGTGATGGTTTCACCGTGAGAGACGTGTGGCCGTCGCACGTACATATTATAACCAACGAGGAAGCCGCGCGCGTTCGGTGCAACAGTAGTAGTAGTAGTAGTAGTAGTAGTATAAACGTGGTAGTAGTATGCGAGTGGTATCAACTATAATAGTGGTAGTATATAGACGTATAGTAGTGACTATATTATAGTGTAGCTGCACAGGCATACTAATACGACTAGCCAGTAAAGAGTTGTGCATTATAGTCTTATAATATTATTGCTGTCCGCGTGCGTTTTGCTGTATGTGTACTTCTATATATATGTATACGAAGTGAGTGAAACACAAATAATACCGTAAAATTATATTTTTAATATGATACAAAATATTATATTACGGTACGTGCACGTGCAGGTCGTCGCAGTGGCTGCGAATTTAGAATTTTCGGTTTGTTTATGAACTATGATTATACCACGCGACAAATCCGTAGAAGTTATACCATTAAAATATATTATGCTTCTAAATAAATATTCTGTTTTCGTAAATAAGCTACGTTTTGATTTCCGAGCTTGACATTTTAATACAAGGTTCCTTGTGAGTTTTATAATGGCAGCTTAAAAATATTAAACATACGTTATGTGCACGGCTTTTATGAGTATTCAAAGTTAAAATTTTAACGAAATTAGTCAAAATCAAGAAAAGCAACAAATTATTTTGTAACCAAAAAAATTAAAAATAAACTGTATTTTCCCTATTAGCTGCTTGTGTTTTCCAGTTTGGTCCTCAATTCTATGGTTCTACCTTTTTTTTTTTATTATATCTTCTCATTTTAAATGGGGTTTCCCAATGGGGGTTTTTCTACTATGTTCTCTTCCAGAATTTGGTTCTGGCTTTGCCATGCAATTTTCGTCTCCTGCAAATCATGTCCAATATGATTTTATTGTGGAAGTGTCTTTCCAACTCATTATTTTTCCTTGCCCTTGGTCCTTTACTGGTCCGAAAATCTTCTATAAAGGTTATTCGAACGGAACTCGGGTGCAATTATACGGAATATACAGCTATAGTGCGTCTAAAATGAACAAAATGTTCGGCGGAACTCAGTATATATCTCTTAAGTCTAAATACATATTATAATTCCATTCGAAATATAAAATTATCATATTATACAATGCCGCGCGTGTGTCTATGTATACACTGTACGTATATAAAATATATAAGTACACCGTCGATAAAATCTGATCGTTCCAATGAGATCGTGCTCTGCGTAATAATAATAATAATAATAATAAATAATAAATAATAAATAATAATAATAATTTATATTTTATTAATATCGCGTCTTAGCGTCACCTCGTCCTTGCACTGGGCGTAAAAGACCGGCGGTGGCAGACGATGTGCCAATAGTCAGAGGTGTTAGGTCATACATAATATATAACAATATTATATATATTTTATTTGTATATAGGTGCAGAAGTGTAGTTACCATATAATATTATTTAAAAATGTACAATATTATACTTATTTATACTAACACTCGCAGTCGATTAGACATTAAGAACCGGCATTGCAACGAGACAAGTCATACCTGTAATAATATTACTAAACACAATAATACGTACCTACGTGTCATCTTTATTTCTTGCACGGTATAGCATACGACATTAACTGGTTTTGTTGAATCTCAATGGATCAATAGTGAAAGTTACATTGTAATAATTATTGTTAAACTTGATTTTAAAACGGATGACGTAAAAAGTCATCACAATAATATCTTTTCATACCCTAATCTGGCAAGTGTCGATAACAATATTCCTATAAGTCAGTGTACGCGTGTAGTTTACATAAAAGTTAAATTTTATCAATTTTATCGGTCTTAAAAGTATTTAATTATAGGCAGTCGGATCTAGGTAGTCGTTATTAAGTAGGAATATGAGAAAGATAAAGAAATTTCGTCAGATTTTAAAGTGATTTTATACAGAGATATTAATAATACGACCCTTCAAAATGATGGTAAAACTATTTTCGAGTGTATATAGTCTTTGTCATAAAGAAAATCTTTTAGGGAAAAGTCAAACCTATTTGACGTTATATATACTTTCATACAAAACAAAATATTACGTTGATATAAAATTCTAATAAACATAACAATTCAATATTATGAAATTGTAAGCCTGCATATATTAAACTTGTATTTTCAACGTTTTCCAGTGCTTCCGGGAGCAGTCGATCGACGGGACAGCGTTACCACTGCTCAGCGAGGATCACCTGACCGGCACCATGAACATGAAGCTGGGACCGGCGCTCAAGTTCCGGGCCGTGCTTGCTCAGAAGTTGGGAAACTGCGCGGTCTGCATGCACTGCGCCCACTGCCACGGGTCCCAGTCACACGGTGCCGGCCGGCACAGCCCCGGCCCCGGCAACAACAACAACAACAACAGTTCGTCGTCCGCTCAGTGCTGAGCAGCACCGTTCGTGTCGACGGCAAAGTCCGTCCACTTTACACGTACAGGGTGTTCAAGATGTTTGGAATTATGGATGTATACGGACGCCCTGTATAAACGGTAATGATATCGCCGTCAAACGTTTAAACTATACATATTGTGTAATGTACATACTTATATGGTGTCCTCGCACGTTCGCTTTACAAAACACAACATTTATAGTTCAATCTATTGTAAGATGTTATTTTATGATACAAATCGTGTTTTTGTCTATATTGCGTCGAGTCGACTATAAATACAAAAAAATACATTAATATTTAATAATTCAAATTATGGTAAAATCCAAAAGTCATCGATTTCGCTGTTTCCCTAACTTGTTTTTCTCGCGTTGGATTTATCAGTATTTTTACGTATAGGTACTAATTATTTAATTGTTTGCATGATGGTTGGAAAGCTGATGGTCATTTTTATTTTTATTATTATTATTATTATTATTTTTTTTTGAGCTTTTGTTATTATTTGTACTATTGTTTTACCTAAATATTCTATTACGCCACTTTTGTCTATACATTATTACTAGAATATATTTTGTATGTATAGTAGTTATTAGTTTAGTTTAACATAGGTATTCTTATTGTATTGTATAATGTATGAAATATTATAGTTCTCTGTTGATTATTATTATTATTATTTTTAATGGTTCTCGAAATTAGTTTATTACTGATCGATCGTAAATGGTTTAAAATTACGACTTATAACGTAAGTAATATTTAATAACTATATATGAAAACAATATACAGGGCGATTCTATTGTCAGGCAATTTCTATGGAAATATATGGCATTTAAAACTTAAAAAAAAAAAATTGAGAACATGCTATTTTACGTATTACTATAATTAACTGTTCTGAAAATCAAAATAATATTGCATTTCCTAAGATATTTTCAGTGATAAGTTAAATGAAATACCTTACATAAATGTAATGCTCAATATTATCCAATTATGCTCTAGTATATTACAATAATATAATATTATGTTCTCAACAAATATTCAAACCGTTTACATAATGTATGATGTATACGGCGTACACAGAGCCTTAGTGCCTTCGTTTTGTATTATATATATATATGTTTGTTATGTACAACTGCTGAATTCAATATAAAATTGGTCTATGTTTTTATTTTAAAGATTAAAAAAACGTATTTGATATTTTATAATGAATGTCGATTATGCGTAAGACACATTAAACATTTAAGTTATTTACCACTTTTAACTTGATTGTATGGCTCTAATGAATTTTCCAAAAAAAAATGATTAGTGTTATAATATTTGTGTACTGTTGACATTTGTTTAGTTTGTTTTTTTTTTATTATTATTATTAATTAAGACATTTGTAATTGAGAAAACCAAATTTTCTCGGATTATCAGGGCTGTCTAGTGCAATTTTTATATGCAAATTATTATGATGATTTCAATAACGTAATCACAAATAGTATTTGCATTCGTGTACTTACGGAATTTTTTTGTTTAATTTTTTTTTAACTATGTAAAGACAAAATAATAAAAATATAAGCTGTTATAAAGCTATGATATAATTTATGTTTGATGCGTTCTTTTTTACCGTGAAAACTTTCATGAAAGTCTTCGCTTTTTCTCCTAAATGGATGTTTTATTTGAAGTCGTTTGTATTCATTATTTTAACATGCTTTACCAAATAACTTTGAACCTGCAGGTATGGTAGCCAAGCAGTCGACCGCAAGTATAACGATTGAAGAGAGAAGGACATATAAACAAATTGTTACCTAAACTAATTGTAAATAGTTTACGACAAGGTTGATGAGTTAAAATAATAACATTTAGAAAACAAACCATTAATTATATAATATGAGGTATACATACTGCAGTTGTTTTAAAAATAATGGAAAAACGTGATTCGTTTCACTAGAAAAACATTTATAAAATTACTTTTTTTTTACCATTATTATTTATTGTATTAATGAAATTACATTTATCAATGAAATGCAGTCTGCCATAATATTCATTCAATAATAAATATTATTTAAATCGCTCTTTACTAATAAAAATAAACAAAAATAAGATGTCAATAAAAAAATTAAATTATCGAATAAACTATAATAGTGTATATTATATTATTTTATTGATTTTTATTTTACACATGACTTTTATGTTTGACATAGGTACCAATGTTTGAATCTTCAAACGAAATATCAACACAATTTTAACAATTATTGAAAATCTACTTCTGATGTTGTTCAATATAATATACTACTACATAGGTAATAAAACAAAATTAATAAAAATCATCCCTATACTTAATTTCGCTGTAATATGCAATTTTTTTTTTTTTTGATTTAATAATTAACATCTATATACCTTGGTTATAATGGGAAAATCTTAATATTATATAAAACTGTTGAATATTCCAAACACGAGTCGTGCTATAGGGTTGTGATGTAATTTCAGTATTTGTGTAGGTACATTTTTTTAAAATTTAGAAAGAAAGTCAGTTATTTTAATTTACGACAAAATAAACAATTTTTTTTTTAGTTAGAAAATGTAAATTTTTGTAGGCGTAGAATTCAAAGTAGCGAAACTTGCGTTATTTACAATGGAAAATCGTATAGTGTGGCTCTTGCCAAACACGAAAAATAATGAGTAGGTATATTACACGATAGCATCATTCCAAAAGAAGGTGTGCGGTACCTACCGTAGCGTACTACTTAACATCGCCCCAAATTTCACGATACTCTAAACTACTAACTTATATTAATAATAATATGAATTATGTTTTATGCAATACATATAAAACGTCTATTAAAAAGTAACTTTATTACAAATTACGTTTGTAAATCGTATAATAAATTACCATCGCTACGTTATACTTATAAATTTAATTATTACTGATCGCAAGCGTACAGTGCAAGATATAATATACCTATACTCGAATGAGATCGTAATTCAGAGATCGTGTACATATTAAAGTATTAAACACAACAATTTTTTATTTAAAATTTATTGGGAACAAATGTTTGTGCGTATACAATATGCATGTAGGACGAAAGCTTTTTGTAAAAAAGTTGTAAATAATAAATATAAATATTTAAGACTCGGTGCTCATCGTTTATATTACTTTGATAGACAGAAATACATATAAACATTGAAATGCACTTTACACATCTAATATTGGTGATTTATATCAGTTTATATAATATAATATATATTTTAGTATAACTGTAGGTATAAAGTATAATATTACCTATGTGATACTTTTATGTTTCCGCATTTATAATATTCCTTTTATTTTCGTTATTGATATTGATATGGTAGAAAGTATTTTTTCGGTACCTAACAGCTAGTGTATTTTGAAAAATAAGCTACATTCATTTTGATTTCCAAAATAACGAATTCAAACCAGTCCACAATGATTAGTTAGTTTCCCGCCCTTCCTAACCTGTTAGAATGTTTTTGTAGGTTAGTTGTTTTTTGACAGTTTGTCTGTATAAAATATAAATGTATAGTAATATGAGTTTTAAAATTATCAATTTTAATACTATATAATCGAATAGCGGTATATAAAATACAATACTATTTGTTTCCATACAAATATAATTCAATAGGTCTACGTCACTTACACAAAAATAAAAAATGGGTGAGGCGATCCTTAAGACTTACCTCACAAAATATCACAATATTCGCTTTGTAATGTAATCCTTACCGAGACAACGAGCTGAATTCTGATCAACTAATTTCCAATACATTGCAAACCCCAACACAATATAATATAAATGGTTATTAAGTCATTCGTCAGATCACGTGATTAGGTTTGTAACCGTTAACGATTTATTTGATGTCCCTAGTTTTTCGAAGCTGCCCTTGATAATTTGTGGTAGGGAAGAAGGGTTTTTAAATTATTTATAGTTAAATAATTGTTTTTTTTTTTTTTTGTCAGTTTGTGGTTTAAAATGTTTAAACCAAAATATAATAAGATATGAAATGTTTTAACAAAACAAATAAATAATAATAAAAAAAAAAAAAACCGATTGCTTTGAAAAATAATTTATAAAAGTATAATAGAATCTATGCATTTAACATCATTCAATCATTCGGACCGGACCTCTCCTCCCATATTTGTTGTTATTTTCGTATATATTAAGAGGGATTTTAAACTTTGCCATTATATAGATTCTAATGCCAACAATTTCGGTTTCAATAAATTCCCATTACCGTAATTTATATATATGTACGTAGGTACTTTATCGAACGATTCATTACATTTACAGTGGTCGAAGTTTATAGGTTTTATTTGAAACATATATAAACCAATAGGGGTTCAAACAGTTTAGTGTCTATAAAATAAATCGTTACAACCCGTGTATAATAATATTATATATAGAATAAATGTACAAGTGGTACAACCATGCATCTATAGTGATAAACAGTGTTATTGTACAATATTTATTGCTGTGTAAAAAGCATTCGGTTCCGATGATTTTAAGCGGTTTAAGTGTTTGGCAATACAACACGTATATATAATTATAGTATTGTGGGTATATTATACTATATTACTATATTCTACATAGTTGGCATGTCATTACCACATCTGTAGTAGTGTAGTGTAGGGAAATGTGGAGGTCATTTGATGTACGGAGTGATCCATTTAACTGTAGGCTTCACTTAATATCTGGGTCGATATATTTTGTGTACATTAAAAAAAAAAAAATGCATCTTGTGCAATGAAAGCTTGTATTTTTTAATATCTTAATTTTTCTTATAGAAACCTTCGAATCTATATTAAATTAAAATAAAATAAAAAAAAAGCGGCTAAGTGGATGTCACTCTGCTGTACAGTAGGTTACAAACGGATCAATGTATAATGGATTGTGTTAAACTTGAATTCAATAATATACAATATCATTGTATAAGAAAAATGATTCTGATCGGAGACGGTTTGTCAGTCTGTATATTTTATATTGTTATTATTAAATAAGTTAATAATACATTTTATTATAGCCTGTAAGTTGAATTATAATATTATAATTTTTTAATCGTTAATAAACTGAACGTTAGAAATTAAAGTCCCGTTTTCAGCGGTTTTTCGTAATTTGTCGGTGGGTTTTTGCCGTTGAATAACTATTGAGAAATCAAAAAATGACTCTCTAAAGTATATCATCTTGATCCAATTTTCTAAAAGACAGGATACTATATGCTGAAATCGAAGCACTCCTTCTGGTAGAAATTTTGTATACAGGATAAAAAAAAAATAAACACCATTGTAAAACCACTAGCTTTCTAGCTCCGCTCAGAAACTAAAACTATAAAAATCAGAACAAAAATGTTGATTTATTATACTATAAATGTGTTAAATAAAGAATTTTGTTTTTAAATCTTAAGCTTTTGAAATTGAGATGAACGAGGTAACTAAACACGCCTAAAATGCCGTAGTCTACTACTCCACTAATTTACATTTAAAATACTTCTATAGATTTGTTTTTGTTAAAACAAGTGTAGTTATACCTACAGTATACATCAACAATTCACATCTGCCCAGATTATAGTAAAATATATGGTTCAAAAATACAAAAATGTATTAGGAATATTATAGTGTAGCCAGTTAAATGGACTATACACCGTGTACCGAGTGTACACATTAAACACGGTTATAAAATTGTTGATAACAAATATTTTCGTGAATAAATAAACATATCCATTGTATTTCCTACCGGTTTGGATTATTAACTAATACATTATCGATATGGAAAAGATAGCTTTACACAGAACGTCCACACCCTGCATGCCTGTGGCAATCTCGACCCAGATTCGTGTATTCATACATATTGCATCTAAGTCTGCGTGTGTGTGTAGATTATAATATTGTTATATGGTTGTCTTCTTGTCATTAATCGGACCGACGATATATTGGCGTGCCACTATCAGATTTTCTACACGGTCCGGTGGCGACGACGACGACGATGTTCGTTTGAATCTGCAGAGTAAAATCATCATATTTTCTTTTTACCTATAATATACCTCCTAATCGGGTCGAACGCGTATTCACACATACTCGTGCAAAACAAACCCTATCCAATTTATATAATATATATTATCATGACTCGTGAGGCATTTGCATATATATTATATAATAGCCAATAGGTACTTATTACTCTATAAGGTTGTCCCGCAGAAGAATTCGCAAATCGATGAATTAAAACAATACTCGATAAACTTCAGTAGTTGTGGACATCGAGTGTGGCTGGTACCTATAATATTCTACACGGGCGTTGTTAATATAGCTATTATTCTGGGAGATCGATTGGTCCGTGATGTCGTATAATAATTTATAGTCAAAGTATAAATTTTATGGGCAAATAAGTAGATATAATGCACCTGCATACATTTGTGGTGCCCGAAATCGAATATAAATAAGATTACCTATCCATGTCATTTCATTATCCATCCATGTCATCGCTAAGATCCTAGCGTCATATATTATAATAAATATTATAAATAATCTACTATTCTTATTAATATTCTAAATAATTAAAGATATAAAGATAGAAGATAGACTATGATAATAAAAAGGAAATTTCATAATATATATATAATGCATATATCATAATAGCGAAGGGAAGATTAAATATGGTAAAAGAGACAGATGACGACCAAGAATATCTTATATGAAATAAATTATATACGCTCCGCATGACTGACAAATTATAAAGACTCGAAGAGGCTATTAGGCAGTAATAGGGATGAGTGGACAACTGCAAAACCAACTTTAGGGTTGAATACCAAAAAAAGATATCCCAAATAATATTAAGTAATATCTTATGTATATGATGTACCTATAGGAGATAGATGCAAACATGTATGTACATATAAGTTATCTAACAGTATGCATTATACCTAATTATGTATGCAGAAGAAATAAAAAAAAAATAGAAAAGATAAACTTTTTTCAATACAAATTTTATTTATTATTGTTATTAATTTGTAAAATTAATCAAAAAGTTGAAACTGATATATATTTTTATCAACGTTTTTTTTTCAAAGTAATTCAAAGCATTTTTCTTCGGGCAAGTCACGGTGTCCAGAGAGAAATGCCGCCATTCCCCACCCGGGCATGGCAAATACCTACGGGTGAACACTAAAAAATCTGCCAAACACACACGTGTTCACTGTTCATACAAAACCATAGTTCCATCCCCCGCAGTTCCAAAGGTTAATAACCTCTGTAGTTGAACCCCCCCCCAAAAAAAAAAATATATATAAATAATTGATATGTAATTGATAAATATTTCAGATAAATATTTTTTTCAAAACTTAATATTTTAAATCTATGGTAGGTTTACATTTGAAAAATAATGAACTTCATGTGAAAATACAATTCATTAGATAACTCATAAGTTCCTCCATATCATAGACCATGGATCATGTTAGGTACTTCTAAGAAAAGAAACTCATTATGTTACTTAACTTCTAAAATTAACATTAATTTTTTAATTCGTTAATGTCCCCCAACTTTGCTCGTGCTTGTAACATTGTATTATTATACAAAAGCATATATTATTATATATAAGTAAATCCGTTATTAAGGATAATAATAATAATAATATTATCGATAATATAATATATTATATGGGAGTTTACCAATATTGCGTTTAAAATGACCTATTCAATTACGAGTTGCGCTCGGTCATTTTCTGGGTCGATAGACCAGTATTGTGCCTATTATATACCTATTAGAATTTTTTTAAAGAAGACATTAAGGTGCGCCCTCGAAAACGATACTAACGATTTATTATATTATTGTCTTAAATGGTATAGCTGGTCTTCCATGTTATCCTATTGTTTGTGCTTGACTAATATTATTTGTGTAATTGTATACCTTTACTAACACCTTTCAAGGACGGCATTCGTCGAGGCGGTGCACCTATGTAGATTTTTAACTGTGCATAATATAATATATTTGCACGATTTGGTTGTTTTGTTAAAATAATTGTACTCGAAAAATCATAACACCTACAACAAAATATTATGATGTATAATTAATTAACTACCCGATATAGGTGAACTTTAATTACATAAAACTTTTCTTGGCGGGAGAGGGGCCTCTATAAAGCGACTTCCGACGTTTTTTTTAATTCGTGTTCACTATTATTTAAGGAATATTAAGTAATTAAAAAAAAAAAAAATCATAATTTAATACTCTCATTATTGTTTATTGTTTCATTTGAAATTTTCTATTGTCATCTCGAAAAAAAATTCTTAATACTTATTCAAAATAGACATTTAAAAATTCTAGAGCTGGATGATTTGTAAGTTTCTATTTTTTAAAAAAAAAATTTTTTTACTAATTAAAACGACCACTTCCGTCTTTGAAATTCACGTGGATACGATTAACTCAACTGCGTTTTTCTAGCATCGTACGTGTTCGTTGTAAGAGGTACAATACAAGGTTATAAATGAATATACTAAAAATTAAAAAGACATTATTATTATAGGTGCACGGGCTAGGCGATCGCTTCGCACGTAATTATTACAATAATGATATGTAACCATGTAAGTGATAAAAATTCAAAAGAAAAATTGTACACGAGCATAATTGTGTCATATCCGCGATCGTGTAATATTAATATCAAGTGTCACCAAACGCAAAAGTATAATACCAGGAGTATATGTTTATACGTGTAATAAAAGCGAATGCCGAGATACTATTACAACAATGTATTATGGTTACCGCCTATAACACTATACCGCGATATAGGTAGGTGGTATACTGCACAGTATAATAATATAATACACCTGTAATATACGATACGTACACGCGTACCGTATATAGAAAGGATATTATAATAATATAATGTATAATTAATAAAATATAAATAATTGGATTTGTCAGCACCATATGTACATAATATTATTATAATATATAAGTGATAGTAATAACAATATTGTGTGCCTACGCTCACAGTAATATGCGATCATGTATGCCTTAGAATATAATATTATGTATAACGTTTTCTTATTATAATTCCCGTTATTTTCGTTTTGATTGTCTCGTGACGAGATTTCCGAATTGATAAGACCACCGGCCTCCGCCGCAGTCTTGTTAACAGCTAGTAGCAGCAGCAGTAGATATATTATTATTGTTATTATTATAACTCTCTGCAACAGAAGGTTTTCAACTATAGCAACGGCTCTCCTTTAAAACGCACCGCCAGCGTATGACGTGATACTATAATGTAATATGTATGTTTCAATGAATTGAGAAGTTAATGTGATAATAATAATATGAGCGATAAAAAAAATATTGAAATTAATTTTGCAAGATGCCTCCATGTTTTCAATATAATATGACCTACACACTTATTATTTGATATTTCTTATTAAACGGCTAAACAGTATATTTATATGTATGACCAATGGCCGCAGAGCTGCCACGGTCTTTATGTTTAATAAAAAAAAAAAAAACTATATTTATAGGTATGAGGTGACAACCTACAAATACCAGTAACGCATGTTTTTTCATAAAATAAGGTAGAACATAAATAAGTTTTCGGTATTTTTAAATTTTTAACCTGAAAAATATGCGATTTAAACCTAAAACATTAATATGACTATTACACTACTTAGAAGAAAAATATATCTGTGTTAAAGCGTTTTCAAAGTATAGGTAATAAAAAAAATAAAAAAATAGCAACGACATAGATAAAGTTTTTCTCTATGTATATACTGAAAATGTAAAAAAGCTATTGTGTAGTGTGAATACTGAATACTGACTAAGTTAAGTGTAAGTTTGTCTTATGTAAAACCATTTTCATAGATAAGTTACTGGTGACATCTTAATATAATGATATAACAGTTTTAAAATTACAATAAATAAAGGGATAGTGAAATATTTGTTTTGTTTGATCCTCCCTTGTAAACTAGAATAGAGTCTGTTTTCATATTTATAATTTTATTAATTTGTATTAAATTATTTTTTTAGATTTGTCAAGTACCTACGACCTACCTATACCTACCACAGGACCCTCACTAATGTATATTCAACACACATTCTCGCATGACATAATATATCCAACAATGGATTTTATAAAAAACTTAGTTGGCTGCTTATAAGTTCCATAAAAAAAATTTAATAATACAGTTTGTAGCGGGGGAGAACTTTGACCACCTCACCTCTGTACAAATGCCACTGTGCGATACCATGAATATGTACTCCTCCATTCGCCTAATTATGAAAATACATACAGACCGCGATCAAAGGCGATTTGGCAATTATTTGTACATAAATAACGAGCAGCCACTTAACCAGCCATATTTTGCAGTGCCCCATAATAATGCGTATTTATGCTGTTCCCCAGCCGTATAATTAACTGTTCGGGTAAAAAAAAACATGTCATTATTATTAATATGCTATGCATAACAATATAATAATATGTGACGAGTGTACGCTCATTGCGGTGGATAGGTGCAGTCGACTTTAGGATCTATTATGTTTTAAATCGGATTCGTTAGGTATTGTAATATATTATGCACATATACCTAGCTGGTATATACCATAATATTATTACAACATGTTAAGTCGCGTTATATATCTATATATGTTGTTTTATGTTAGAACATTAATTTTCCACTCCGCTTCTATACATCACGACGTTATCACGTGCATAATTATATATATATATATATAACATGATATAAACGATATCGGACTCATTAAAATATTATATTAAATTTCAATTAAAAATAAAAATAATTTTAATTTGATTTCATATGCGTATATTATTATATGCGGTTATTACTATGCGACATAATATGTTTAATGACTTATTTAAAATTTTAAGCCATTGGATTTTATAGTTTTCATTTTTTTTTTTAATTCTGTGTAATATATATTTTACGATTTGATAAATAGACAGGCACGTGTATATATAACATTGAAAACAAAAAATAGCAGGTAATGAAAAAATAAAAAGGAATTGTTCAAATTTTAAAATATAACAAAAAACTGCTTTCGGAGCAAGAATTAAGTTGTTAATTATAGCTAATTGTTTTACCATTTCAGAGTTTAAAATGTTTCACGCGTCGAAATAGGTATTATAACAATATTATCGAATTATTTGCGAGTGGAATACATAAGGTATATAAGTAAGCTGTAAGATCCGTATAATATTAGATTATCCATAACATTATAATAGGCATATATATAGGTATAATTTCAATGAAAATAAAAATTTTAATTACATTTGCAAAAGTTTAATGTTACTGCAGTTTATGTGTTTACCACGTACACGTTTCTAAGCCATTAAAACAGTAGGTACTATATTATACACTATTAAGGTATTTATGTTCTCAAGATTTATAGGTTGCGGGAATTCGTTTTACATAACATATATATATATATATAATAATATGGTCGTGTTTAATTAAACATTTTTAGACGTTACTTCATACAATATAATATAATATTTTTTTTACAAATATAAAAAAAAAATAAAATACTTAGGTCCAACATTGCACACATTTACACACAATTTTCGACGACTCAAGTTCCGTTTCGAATAGTTTAAGGATAATAAATTGTAAAGCTATATATATTACCTGTTTATTACTCTGTTAATTTGTCATATTTGGTTTATAGTTGTATTAAGAAAGTAGATTATTCTCTCAAAAATTCAAATCTTTCAATCGTTCATAATATACGATTATAATATGTATATAAGTATATTATATACTCTCATTTCTCCCATACGAATATTATATATATATATATATATGTTATGTATAGCCAGGTGTCTTATCCATAGGTACTATATACAAGTACAAATGCCTTATGGCTGTTTATTGTTACTTTTATAAATGGGAGTATTTTTTTTTCTTAACTATAAAAACGTTTACGGTATTAAATGTATAGGTATACCTAACCTATACGTTTATGCGGCGTTTGGGTAAACAAATTTTATAACGTAGGTGAACGAGTTTTTTCCATTTAAAATATCACGTCGGCGTGTGTTTTAAATGAAAGTACTTTTTCTCGCACGTGTACAATGTAATAATAATAATAATAAATGTATACCGTGTACGTGTATACTTGTGTTCATATTATGACAGTGTGGATATTTGTTTAGCTATATTTTGGGAGATTGAGCCGGGTAGACGTAATGAACAGCAACACTAGTATAACAATATAATGTCGGTCAAATATTACGTGTGATACCTATATTTAATTCGGAGTATATAATATTATATATGTAGGCCACACACCAACATTTTAATTCGATGAGTTCTTAAAGAAAAACGAGTTTGGGTTATATAACAACACAATACTATAATAATAATAATAATAATAATATGCTAAGTGACATAATATCTGTTGTGTCCTCTTAAAGAGTGATTTAAAGTGAATTTAAATCTTTTAACTGCAAAAATATATTATTTTAATATTTCAATAGTCGAATTATACCTTTTTCTATCCTGTGAATCTAACTTCGCATGTAACACTTATATGGTAAACATTTTTAATTTATATATTTACAGAGTTAAAGATGCCCTTAAGGGGATTCGATACCGTGATTTTCTGTTTTTGTCTGTGTTTGCGCCACATAGTATTTTAGACGTATTTTTTGCAATATACTAATTAATCTAATGAAGCGATAAGAATTCTGAATACAGATTTTACTCTGTCGTCAAGTCTACTTGAAATCGACTTTCCCATATTTTTGAAATTATCTCCAAAATTCTTAAAAATGTCATATTCAAAAAGTGTATTTAAAAATTCTGGTATTTCAATTTTGGAGAGTTTAAAATCAAAAATGTGGGAAAGTCGATTTCAAGTAGACTTGACGACAAATTCAAATCTATTTTAAGAAATCTTATTGCTTCAATAAATCAATTGGAATGTTTGCAAAAAAACACGCCTAAAATACTATGTCGCGCGTGTGTAGACAAAAAACAGAAAATCACGGTATCGAATCTCCTTAACACAATTTCACTATTTATACATATCATTTTAATCATTGCTTGTTAAATTTGTATGTTAATTGAAACCTATTTTTTTGCCAAACGTTTTTTAGAAATAAAATAAAATAAAATAATCATTTCATAAATTTGGTAAAATTAGGATTGCAGTTTGAATAGAATAATTTTTAATTATTCATGTCTAAAAAGATTTTAAAACTTAGATAAGACAACAGTTATTTTAATAGGTACACAAATAGAAGAACATATTTATTGTATCGTAGGGTTTGCATTATTATTTCAAAAAAAAAAACGATTTTGAAATTTGAAAAACTAAACTAAAAACAACAGGTTTTAAGACCTTAACTTATTTTTCGCATTTGTGATATTATACAAAAAATGTAAAAGTACTACGATATAGTAAATATTACCTTTTATTATTGGATATAAATTTGGCGTCTTAACTATACGACTATAGCCGGAGTGGTTTTAATTTTCTATACCACGTGAAAAGGTTTTATGGTCAAAATGTTTTATTGTTTTGTATATACAGAACGCACATTTTGTCGTCTGCTTGCCGTCCTCTTAAATATTAAATACTCCACATACACACGTCATATCTTTCATATATTATTTCATTTTTGACATAATTTGTTTCGTGACATAATAAACAACAACTTCAGTAGATATATGTACATAAAATATAAGCTTATACATAATAGTATAGTGATCGTAGTTCGTAGATAGTTAGATACTGTAAAATATAATATTGTAAGTACCTCGGTCCTATATGCAATTAGTTTCCCGATATTAGGCGTCAAAAAGTTAAAATAAAACAGACCATATTTTATATTATACAAGTAGTAAAAGTTGAAAACAATAATTTAAGTAATCGTTTGAATTTATATAATATAATAATATAGTGTTTGATCGCATTAACTACATCGACAGATGAAATCACGTTCCACGGCACATTAAGTCACCCCAGGACTATAATAGGTACTAAACTACTAGGAGACTTGACGTTAAATTTCTCTGCGCCCGTGTGTGTGTGTGTGTGTGTGGTGTGTGTGTGTGTGTGTGTGTGTGTGTGTATACCTACACTGCTATTATAATACCAATCTACGACAATAGCCGATGGTCAATTTGTCCATTAGGTATCATATTATAATCATAGATTATCGAGCGCAAACAGAGTATACCATATCATTATTATAATCAATACAGTGCTCGGAGGGAGTGCTCTGAGGGTCTTTCGCACACGCATTTACACAATATCGATCAGACCTTATACACTATTGAGAACAATAGTAATAATCGTCGGGAGTAGTATTTAACCAGCGCCCGACTTTCGTATTATAATAACATTAATATTATTATCGCGTTGTCGCTTGCAGAGGGTCATGTGAGTATAATCTTCCTGTCAGACGAGCGGCGGTGACGAGATATCTATTATGGGTAATATTATAATGTTCGCAATACTAGTTATTAATGATTTTTTTTGTCGTATCCGTTCGTTTAACCAGTTTTGTATACGGATATAATAAATATTATCGTATAATATTATTTTTTTTTTTTACAATATACCGTATATCGTGGTAAAATTAATAAGATAAATCCTAAACGATATCACAGAGTGTAGTAGAAGTGTGTTATCGATAAGAGGTAGGTTAGCAGTTACTACTGAATACATTTCAATATGGATGCCTGGACTTGTGTGCGTCGCAATTAAACGATACGTTTGCTAGCTGTTCGAGGAAAAAAGGACTGCTTCCGGATGGATTCGCATATAAGAAAACGAGCAGTGTATCACTTTCTACATTTACATTTCAATTATAGTATAATAATATATACGAGACACATAGCTTAATGCATATATTTATATTCGCTTGTACACTATATACACTATACAGTCATAATAATTGCAGTATTAGCTGAAGTGTTTACCACTTATTTGCTTTTTTTTTTTTAAATAGGTACATCTTGCCCAGCGATTTGACAACATTCCTTCTGATACGAACTTCATACCTATTGCCACATTATAATCGTATATATATATGTGTTTCAGTTGAAAACCTATCTACCTATACTCGAACCGAATGCTTTTCCTTCTGCAGCACCGCAAAAACCCGTCGTAGCAACTATATAGTATTTAATATGTATGCTGGGGGGTAGGTGCAGGTAACGAGTGTTTATAATATTGTAAAAATGTTAACACTCTATAACACCTACTTTCCTTGTTTTATATTTAAAAATTATATTGTTATTATAATTCCAAATCCGAGTAGTGTTTATACTATACCTACTACACATCAGCCACGATAGTAATTCGATAAAAAATCATGTGTATTATAATAACATTATAATTTAATGTCTACTTAAAAATAATATGTATAATCGTCCCAATGTGGATTTATTGGTTTTGAAATTATATACATTAAATTCTAAAGGAAACGACAAATATATTTTATTTGAAACTGCATATAGTATTTATATTTTAACTTTTTTAAAGATTTGTTTCTTATCTAAGTAACTAAGTGTGTGATTTTATTATTCTATATTAAAATATCACAAATTAATTTTGTATCTAAAATGATATTCGACGTACCTACATAAACGGCAATAATGATTTGCCAACGATCATAATAATTAACACTTCACGACACACTGCGAATAATAGTACTCATGCACACACGCACACACACACACACACACACACACACTCAAACGGATTGTGTGTGTACGTTTCGGACGTATATTATTATAATGATATTAATATATTATAAGTGTATGTGCCTACGTCTCTACGGTGAAAATATCAGAAGAGGAAAGTGACGCTTTTCTGAATATGTTATCATACCGCATCGTCGATACATGTGGTACGAGAGTAGTATATATTATGTACATAATATGCGTATATTATTATTATATCAAGTATAAGTACTTATACGTATACGTGTGGCCATATTATAATATGGTATTTACGTATAGATTTTACGACACACGCAGAACCATGGAGTGAGTGTGTGTGTGTGACACAGGACGTGAAAAAACACGTTCGGAATAATAATTATTATCGTCCGGCTATATTACAATATTATTAACTCAATATAATAAATATATATGCGTGTGTGTGTAGGTATTATAATACTCCTCCTGTCCCATCGTCTTTGGTCGTTTAACTATACTGCCAATGCAACACGCACTGCACCGCACCCGTGAAACCATTGGCGTTTACGACAGATCCGCACCACGCGAAACAGTAAATCAAAAACCGTAAACCGTTTGGCCTGCGTCCGTCGGCCGCGATAATGTTTACAAGTTTAAAAAAAAAAATATATATATAATAAAAACACGGAACACGTGAAAACTGGTAAGTAACGTACTTTATAAAAAAGTTTAATAGGTACAAACAAAATATAATATTAGAACACATCATATTATAGCCTAGCTAATAAGTATATATAGGCGTATACATAGGCAAGGCCTAGCAGCCTAGCTAATAAGTTCGCTTACTACAGTTTATATTTTTTTTAAGCCCCAACCCTCCACAATGAAATATTTATATCATTTAAAAAAAGTCTAAATTATCTATTTACAATAATAATCTACAGTAACTTCAAATATATTATTTATCTACAGCCTTGGATTACACCACCTAGCTACAAATCAAAAATAATATAACAACAATATCAGTAATACCTAAATGCGTACTGTACCGTCGTCGTCTGTCTCAAGTCATTATAGTAGGTTTTTCCTATTTCGGAAGTCAGGATATCAATCTTTGTAAGTAAATGGTAACTATAACGATACCCACAAAAAAATCAAGTTTAAAAAAAAAAAAAATGTTGTAACCCTTCTGACTTAAAACTGGGTTGACCGGCACCTTTCAAAAATTGCTGGGGCAGCCCAGGCACCCTAGCCTGCCACCGTAGACATGCCTATGTGTTTCACTTAGATAGTAATAAGGTATATTTCAGCCTGATGGTTTAAGATAGACATGGGAAGTTTCGTCGAAGAAGCGGATACAAAAATATACATTCTGGGCCATTATTTTAAAAATGATTTCTCTTTCGCTGTGCACATGCGAAATAAACATCGTTAAAAAAAGTATTGTCATTTAAAAAAAAAATATAAGTTATATTGAGCATGCTCAGGGTTTACATTTTGTAGATTGGCTAAAAATGTTACAATTATGTATTTTAGTAATCTCTATCCTTCTCGAAAACCCCCATTAATCCATGTTCATCCAGCAGAAATATTTTGTATTATTATTCAAGTGAAATCCTCTGCAGTAGCAGTATATTATAAATATATATTATTATTTATACTTCATGCATACAAGTGTGGTGCTACGCTGCATTGAACGCAAATTATACACATGATGGTCAGCCGGTAGTTAAATCTAAGTATAACACTAATTAATAGTGGTTAAATACCTAGTTAAAAAATATATAAAAATTTACTTCATCGAGTAATTAGCTGCAAGGTATAAGGTCAATATAGTTGGATAAGCTTAGGTTTAACTTAACTTTGTTATTTTGCTATCCAATTTAAGTGCATACCATACTATATTAGATTTATAAAGGTCTAAAAACATAATTGAAAAATTAAATCACGTAAAAAAATATTATAATAAGTAAATTTTGTTAGGTGTCACCTATTGGAATTGGATAATCATAATATACGCGGGAGCTGTTCAATCTTCAATGTACTCTAAAAATGATATCACAAAACAAGTGCCTCGACTGTTTAAATGTTAATACTTTTCTAAAAAGATAATTTGACTGATAAACTATTTTTACTTTTTCTAACATCTCATTCACCCAATTATTTTGAAACATCCTAATAGTATACATCACCGCCCATCAACACCAAATTAAACCAACTTCTTATAAAACTGAACTGTTGTACATATTATATTAACAAACATTTAACAATTTAAGTAATATTCAGGCCAGCCAACAGTGGTCCAGAAAAATGTCATAATGGGACAAAAATAAATAATTTGATGTTTAAAAACAGATAACCTGTTATTAAAATTTGATAGCATAGTGGAGTAATTATAGTCACTTATAGACTATCGTACAATTAAAGAAGGGGACGGAGTGGCCGAGCGGACTAAGGCGTCGGTTGCGACGCGCACCGTCGCCCGTTCGAGACCCGGCCACGGGTGGCACTTCTCTTCGGGCAGTAACTGCGTCTGGAGAGAGAGGCGGCCATCCCCCACCCGGGCATGGCAGATACCTACCACGGGCGACCACTAGAAAATTTTGCCAAACTAATAAACACACGTGTTTAAACTTACAGTACCCTCCCCACAGTTAAAAACCACCCAATGGCCTAAGTTTCCGCGAGTAAGTTAATAAAAAAAAAAATTAAAGATTACCATACTATATAACATGATATAAATATACGTATTATTTACTTTCTATTTTCCGATACGGTTTATTCTCATACATTATTATTACCCATTTATTTTTCCATATACATTTAGATATTTAACGTTAAAATTAATTCATTGGATTCATCATACATCACTTGGCAAGTAATAGTAATCTGCCGATAGTAATCATAAATATCTACTGTTATACTTATAAAAACCCAAAAATCGAGTGGAATACTCGAAAAAATATTATTGTTCGATTATGAACTTATTCTGGCTACTGTGAACGGTCAATGATAAAAAAGTTTTTGTACATAAGATAGATTTCTGTAAAAAATAAAAAATATATATAATATAAAATGGTCGATCGTACATACTAACAATAAATTATTGACACTGTCAAGTTTGTTTATAGTTGCAAATATATGGCAATTATAAATTGTGGATTTTGTAAAGTTTTCAATCTTATTTGGAAATTTAAAATAATATATCACGATGCATTGGTAATGCCGCAACACTGAAATAAACATAAAGTCGACAAAAATGTACACAGTTTTTATTCTCATATTATTATACATAACGTAATATGTATGTTTGGTTTGAAATTATATATTCTCAATTTTATCGTATCATTCATTCACTACTCCGTTCATAACTTGAAGTTTATTATAATTTTAAATTTAAATCACATGATAGAAATAATACCGGACTTTTTCCTGTATAGTTTCTTACCAGTTAATTTTCATGCCTGAGATATTTATTCTTAATTTTTTTGTTTGCCAATTTTAAGGAACCAGATGATTTTTTACAGGGAAATAATTATTTATTTGACTCAGATTGAAAGAGAGTTTGGTACTAGCAATATATTCGCTTGATATATATATATTATTTATATATATATCACTAACCTATGTTGAAAAGAATATTTTAAGTGACAAATAAAGAGGCCGTCATAGGCGCAGGGGGGGAAGATTTTCCGAATGGCTTTTGGATGTTTGTTCAGTGATAAGAAGATTATTACAATTATTATTGAGATGGTTTTGGAATATTTCTTAGTTCTACTTTATTTCAACTGAGAAGGTTCATGGAGCATATTATCATTTAAAACGGACAGGGGTGAATTAATAGAATGTATCACAATAATATAAATGAAATGCGTCCAAACAAATTAATTAATAATTAATTGGTCAAATGCGTGACTACGTGAGATACCAGAAAAACTAAAGTACAATAGTGGTGTACCTAAATTGCCTACTCATAACGCCGTTTAATCATAATATTATGTAATACAATATATACTAATTATGTATAAATACACATATAGGTAAGTATTACGAATATAATATAATACTAGATAATAGTAAAATGGATTTAATGACCAATGGGGAAATATGCTGGGACGAAGAAATGTAAAATTCTCGTCGATTGTGTGCACTGAGTATACGAAGTCAGTTGCCATAGCTATCCACAGACTTCAAAATGGACGATATATTTAAAATACACATTAATAGTTGGCTTACATAAAAAAAAATAAACCCACTACCATAATGTTCATAAAAAAAATAAGAACATTATAAGCTTATATATTATAAATCTATTGACTGAGAAAATAAGTGCTCGTCTTTAGTTAAGAATATTTTAAAATATCATGTTATATAACACTCCTACACAATTACAGCAGCACTCAGCAGTATAATATCAATAACTAAATAATGAGACTTATTGACGGTAAAATAATAAACTTGTTAAAAAAACATCTCTCATAAATGTGTAGATACCACCGATTTTCGTTACTGCGCATTACCAGTAAATAAATACTTTATTTTTTATAAAATAATATAATATATTATAGTCATCGATACTGTGTCAAAGATTTCAAGCGATGGCTGTAATACTTGGATAGTATACATACGCATAAAATGGATAGCTGCGATTAGATCCAGTTTTACTGATGCAAACGTCAAAATGTATAATATAATAATATTATTATTTCAATATTTACATTTCACTTTGGCTTCCGACAGCGACATCATATAGATATTATAGACACCAATATTGTAGTATACGGATTTGGCAGTGCTGCTGTGATAACGACGTTACATAATATTAACGAGCATACAGGGTGGTTCTAAACTTCTAAACGTTAGGCGTCCTCTTGTCTGACTAGGTGTACTATAATACTAAGCATAACAATATGATATTGTATTCCAGTATTTATTAGTTTTTCACACCCCGTTTCCTGTTTATATATATAGACTTTAAAACTAAAATAAAATAAATTATGAACACGACGTCTTGTATACCTATAACAGATTCGTAAAAATAAATTGTTAGTCATTGGAACTTTGGGTTTTTACGTGAATAAATGTAGCTTTGTGCTTAATGAATCGAAAATTAAAATGATTTTAAATATGTGGCCCATTTATTTAAGGAAATATTTTAAAGAATAAAATGTTATTGGTTAGGGAGAAACCAGTAAGGTATCCGATATACTATTATATTATTGGGTATACTTTTATCATACACCGCAGGTACACTGATAATAGAATGAGTCGATACGGAATTATTATTTTCTAGCTACGAGACGTACACGCGGTGCGATATCCGCTGTACGAATCTCGTATACAATTTATTTCTATAACAATATAGAATGAACATATATTATGTGGAATAATCGTTGACCTTTTATATTGTACGATGATAAATGATAATATAATAACAACGCGTTATTGACACGGTACGCTTTCCGAAGTTTTCGAAGAGTCGTGGAATATAATTATCCGTTGGACAGATACTGACAGACAGGTACAATATAACTCTTACTGCAACGTCATATTGTTATCGAGCAATACAGTAGAATGTTAATATATATTATTTATCACAATATATTCATCGTATATTATAATATATTTATGATATAATAGAACCAAGTTGGTCATGATTAAAATATAAAACTTTATCTGTACCATAAGGTAACAAGAGCGATGAAAAAGAGTTAAACTTCGAAAAAAGTCTGTATGCCTAGGTTAATTTTACTTTCAACAAAACTTTCAATGAGTACCTACCTACTTTATGTGTATCTCTATTTAATCAATGAAAATTTATTCAGTAACCCATTATTGTCCGAAGTCCATACTATTCTTATCGTTTCTATATCTGACTTTTATTCGACCGTTCTTAACAATGCATTGTCGTTATTAATTATTAAATAATAATATATTCATTTATTATTATTTACTTAAATATGAATTTTGAGCACTAGTCTCCCCCTTAACTGTCACTTGTTGTAACATATATTATGTATCCATATAAAACTGTCACGGATTTAAATGTTGAATTCATAATACAAGTAGTTCTCGGATGACTAGTCCAAAATCGTATAATCCTAATATCTGTGGTATGAACTAAAAAAAATGCTGTATTTTAATTATGTTTTTGTGACTTGAATGTGTGCAGATTATAAAATATATTTATTTACATAGGATCAGAGTTTATTTTTTAAATTTCATAAGTAAACACCTTAAAATATAATCTAATATATACAAATCTAGTGTAACGGTGTTTGTGGTCACTGGTCGCACTATTCCGAAACGGCTCGACCGATTTTATTGAAAATTGTTTTTGTATATTTGACAGTTATGAGAATAGGTCGTAAAGTATTTTTCACCTTCCTAACCAAACCCTAGAAGGTGCCAAAAAGGGGATTTTGAGATTTACAGTGGAAATTGTTATTTATAAATGATTGCTATTGGTTATAGGAGAAATAATTAATAGCAATTAGTATTTATTATTTGGTTGCCATTGGTGGTTAATCGGGCAGATGAGAAGCAAGCATGCATCAAATCAATTTTTCGCACATTGCCTAATTGATATGCTGTAGCACATTGTCCGCGATCCGACGTAGGCGGATTGCTTACCAACGAGGATGAGTTGCACCACAATTTTTTTGGGGAGTTGAACAACCACAATTTCGGAAAAAAAACCACGGAAAACGAAGTGCTCGGGATCAGCAATAGTATACTATATAGGTACGTTTAATACACACATAACCTAATATATTATATTAGTGATAATTATAAAATTTGATATAATACCTATATTGTATTTTTAATGTTTTTTACAATTTTTACCAAACAGAAATATTTTTTTTATGTTTTCATGAATAATGGTATGTGTGTACCATTTATATTTTTAAGTATGTATTTGAAATTAAAAACTAGTAAAACTATAACTTTGTTTTTAACGAGTTCCTTATAGACAATATTTTGTATGTATAGGTACTAGTTTTTGCACAACTAGGTTATAATATTTAATTGAAGGTCATGACTGCCATTTATTTTATTATCACAACTTAAGTAAATCGTGAACAATACAAGGTGACAAGATTTTGCTAGGGACATAACTTATTCACTTGAGCAGATTTTGCTTTCATTTTGAAAATATGCATTATATCATATTATCAACAACATTCTCAACATTATATCAATATATTTAATATTAAATTCATGGAAATTAAACTTTTATTAAATAAAAACAACTACAAAAATGTATTATTTTTTTGTAATTTTTTTTTTAGAACACATATATATCGTTTACATTTTAACACAAATTATATAATATAAATTATAAAGAAATATGGAACAAATTTAAGTTTAAATAACACAATATCTAAAAAAATAGTTAATAATAATAATTGTAAAAAAATGTCCATACTTTAGTAGTATATTATACGAAGATATACAACTATAATATATAATGCGAAATGTTGAAGGCAAAAAGTGATGGTTAGCCTAACAATGATGTAGCTGTATCAATAATTAATGTTCCTCAAAACAATTTGGATAGAAATAAGAACGTTACAAGAATGCTTATTATAAAATGTCAAAGAGTAATCAATAATTCAAAATATTAGCAAGTACCAAGAGAAAAAAATCAAACAAAAATACCTATAAAATAACAAATTCTTGGTTTGTGACGAAATATTGTTTCCAACTACGAATTATTATACTACCTACTGTATGTCAGTATAATAATAATAATAACCGATCTTACTTTTAGATTTGTAAACAATAAAATGTCTTCGAGTTCATCTCATATATAATTACATACAAGTTATTATAAATCACTATAACAACTATTAAAATACAAACGCCGTTTGAGAAACACATAAAAATGATCAAACAAACAAACAATGATCGGAAGATATATTTTGTAAGTTGGAAAAATGGACCCATAATAATATTATCACAAAAAATATCTGTAGTCGAAAAAAGTATACTACATAAAATTTAAAATAGACTAGATCTTAATGATAAGAATAAGTGTACATAAAGTCGATGCTTACAATATTTATAGATGCCTATATAATAATATGTATTATTATAGTCAAATTTATATCTTTTATAATATTTAGAGTATGAAAATAATCAGTTTAACAGCGGTGCCGATGAAAAAAAAAAAACTAATGATTCATTAGACATAACATGCAATAGTATTATATTATTCATCATCTAAAATAATATAATATGCATATTATATTATTATATGTAATGTTGGTTTACATTTGTTTCTTATAAAAATCATTATTGTTGTTACTTTTTAGAAAACAATATTATAAAGTCAAGAACTCTCGACACGGCAGTAATTCGTACTGAATTTTGTCACACTCTATTCGTATATATCTAAAATAATATATTTCTATGTTTGTCAAGCTCTAAGAACCTATGGTGTTTCCGTGATACGTAATTTATTAAAGTTAATTTGATAATAATTATAATCAAAAAGATTTTCTTATCGCGATTTGCAAATAAAACTTAAATCAGTACCTATAATAATAATGCCTAATTTCTAATAAATAATAATAACCGTCTCGTATCTATTAAATTTCATCCGTCAATGATTATCATCGTTCTCTGATTGTCTCATATATTATAATATACATTTAAATTAAACGTAGGTACCTTCGGGAAAGAACGGAGAAATACATTTTAAGAAAAGCAAAACAATACTGTGACGTATCTCCCTACCCTGTATAAACACGTCTAATATTCGGGTAAAAAAAAGAAAAGAAAAAAAGAGACACTTACATTATTAATCAATCATAACAATAATATTATTATCGTCCGAGAGAGGAGATTCGTGCATCGATAATAATAATAATAAATCTTACTAATCCTATATAATATGATAGCTTACACAAAACAAAAATTTAATAAAAAAAAAATTGTTTTAAATCTATACGATTTAGAACAAAATGTTATAATATATATTATATAATATCATACATAACTCCCATTGTGATATGTACCTACTGCGGCGTATATATACACGAATACTCAATACTCATCGAATATATACGACGCATGTGCAGTGTACTTATCGTAATACAATAATATATATATATATATATCATATTAGGTGTGCTTGTTGTCGTCGAAGATGAGTGTCTAAGTTCTCCTGGGTTCTAGTTTCTGGGACATGCTCATCAACGTCCGTTCGTTGTTCACACACCTCAAACAGCTCACGTACGATTTGACGTCGGCTTCGTTTTTCGACACCGGCGGGTCCAAGACTGAAAAATGTAATCGGACGAACGACGAGCGGTTTAGATGTACAATATTATACTACACGTATATTTACTAAATTTCATATAACAGGGCGTTTATCATCTTTGATTTTATCGGAGGTAGTTCAACCACAATAATATTATATTAACAAAGATTAACTCTATAAATTGGCTTGCCTCCAGGCCGTAATTATTTAAAAACAAGCGAGTATTATGTTTTTTGAGCTCTGCAGGTAACCGAGAAAAAAATTGGATTTTAATAATAACAATTGGGTCTTTATCTAATAAAGTAATGATTTCCTAAAACCAAACGTATTTTATTCTGAATACTTATTTAAAAAATATTAAATTAAAAAAAATAACGACTGGAACATCTAGGTGAAACGTCTATTACATTTTATTATAATATGACAAGTTGCAGACTGCCATTGGGTAATTTCACAGTTTTCAGTGTGACGAAAATAAACTTGTAATTTTATTAATATTGCATTTTGACAAAATTCCGATACCTATTAAATGTAGTTAATGGACTTAAATTTTTAGGAACGAAAAAAATCAAGACACATTGGACGATACCACTGCTGAATATCACAAATGACGCCACTTACAGAACATTAGGTATCAATTAGTGAAAAACCATCCTCACCTAAATGCCTGGCTCGGCAGTACCGGAGTGTTCTCATGGTTTGAGCCAGCATGTGCATTTTTTCAAAGTTGACCAAACCGTCCACGTGCGTTTTGTTGCCGTCGTGGGTGAATTTCATGTCTAGAAAAAACGTTATAATATTATATTCAATTGATTATGATAATATGATTAAATGTTATTTCAGTGTCGTTGTGAAAAGTACAGCTATTTTACGGTTATATTAAATTAGAGGTGACTTTTTTTTGTATTTTAGCGTAAGTCTGAGGGTGGATAACGATCATGATAAACGAAACTCGTTTTTAAACAAATTACGTCGTCAACAGTCAGATATACTGAATACATAATAAAAATAATACAATTTAAAAAATAACGTGTTTCGTGTGCTCCCATAACTGTATAAGTTAGGATAAACGAGGTAAACAGGCCGAGTGCTCTATGCTAAAATAATATTATGTTGTTTAGTGTTTATTGTTATAAAGCATTTTAGCCCTGTACAAGTTTATAGGTTTGTAACTTTATAGCAGACCTTTGATGAGCAGGGGCATGAACGGTATCATGGGAGAGGGTAATTTGCCGACGGTGATTCTGTACGCCCTGTGGTTCCGACTTGGGTCGATGAGCGTCTCATATTCAGTGAACTGTTTCCGTGACTTGGACGGCAACTTGTCCCAAGTAGTCGACAACCGACTGACAGCCACGTCGCTTAGTCCCATGAGGATGGCGAAAAATGCGTTGAAATTATAATACTCTTTGCAGCTGAAAAACCATGATTGATTTTAATTTAATACCGCAACTTTGAGGAAGTGCAAGTAAATATTAAGTATAATACTTTATAAACAGCCCATGACCTTAATACGCCCATATCCTATTTAACTCTAAAATTACTGTTGTCTACAAACTATTACACTTTATTATTGAAATCTTGATAAATTATTTAAATTATAAGTTTGATTAATAATTACACGATCGTATTAAAAAATATATTGTAATTGTATAGTTGCCCAGCTCTTTGGTTTTTCTAGAAATTCTCTAAAAAAACTTGCCTGGACACGTCAGAAGTGACAGTAATATTATAAAAATATAAAATTAATTCATAATATGACTTAATTTTAATCTCTTCGATGTACAAGTACTTAATTATATATTGCGGTCGTGTGAATGTCGATGAACTTATAAATAATTTAATTTTAAAACTCACAGTTAACATTATATTAATAATAATTAATATTATTATTATAATTGGTGTTCTGGCCCGTAAGAAGTTTTAATTATATTTTTCTATTCCTACGTGACATTGTATTGTTAAAACTTGGAGAAGAAAAAATATAATCAAATCGTTCAGCTATCACCCCTTGTTACAGTTATTTAACAGCAGGCCGAGCAGTATTCCACACACCCTCTGCACAAGTTGTGGTCTTGATTGATAAACCTCATGAGTAATAGTGATTAACTAATAAGACTTTGAGGGTGTTTCAAATATATAGCTTTACATTCTAAGTCTATAATATACGGATGTTTTACCCTCTTTACTCTAAAATATCTATGCTTCTGATCAACCCACCACACCACAGCTGATGGTCGCCAACTACGCTGATGACAAGAATATAAATTCCACAAATCCCGGCCACATTATCGCTTTTCATCACCTTCAAAATCATCTTTCCCTCATGGAATACTGGTACATACAATGGAGGCTAAAAATAAATCAACCTAAATCCATACATACCTACCACAGGTATTTAATATTTACTCTCAGGCTTGCGCCTTGCCTTTTAGATTCCATCTATGGCACTCAAATTCCAATATAAAAACCAATTAAATATTTAGGATTAATTCTAAGACCGTAGACTAAACTGGGCCCAGCATATTAAATCTAAACGACACAATCTAAATGATCGATTAAGCTTAGGTACTCTAAACATTTATTAATAATAAACACACTAACATCAGTAACATCGCTACACTAAACCACTCATCTATAAATCCCTAATTAAGCCATCTTTGCGTACGGTAATAATATGGTATTCAGCTATGGGAAAATGCAAAAATCAAACCTAAATAAAATTCAAACGTTTCAAAATATACCGTTCAGAAAACAATTAAATGCTACCTTCCCTTACTGACTGTGAATTAAAATTAGGGCATGAAGAAACTAAAATATATTAAAAATGCTTCCAAAACTTTCTTACCTCAACCAATAGCAGTCCCTTTCATCCGTGGAAACCCACCCAAACCACAATCGATAATAGTGTCATTGCCTTCTTGCCCCCCCTCCCTCCCGGTATCCAAATTAAACCAGATTAAATTCTCTAAAAAAAACTCTACTGTTAAAAGTATTTACAAAAGTACTATGTATGCTGTATAATATTAATTTAATTTAATCTTAAATATTTGAAATAATTAAGTTACCAATCATATGTAACTTAAAATACGTGTTTGACAGTTTGCCTGTCTACACTCGACCCCTTCGTATGTTTGAAACGTGGCCAAATATTAGTTCTACAATCGTAATCGAGTTTTGTGAACTGCTTACTTAATTCTATACAACTTATGAATTCCCTAAGTACTAACTTGGATAACTAATTTAGAATAAATAAAGCAACACGGAGTGAAACTTAGGTTGAGTTATATTTTCAGTATCTGCCTATATTAATTTCCATACGTAGATACAATTTTCATCACACAATATTGTTAGACACTATACTTAAATATTTAATGCACACTGTAATATAATAAAATACATTATTTCTTATTAGCATAACATATTGACATAACAATAATACAATTCAATTTATATTATTTTTATGCTTTTGTTAAAAAAAAAGTTTTTAATTTTAAACAGTAGATTGCGCTGTTATATTGCTCTACGTTAATTATTTTCAAAATATTATCATACCTATATTGTTTTATTTTATTTTTCATTAACTACCCACCCATGTTAATATCTGGGATTAATTTAACCATTCGCGATATTTAAAGAGATTAATTTTTGAATGCCAATACAATTTTTGACATCAAAAACATATTTTGATTTACGATTGTACGTATTTGGACATATTTTACGACAGTGAACGAGTAGTTTGCTAAATCACTTACTATGTTGCCAATTTGATCATTTTCTTCAGTATGTTCGTTCTTTTTGATATATTTTGTGACGTACATATCTCGGTAATAACCCAATATTGGATTTCGTTGAAACGTCTGAGAAATATATCCAAATTTGCTGTGATTTGTTGGAATCGATGTCTGCCAAACGTTAAGTATATCAGTTCATACTAAACAAAACAATCAAATTAGTTGGTTTTTAATTTATTTTTTTTTGATAAGCTCAAATATTATGTTTTGTTTTGCACCTCGTGGACATTCCAAAACAATTCCCAGTCAAAAAGTGTCATGTGATACGCCAGTTCCTTGGTGCTCAGTGAATCAAAATCACCCGATATCTCCGCTCCTTCAGATTTTTCTTGTTCTGGCACACACGTCTAAATTCATATATTATTATTTATATTAGTGATATTTATTTCCAAAGTAATATGCAAGATTGCAAGCATTGTCTGAAAGACATACTGTTACAAGGAATTATTAACGATAAGTTAACGAAAGTAGAATCGATCGTCGGTAACTATATTAGCAATTCAAGTAATCAAATATTTTACTGTTGTAACTTATTGAACATAAAAAATGCAATATAAATATTTTTTTAGAAACTAAAAAGAGAGAAATGTCTTCAATGAAATATGTATGGAAAACTTCACTTTGAATTTAAAATTTCTAAAATTAAACAAACTTTTAAAAATTTTAAAATCAATTAAACTAAATCTAGGAACAAATCATTATTTTAGTTAAAAATCAAAATAACTTTATCAATTAGGTAGGTATATATGCTATTTTCACTATAGAATATATCAATTTATGATGGGCTTTTTTGAAGATTGATTTTATGATTGATTATAAAATTTAACAATTTATTTCCATTGTGTATTTATGTGCTTACATAATAGGTACATACTACATTATAATACATAGGTATTATATAATATATTTTTTGCAAAGCCGATTATTTGTTGATTAACCTATGTCATACGTTCGAACTTATTTAATTTAAATTATTTTATCACATGTTATTTTAATATTAAAATTACATTAGAGATCATTATTATTATATTATGAAAAACATATTATACATTTTTATTCAGACAATATTTATAATTTGTCTATTTTATCGCGTAATATGTACGCTTTTATATTATACGAGTAAAAAAATAAGAATTTTTATTCTTGCGGTCTGGAATTTAATATGCAAATTTATGTACACGTCAACCAGAAAAATGTATTTAAAATACCAATGCATCCATGTGATCTTTTGGCGTCAGAAATATGCAACTGTTTAGTGCCACGGTGGTGGGTATCGAGTGTTCGCTGTCCCTGAACGGTACCCTTTCCCCGTTTGATTTTACTTCCACTATCCTCAGATCTTGAACGGGATGCCGGAGACTGCATTTTTCGTACGCTCCCACTTTGATGGTTTCTGCAGTGGCGTTGACAGCCAGTCGCAATGTGCAAAACGTATGATCGGCACAGTACACTCGGAATATGACTGAAATATACATAATAAAGAACTTAAGAACGTATACACTATACTACTAATCGTATACAACTTTAGTTAAAATATATAATATTACATAATACATGAAAACTTCACTGGGTCAGTTTGAATTTAATTATATTACATCAGCTTTTTCTTTGAAATGTTTAGTGTAAAATGCGGTTAAGTTATTATTATTATATTTATATAATATATTATATGAACAATGTTTCGTGTTTACTTTAAACGTTAATAACATGAATTTATAATATCATGAGCTTACTGTCATCGTTTGGTCGGATGATCGGCCTATTATTTTTTGACGGATTGCTTATTGCTGAAAACAGGCAAATGGGTTGACCACCAGGCGGTAACTTCCATTTTAAGCCCGAAGTCTCTAATCGTTCGTCCTGATACCGTCTCAACCGAGACATGATGTGATGCATTAGGCTAGCTTCCTCTTGCAGAGCTTGACTCTTTCCACCCAGCAGTTGACAATCGGCTTCCACATCACTGGCCAGTTCCTAAAAAAAACAGAAAAATGTTTTAATGCGCAAACAATATTTACTTCGTGAAATTTAAAATACCTCGAGAAATGACATCGAGACGACGTCGTCAAACACCGGATGCCTTATGGTCACCACCCATCTGTAGACGAATTGTACTACTTTTCTTTTACAGTTGATGGTGTACTCTCTGTCCTGGGCTGGATTTTCCATATGGTAAGTGAACATACGCGTTAAGGAAGAAGATCGAAATGTTTAAAATTATATAATAAATTAAATATTTTTTGGTTTTCTATTTTAAAAGGATATTATTTATTGAGTTCCGATACTAATGTTCTGGTAGGCATGAATACTATGTGCGTTAATAAGAAATCGTCTAGACACGGGTCGTTCCTGGAGCCTGCGACATTCGTGCTACTTAGTCTGTGCTCTAGTAGATGTTCTAGAATTTTTTGCGGAGTTCCGGCAATAATCATGTATCTTAATCAGTGAACATAATCGTTAGTTAGTAATTCGATCGTGTGCAATAAAAAATGTGTTACGAATGTTATAGTTATAGTTTATATCGAAACGTCGTACTTGTGTAATCGTGGAGATTTCTCTAATACCAACACGTCACTACCGAGTTCTTTCAGTCTGACGGTATTTGCTTCGATGTCCCTTACGATTTTATTATAACTGTCTTTGTCTACACGCAGCAGATGGGTATTGTCTTCTTTGACTGTTATGGTCGCCGATCTAGATTTAAAACGGATCGACATTAACACACAACGATATTATCATTGCTACCATCGATTTAATAATATAAAAATTACCTGGGAACGTTGTGAATCAACGCCAAACCACCGAAGTCTTCGCCGTCGTACAGCGATTCTACGATGCCCTTGGAGTACGTTTCCACGCTGACCGCGCCTTGCATAATGACGTACCACGCTTTGCCGTCGTCTCCTTGGCGGAACACTGTGACAGAATACACAAGACCCCCGAGAGTTGTTACGATTGTGGCTGGCAGGTATTGTATCACTGGAGTTTTGTCAACGATAGTCGGTGTATATTATGTGTTAGCTATATGCTGTGTTCGTCGTGTTTACGGTTAACTAGGTTTCCGGGCGCGAGTTACATTATTCGTGAATAATCGAAGGAGAAATCATGACCACGCCGTATTTCCAGTTGAACGGTATTATAATAATAATCGCCCGGAAGCGTTAATAGTATTATATTATGTTAGTAAATCATTGTATAGTGAAAATGTGCGTCCCCTCCATGGTTACACAGGTGGATATATTTTGTTAATAATTGGTAAAACTTCCATGGAGAATTTTTTTTGCCCCTTTACTAAAGTTATTCAACGACTTATAATGCTGACATAATATTGAGTTACTTGAGTTATTTTGGACTTACAGAAATTCAATATCTGCATTGTATATAGTTATAGTGTAGGTACGATGTCGCTGAATTGAAAATAAAACAATTTTATTTTACACGTTTCTGAGATTTGTTTGTATTTTAATTAAGATACTCTGAACAATTATGTGCAAAATATCAACAAATGAGAAGGATATATTATATTTGAAGAAGAATAACATTTATTCTCTTCAAATTATTTATTAACCGTAGAACATTTTAGGGTGTTAACTGTTAATCACGATCAAATATCCGCTATGTCCATTGGTCACCTACCCAAAGTTTTTTAATATAAAATATTATTGTGCTTTAAGCACTAGGAGTGTGATGTACTTACGTGTATAACCGGCTTTTGGATGAGCTTCAAACACCACAACAGAAGCCAGTTCCCGTTTCACCGAGTTTGGCAGGTGAGCCAGAGCTTTCTGCTCGCACAGCTCCTCAAATATCAGCTCCAAGTCCTCGGGTGTCCTCTCTGAGCTCCTGTCGGACACAAAACACCGTAATTGTGATTTATTCACTATATGTAGATCTATAATAATATATACAAATATGATCTATATAACTGTCCCGGTTACTCACGGTGATCGAAGGATCAGACGTAAGTGTGCATCTGGTCCCCTGTGGACAAGTTCCTGCAACGCCTCGTCTAGGTGTTCTTCGGCCTCGGCCACGTCTTGTATTGTAGGCGTGTTTAGAGCACCTTCTCTGTCTTGCCAAAAATTGTAGAATAGACACTTGTCCTTAAACGGATGTTCCCCAGTAGCTGTTTGGATAACATATTATGATGTAGTTTTTAATCGCTCTATTGATCCATATTAATCCAATATGTCGGTAATACAATAATTGAATATAATTATTATATTTAGGTAGGTTATATTATATTATAGGTTATATTATACACTAGGATGCTCAGATATCCTAATATATACACGAACATCTAGTTTTCTTATATCATGCTAGTTTCCTGATATACTGACAGTAATTCAAAAGGAGCAAGCTACACGTTTTATTTCCTTTTATGCGTATCATCAATAATTGTTTTATTATATTTATCTGTGAATAAACGTAACTTGGATTTGTTTGAAAGTAGGTAGCTCGTTATTTATTAAGTTAATATCAATAAATATAAATTAAGTTAAAAGTCAAGTTGACAAAAATTAAATGCAAAAAGTTACTAATTGATACAACTTTGAACTTTTAAATTCGTTTATATCTAGCATTAAATATTCTTATTATTAGTATAATAGTCCTCAAAAAAGCTTACAAAAATAGATGTAAAATTGGATCTTGTATTTGCGATATTCAGAACATTTTAACAAATGTTAACAAACTTCCAAACCTAATTACCAAGAACCAATATCTCAAAACCTATTCGATTAAACTAATGCAATTTAGGTACCTCAGAATTTTAAAAAAGTCAACTGATTAACAGCTTACAGGAAAAACGGTAACACTTATTTAAAAAACAAATAATTTGATATAGCTATAATAAGGGTCTTATTCCTTAAATAGTAGGATAAATCTAAGCATTAAAGAATATTATAAGTTCATGATATACAATATATTATAATATATTACAATTAGAATTTGAATGAACTCATCGTTCAAGGTATAAATGGGGATGTGAATGTTTGGTTAATCAAACTATAAGAAATCGTATAATATTACGTTATATTATAATTTTTAATAACTAGGTAAATTAAAGAGTAGTTTTGGTCGTTCAAGTATTATAATAAGTTAGATTGATATAATAATTGTGAGAAATTTGTTTTTACTAGGTACCTTAAAAATTGTCCAGTATTTTTATTTAGGAAATCTGAGCTTTATATACTATAATACTTATGAGCACAAAACTCGTGGCTGACGTACAGTTTTTGAACACAATTTTATGTTTGAGTGAGTCGATTTAATTTTAAGAAAGTCTCGAAAAAAAAAAATAATAGCAATATAATATAAACACGTCGGATATCTGATACTAATAATAATAATAATAACAACAACAAAGTAAATTATTGATATTATATAGTATTATAATCTTTTGTCTCACCGTGCGATATGACTCCTTCCTCGAGCAGAGCTTGCCACATGCCAATCACGTCGTGTCTGCTGAACGAATCGTGGTCCGTGGACACTAGGTTCATCAGCCAGTCGATGAGCTCGCTGCCGGAAGCACACCTCCGGACAACGGATCGGCCACCACCGGTCTTCCGGTCCCTGAGTACGGTGTTCTGATCACTGAGCAACAGCGTGCGCAGTACCCAACCGGCTCTGGCCATCGGCATACTGGGGTTCTGCGCAAACGCAACGATTACGGTACATTACAAAAAATCATAGTGTAGGTATGTGTGGGTGGGTACCTCAATACAATATTATAAGAGTTTAACCCACCGCGCAGACTGTATCGAGCAACCGAATGGAGAGTGTTTGACAAAGATATAACTATGTAGTACTTAGGTATGTACAGAGTGATTCACCAAGTACCTATGCTCACCCCTGTTTTATCCTTTACACGCTGTGATTCAGCCAATTACAGTCAACTCTTAAGTAAGCTTAGACCATGTTTTAAAATATTTTAATTTATTTCAGAAGAAGAAAGAGTACTGTGGTAAAATGAAAACCGTTTTAGGTATTGTACAATTGAAAAGCCAACGATTATTTTGAAAATATTGATGTATATTTTAATCGAATTTCAAGTAAGTAGTTTTTTTTAAGTTAATAAAGTATAACGACTAATGAGATGTGTATCAATAATAATTATTAGTCCGTGATGATAATTTATGTTTAGAAGACATGATAATTGATAGTACTTGTGATGATTATGGCAAATTACAACCATGACAAATATATATTATCTTTTTATTATTTATAAAAAGATAAAAATTGTAGTACCTATAATAATAAGTATTTTAAAATAAAATTTCTAAGTTCTATAGAGAATTCAAAAAATCATAATTTTAATAGACTCAAAATTACCCAATAAACCGTTGCCCTAAGCATGCTTAGTGAATCACCCTGTACAGCGTGCAATGTACATAATACAATGTTCTATCATTATTTTGAGTAATGACCGATGTGTTTGTTTTACGTTGTTTTGAACTTGTGAGAAATCTAATCTCGTTGACATTACGTAATCGGAGGTACACAATAATATTATACTAAATAATATTACCTACAATATTATTTTCATTTTCGATTTTCGTATTCAGGTACCCGTGCAATGCCAATATCGTCGTAATATCGTGACGCGACGCACTATTTATTGTGCAATACAGTCGCTTAAAGGTTTTTTTTTCACAGAATTATGCTATTAATCGATTCGGTGAAAAAATAATTGTTGTAGTCAATATTTAAACTGTCATTGAACAATCGCATGATGCACAGCGCCTTCCGGCCTTGCCAGAAAAAAATTACAGGTAATTTTACATTTTATATTTTGATTGGCAGTGCGTTAAGTGCTTGAATATTTTTAAAATACTTAAGTGCTTCGTGTACATTTTTTGAATAACAATTTTTTTTAGTTCTAATTTTTACCCACGAATGGTATTCAAATTTAAATAACAAACGATGCTTTTATACGAACACTTGATGCACAAATATGCTTTGATATACAGTAATAATTTACAGATGCAATAACGGTGTTTGAAGAAAATGTTAAACGCTTCCTGAACAGAAGCATACCCCATACACCATTTAAACATTAATATTTAATGTATGAATGTATGATAATAATTTAATAATAATAATATAATAGTGTAATGCATTCTGCTGCAGTTTTCGTAGGGCAATTGGTCGCATAAACTAAATTACGATGTCTCATACGAAAAGAAAAAAACCCAATACATTTTTATTTTATCAGTTTAATCTTTTTACCTATTTTTACGAATAATATTGGGTTATAATAGTTGATTTGAAGAGAATACTAAAATAAACATAATATTTTTTTTAAACACATTCGATACTATCTACTTGCCTATATACTGTATGCCTATACATATACTTGCCTCGATATTGTTAATTGCATTCATAAAAAAAAATCTAACATAAAATCTATATAAGTAGGTACTTATACACTTCAAATGTATATAAAATAAAAACTTAAACAGTTTATATACTCACAAGTCATAATGTGAATTTGTGAAATAAAATTCTATAGGTAACAAATAATAATACAATTTTTAATCTAATTGATTATTTTCTAGATCAATTTTCTAAATTTTTTATTTTAGCTAATATTATGAAATAATTTTTTTGTTTAATTAATTATTGCCAATTTTATTGTTAAATTATGAATACTGTTTTATTATAATATTGAAAAAACAATTAATTATTTTATTCGGTCTAGAAATTTAGATTCTAGAAGTAGTAACGACCAACACCTAAATAATACCTATTTTTCTTTCCTGCTCTTCATTTTAAAAATGATTATTTTCTCTTAATTATTTAACGAATATTTATTCTATGTTTTATTAATTTAAAAAAAGTTTTCTTAATACATTCGTGCATATTAAATTAATTTTAATATTAATTACTATCAAAAGTTTCACTTTTAAACTTAAAATTTAATGAATTTTTCACCACATTGTATATAATATAATAATATAATATGTTAAAAATAACTACTAGCATTTTAATTTTACTATATCATTTTATATTCATATTATTTTTACAAGCGCAAAAAACGGTAATTTGATTATTTTAACTATTCACTGGCACAGTGGCCCCGGATATAAAGCAGTAGTTAGCAGGTAAGGTAAAAAAATGTGTTTTATTTTTGAAAATTGTAATTTTACTAATTCAAATTACGTTGTACATTAAAAAGATTTACTCATATAGAATGGTTTCGTTCTCACTGTTTTTTTTTACCGCAATAAACTTTACATTTTTAATAAAATGTGTATGTTTTGCGCAACCACAGTAAATTGAAATAACTGCTGTAAATGGGTACATATTATAATATGTGTGAGCGTGACCTTCGAATCTACACAGCAAATGATTGAAATAGTTCTATCAACTATCAACGCTTATATACCATCGTATACTATTGAATTCAATCAAGCCATAACAATAACAGTAGGAAGGCAAATTATTTGCCGGGTGAAAGGCGTAATAATATTATAAATCTATTCTAAAATCTGTAATAATAATACCAATCAAGTCGTTGTAAATAATTCGTACACGCGTTTCTATAAAATCACTAATTAAACTTACGCACGCTATTATTATTCATTCGGGCGTGAGAAGTAAGTAGTTATGATATCGATTTTAGATTCTGAACGAAGAGATGAATATATATATTGATATTATAATGATGTATGTGCGTGTGTTCATTTTGTGAATGTGAACACGTTTTATAGAAGTAAAAATACTTCAATCTTCAACTTTGAGCCAAATTTCTAGTAAAAAATTGAATCCATGTGGCACATTCTTGCATCTACCTTATATTTTTAAGAAGTGTTATCCTCAGTATAAATATTTTAATGACTGAGAAACTACTCGTTCGAATTTGGAATTAACATTTTAAATAGTACATCAAAATTTTCAAAGCAGTTATGCATTATTTCATGTATAGTGAACAAGGAGGGTTCTCATTATTTGAAACACAAAAGCTTGGATCTCCACAGGGATACGGGACGTAACCTAGCCTATAGAACAAAAATATTCAAGAATTTATTTTAAGAATTTTTGTTGAGTTTATTAAAAAATTCCAAAAACTAGAATTTGAATGAATTCATTATTAAAGGGAAAAACGGGGATGATCGTGCTTGGGGAATCTGCACCTTGTATACTGGTACAGTAGTTCTAGTGCAAAGGAAATGCCACCTTGCCCAAAACAAAGAGTTTATAATTTATAAATTAAATAAATACCTAGAGAATTTTCAATTTATAAAATTAAAAACAATAAGTAAATTTAGCAATTACAATAAGAAACAAACAAAAAACTGGACAATGTTTTGGAAGGGGACGAAACTACATCAACAGTGTTATACTCAGTGGCGTGGCGAGCATATTACAAACCCTAAGCAAAATATTTAAACAATAACCCACCCACTACCCCCTAGTACATAATACATCAATTTAAAGATGCATGCTAATTTAGAATTTTTCTTATAAAACGTCATAAATAATTTATCATAAACAAAATACTACAATAAATTAATTATACATTCATTCACGCAAATTTTAATTTTTAAAAATATAAAATTAATGTCTAGGGCTAAGCAATTGCATTAGGTAAATGTCGTATACCACGCCACTGGTTATACTTGTCAAGTTATTTTTATTTTCATAATTCATTCTTAGTGTTACAATAAAATATGACGCACACTCAAACTCTTATTTTTGTACTAGTATTGTTTAAGTCGATTTATTTTACTGCAGGTAGGTATGTACTACAGTTTCCGGTATCGGTTTGTTCATATCGCACAAAAGTATTAATGTGATTTGCATAAATGCAGTGCATAAGGTATATTATGATTTATGACACGGTATCTAATAGTATTTAATAAATATGAATTTCGTGTGATACAAGGAAACTTCCAGAAAATCAAAAAGAACACGTACAATTCGGCCTTGTTGGCCTTATTTATAACAGGTTAATGTTTAAAAAAAACGAATACAAGGAAATGTCAACAAATAACACATATTATACATCAAGCTACCTAGATACATGCGAGATACATAATAGTATAATACAGTTTATTTAATAGCTTGTGGCAGAATTGTATAGGTTCATTTTTCGATCCAAAGCGTTGTGTCGATCTTTGGCCCGAACCAAGTGCGAAAGATTGGTATGCACAATGATCGACACCACTTTTAAAAATATGCCTAAGGTGCATCTCAAATCGTGATCGACGCGCAGTGTCTAACAGGGTTACAGATATTATAATAGACAAAATAAAAAAAACAAAAAAAATTAATAATATTAAATCAAACAGAAAAATAAATATAAAATATCGATCGGAAAATAATTAATTATCACAATATAACGTTAGTACTTAGTACATAATATTATTATTGCTTCGGGTAATTCTGTTACAGCCTGAATATTACTGCACGTGGCAGCCATACGAACAAACAGGCAATACGACGGGTTTTCCGCGGAAATACGGCGCTAAAAATAATGATGAAAAAAAAAATGCTCTTTCCGATCTTGTATACTACATACGTGCACACATGTGTATAGGTTTTAGTTTTTACGACGACCAAGTTATTATTGCATAGTCCTGTGCGAATTGTGTACAGGGCTTATGAAATTATGCCCCAGTTACAGTTCATCAGTTCGGGACTGATGTTTCAGACCTGCACTTGTTTATATTAATTAACTGTATACACTTCGAAAATAATATTGCATTCAACACACATGTATAATATACAGATAAGTTCAGTTCTTCTATTATATCGAATATCCGAGATAATAGAATATACTGTGTTGTAATCATGATATCGGTACTAGGGTTGGTAAAAAACACGTTTTAAACATGCAAAAAAAACCTTTTAACAAAGCCCTATAATTTATAATAGTCAATTATAGATAGGTTGCATCCCTCATCGCTTATCAGTCATTATATGTATAATTGTGTTATTATTTATTATTTTCATAGATAATAGAAGAATGGATAGGCCATGTTAATGCATACAATGCAAGCGGTACATAACAATCCTGTAGGTACCCAGTAGGGTTAACTTAAATTGAGGAAGAACAACATTATTAATTATAAATATGGGGGACTTTCAATTTAATTTTGTATAAAATTTATTAATTACTAACGTTATCGTTTACAAGGTAATGTATCCTTATAGATCATCGAAACTTGAAAGGAAGAATACCAAAGAAATACTCGGTGATACTCCCCCAACAAAATATACGTCGTTTCATGGAAACTCGTACCTATATAAAAACATAACTTCACTTTTTACCGAGCATCTCCAAAACAGATTATCATTTATCAGATTCATTCACGTCGTAAACTCTATAATATATTATTATACGTATTATAATCGGTTTGTAAGTCCTCAAGTCGATCACATCTTAAAAGTAACATGATTCACCCGCTATTTAGTCATTTAGAATAACATTATAAAGCTCCAGTATTTTTTTTATTATTAAACATACAATTTTTAATCTGTAAAATTTATAAAATATAAGTAAATATGATACAATTTTAACTAGATGTGATAATGTGACAACGAGTGAATTCATTGACATATTAATATGGTGTATGTTCGATTTTAGTAGTTGGTAATCGTAGTCAGTTACACGATAAGTATTAATATGGTATGGTTATGGTTATTTACCAATGTTATATCATTTTATGTCTATCTAGTATATATTATCAGTGGCGTATTTACGGGGGGGGGTCCCGGGTCTGGACCCCCCCAGAAAAAAATATATAATATAATATAATTATTACATCGTAACTCGTATGTGTTTTTTTTATATTATAAACTTGTAGGTACCTAATATTTAGACCCCCCCACAAAAAATTTCAAAATACGCCACTGTATATTATGTATATTGTTATAGTATATTGGGATTGTCAATAAGAAGGCTAAGGAATATAAATCATATATTATGTATAATAGTTTAATCGGTAAACGTTTAGGTATTTGAGGTATTACCTATATAATTTTTTTATTCAAACATGATGCACCACACACCACGACAAATATTTAAAATACCTGCTAAACATTATAATGAGCTATTAAAATGTACATCCAACATACTTAACAAGCGTGATATATTGTTATGACGACGACGGGAATGATTAATTGAAAATAATGTTCAGATCTCATTAATTATTTCAAATATGCAGCTACCCGTTCGAGTAATAAAAAATAATAATTATACTACGTGTTGTAAAATGGTTAGGTACTATTACTATAATAGCACTATGTGTATCCGGTAACTTTAAAAAAATATATTTATTTTAGCCTCGCGGTGAAATTTATATGAAAGGCAAAAACAATAAATCACTTAGGTTACGTGGTGACCAACACTTTTTGGTTTGATATCGGTGTTGACACTCGTACATGAATCGTGCATAAGCTAGAAGAAGACTTTATAAATACGTTTCTAATGAGCTCAAAGCGTACATCGATTGCATCGTGATTACATTATATTGTATCAATATTGGAAATAAATGGAAACCTCTTGATGTATTATTGTAGGTATGTATAAAAACAATTTTTTTTTACAATACATTTTTATTTTTTTGTTTCGGGAAATACAACACTGCCGTCTACCTTAGGTACTCGTATCATAAATTGTTATATTTGTAATTAGGTTTTTTAATCCTGAAGTAGTAAAAAGTAATTATGAATTTATAACCATTGTTAATGCGATAAACTACTGCATGCTTACAGAAATAATTGGATGTTCTTTGTTATACTATTGTTATTTTATTTTTGAAACAGTAGTAAATGTATTATGTATAATATTATGTTGGGTTAAATAACTAAAAATATAGCAGTATTTTTAAGTAGACATTTTTAATGCGTAAGATATTTTCCTTGAAATTATAAGGAAACATATTTAAATTAAACATAATTTTAATAACGTCTATTTTAGCTTAAATTAATTTAGAAATAAATAAGATAATATTAAAAATAATATATATATGCAACTCATTAAACAAGTTTAATCATTTAAAAATAATAGAAATACCTCCAAATTCCAATAGGTATATGTTTATAACATCAAATTAAATGCATTAGACACACATATGTTAAAATATACCCTTATAGTTTATACTATTGCAGGTATATAATATATACATATTATGTAAATATGGGTAGTGTTTATTATAAAATCAATGATTGATATGAAATAAATATCAGTATTCAGTTTATTTTTCATGATGGAATTTGTTTTTTATTTTATCATACGACATGTATAGTATTGTAAACAATTAATTTTTACTATGGAAAATTTATATTTTCATGGAGGGAGTGGAAAAACAAATATTACTGAAATGCGTAAATGATAAACATGATAATAATAATACTAGCTTATATTATCGCCCACTAGTCCATAAATTAAATTACTATAGTTTGTGTTTGATGTACCATTTACCATCTATATTAATAAATAGAAGATTTTCGTTTAACTTAATATTACAAAATTATATTACAGTACCTATATTATGCAATTGAACCTGTTGTTGTAGGTGTAAGCAAATAATAATAACAATAATGCACTGCATTTACTGGTAAAATTAAGATATGCCAAACCATAAGGTTGTTATAATAATATGCATACATACCTATAGTATATTATTATTTATTAGATATTATTGTAGTTATTTACGGTAACGACAGATGTTACTACGGCCACCGCAGGTTTTAATGTTCCAAACAATAATACCTACAATTTAAATAGGTATACAGTGAGAGATTAAAAGGATTCTCATTTTCTTCTAACGATTTAATTAAACATAATTCAATAAAATCTATTTTATATGTTACACCCATGAAAAAATATACGTCGTACTACGCAACTATTTCACTTTAATGAATATTGAGGAAAACCATCAATAATCAAACAAAAATACTTCATATTTATATATCGACGGCCCCAACGAAAAAGGTCCTATCTAGATTTTTGTCAATATTGAGATATCACCATATCTGATAAAGAATATTTTTCTGTATATCCCATGAAAAATATCGTATGTCTAGTGTTCCAAAGACATTAGATATTAATTATTTTTATAATTTCCCGAAATATCTATTTCCAACGAAGAATTGACACAATCATAGAATCGACGAATAAAGTCGTATATATTAGATTTTAATATTATTATGATTTGTTTCATTATATTTATAATATTAATTCGTATAGAATAGTATAGAATATAGTACCACTTTTTTTAATAGCTTATCGCCATCGAAGAAGGTCGTAAGTATAGATACTACTTTTAAAATATATACTTACTATATAATATGTATCCACATTTTCAAACTTATATGTTAAAAAACAGAATAAGAATTTATATTTGAATGTTACTTTGGTTCATCCTGAAAAGTTGCAAAAAACGAGATAGGACCTTTTTCGTTGGGGCCGTCGATATTATTATCATCCTGAAAACAGTCGTCCATCATACAGAGCGTTAAGTGACTATTTTATTAAGGTTTAACAATTAACTTGGATTTTACACAAAATGTATATTGACGCACTCACATAACACGTAAGTATGATAAATTCTAAAAAACGCCAATAACAGTGGTAAAAGCATATGAATAAATATCAATCCCTAAAAAGAACTTGTGAATAACACAGAGTAACACAATGTTTACAATCTTAACACTCGACGTGGTGCCCTCGGTTCGAGGTTAGTTAGTTAATAAATAATATATCTGTGGTCTTGTACACAAATTTAACTCATCCTAACTCTAGACATTTCTTGGTAAATCATGGTTTATTAATGATACCATGATTATCCAATAGCCAATCAGAATACGTTAAAAGGCGTGTTGCACGACAGACAACGTCCCTGTTAAACCGGCTTATTAGTTACTCATCACTTAGATCAGTCATAAATGAAAACTGTGGCTTCCGACCGTTTACTCGGCGTCCATCACTCGCCATCCGATTCTCAATGATCCCTTTAAGACCGCAATCAACGGAAAATGAAATATTGTTTGAGGTATACTTGTGAGCGGGTAACCGTGATAATTTCCGTTGACGCGATCAGTCAGTCTGAAGAAAATGGTCTGGTATTGTACTATTGTTCCACGTGACATCTCGGCGAAACTACTATCATTGTTCACGTATTAACTATATTAATAATTTGCAAGCCTAGTTGCTTCCGGTCCGACGATACACGTCATCCATTTCCCAAGGATTGAAATCATTTTAGTCAACAACGTCTATACTATATACTGGTTACATCGACTCGTACTAGAATGCTTCCACGACAGTCGTTTACTGCGATATTGATCGTAGTCTCGCATCATAATCCAGAAATTTGATAGGATAAACTGCAGGTGCTGATTTTTTGCCAACTACCACATCGACGCATTATAATATATGATATTAAAATGTAGGTATAAATGAGTTAAAACTTTTTTGTATTTCTCTTGACCAATACGTGGGGATTGGGATACACATCGAATGGCCGAATAGATAAAGTATAGTGGTTAGGACATAATTATCATTGAGAATGGTAACTGTCTAAATAGATAATATAAATAGAATAGAAGTATAGAAATATAGAAATAGAAATAATAAAATAGAATATAAAAGGCATTTACATTTTTGCTACTTTTTATTTGCAATCAATTTCCTATTATACTAGGCGCGAGTAAGGATCAAACATATCCCTAATCTGGATTCCTGGACACAGTAATACCTATAGGAGGGAATGAAAAAGCAGAAGAAAATTCCAAGAAAGCATCAAAATCCTCAGACACTCCTAAATTAAATATAACAATATACGCAGATTTAAAAAACCAAATCAAAAAACGCATATCTACAAATTAAACGGCAAACATACTGGAACAATTAGAATACTAAACTAAGAAGAATAAAAAACACAATCTTCGGCTGGCCCATTGCCCTCCGAATAGAAGGGGCAGGGTAATAATTATTATAAACAAACTCCGCATCGGCCTCATGGAAAAATGAGAAAATCCGAGGTGCATTTCTTGTAGAACTGAACCTTCAGTCAACCACTTAATCACCTAATGCATCCAATAAACATATGAACATCGAAACTTCAACTAATCCAACACCTCAGGCGCAACACTCGAAACAGACGCAGACACCATCACACAAATTCTTAATTTCTTCAACAAAACCAAACTGTACAATAAAATAAGATAAAAAAAAAGTTGTAATTGTAAATATTGTAACTTATGGCCATTTAGTTAATTAAAATAATCAAAAATAAATAAATACGAGTACAATTCATTTTATGGTCTGAATATAGCAAAAAAAAAAAAAATTGCATTAATACATTTATTTGTGTGCGATTGTGCGAATAATAATTTATTCGTTATCGCTTTACCATATTATTATACACAACGATGTTGATCATGAAATATATAAAGTATTTTATTCATATTATTGCGACCGGTGGCTGCACGTCACTAACATCCAATGTTTGGAGAAGCGTGAACCAAAATAGTTTGAGAACTTCTGCAATGTACACTAATTGGTCGTTATTCGTACGCCCTCATAGAGTTTATTAAGACATATATTTTCTTAAAATATGTAATAAACATAATTTAAGACTGTCATTTACTATCCGGTAAAATAAGTAATAACCATAATGAAATAATTTACATAATAATATTATACACAAATACAAGCGAGTAAGCGAGTATACAAAGCTCATTGTGTGCAATAGAATATTGTTTAATTTAAATGCTGTTATTAATCGTATTGCTAACAATTTTAAAGAGTTTAAATTTCTCAGCATCGAAATCGCAGACTAATGGCAAATCGATTATAGTACAATAAATTGGTATATTTTATTTATGGACAAATTAAACGTGTTTTTATATTTACCTCTGTAATGACTTCAGCCGGATCAGGATTATCAGGGGTAATCGTTCTGCGTGCTTGAGTCATCACAGGTGGAGGAGATTGGCACTTGGATAGACTTCCACTGGCCATACCTGTAGGGGAAAAAATATTAAATTTTAAATTGGTGTGAAGTCCGCAAATCATAATAAATAAATAATGACGATAAAAATGATTACAAAAATACAAACTACAAAGCATCACGATGGAAAGAGAAATTGAGTTTCAGGTCTTATTAAAAAAGTTTGATATAAGTTTCTGTTGAAGTGCCGGGATGATAAACTTATAATCATAATTTATCATCGGGTGTTTTTAAATATTGGCACACTGAATAATTTGAATATATTTCTACAGAGACATAATAATAATATTGCGTCATTCTTTATTGGGTGTTTCGTAATTTGAAAGCTACCAAGTTCCGACTGATACAAAATAATATTAACAAATAATAAATGACGTGTAGGTAGTTGTTATGGGACACATTGAATTTATCTATTTTCAGATAATCTCTTGAAATGCGTCTGTGAATAGTATACACTTAAAATAAATAAAAATGTGTAGGTAACTATAATAATATATAATATTATACCAGACGATTCAACGTATTCAATATTGTATACCATAATATTAGTATATTGAGTATAATATAATAAATAATACGGGACAGCTCGTAGATCTAAAATTTTAACACTTGTTTACCACCGTCTTTAATTTTTAATTAAAAACAGTATCTTATCTCGCCGGCGTTGTTCTTATATATAGCGTTGTAAGGAAAATGGATTTAAAACGATTTTTTTTCTGTTCCGCCGTCGTCGCTACCGCCGAGTACGGACGGCAATCAAATCCTCCCGCGGCTATATAATTAAAAGCTTTAGCCGGTACATACAACGTACACCACCTACCTATACTTACCTACGAATTTCGTCTCTTTTTTTGCTTTTTAATAAAGGTAGTTTTTTCCACATAGAGAAAAAATAAATTACGTGTCACCCCATTCACACACACACACACACAAGCAGTGCTTGAATTGGAAAAAAAATAGAAGGGGGATGCAAAAGTATAAAAGATATGTGCGTCCCCGAACATTTAAATGTCTTACTGTTAAGTGGTAGCATATGTCCCCCTCCCGCTACAATGACATTTTACACCATACACCAATAAACCTAACCTAACCCTGATACTATCATAGATATATAATATAGTGTACTTAAGAAGTTTCAAGTACCCACGAATAGTATTATACACTCACAACAAAATAACTAAAATAGGTATGCTAGGTTTTTTAATATGTAATTTCGTCCCAAATTTGAACTTAAAATGACCATAAAAATAAACTGTGCTTGTGTATTTTTTAGATTTTTTGGTAACAGAATTAACTACTTACGTGGAATCTTGTTTTAAATTTTCAATCCTTAGCTATAAAAACTGAACATTTTATAATTTATTAATTACGATGATTGATAATTTTCGAGATTTTGATAAATTTAGTCAAAATGCGATCTTTAAATGCTTATAGAAAAAAATTGTGCCTATGTATTTTTAATATTTTTCAATTGCTATTGTAACAATATATCAGGAGCATTGTATTAATTTTTTACACTTTTTGGCCCAACAGATAAAACTTTATTGATATTTATAGAAAAAAAAAACTAAAAAAATTGAAAACTAAAAAGGTCCGTAAACGGCTCAAAAAGAGTCAAAATATTTTCAAAATTGTATGGTGTATAGGAAATTCTAATATAAACATTCAGTGAAATTTTCATGTATCTACAGTAATTCGTTTTTGAATTACAACAAAATAAGGAAATCGCCACATGAGAAATCGAGTGAATATCCAATGTTGTAAAAATTTGAATTTCAAACGCTCATAAAAATTTAATTTGACTTTCTTATAGAATTTTTTTTTTTGATAAATGTAGGAAATCTTATAAGGAATCTTGTATTACATTTTCATATCTTAGATTTAAAAAGAAAAATTTTTATGAATTTCTAACTCAAAATAATTTGCAAATTGTTGTGATTTTTCCATATTTTGTCATTTTTTGAACTTTAAATGCTTAAAAAAAAAAACTGTGACTAACGATTTTTAATATTTTTCAAATGCCATTGTAACAATATAGTAGGAGCCTTGTATTAAATTTTCAAGTATTTTTACTCAACAAATAAATTTTTATTGATATTCATAAAAAAAAAAAACTAATAAAAATGGAAAATGAAAATGTCCCTAAACAGTTCAAAATAAATCAAAATATTTTGAAAATGTTATCGTGTATAGAAAATGCAAATATAAACAACCACTGAAAATTTCATGTATCTACGGTCATTTGTTTTAAAGTTACACCAAAAACCAAAATCGATTTTCTCGAAAACAGATTTTGTGTAAAAATTCCCGTTTTTCCTTAATTTTTCTTTTGTTTTTCCCAGCGCTTTTGAAAACTACTGGGAAATTTAAATTTTAACCTCCCCAATGCACCAACGATATTCACTTTCCAATCGAACAAGATACTGAAGTTGAAAATCGAAGCATTATTTCGACTACTTATCGTGTACACAGACACAAAAAAAAAATAAATAAATAAAAAAAAAAAACACACATCATTGTAAAATTAATACATTCATCGTTTCATTCAGAATCTAAAATAAAAATATTTCCATTAATTTAGTACAATTTTTAAAATGATTCCCGTCCCCAGCGTCCCATTAAAAGAAATTAGAAGGGGTACGCTAAAATATTTTTAAAATAGAAGTGGGACTCCGTCCCCCCGCGTCCCCCCCCAATTCAACCACTGCACACAAGTATATATATACATAAACCGTTGATGGGTTGGTATGCACGTTGTTTCCCTTTTTTAAAAGGCCGTGGTAACAGCAGAATTAACCAATCTGGCTTGAGAGGCGACGTCATACGAACGGGAAATTCGTCAAGCTCAATCCGACGTGAACGGCATAGTGTTGTTGCGGTTTAGACACTGTGAGAACTAATAATATAAAGGGATCCGATCCTGTGATTGTAAATAATTTATGGTTACTAACGTATATGATATATATACAGGCACACAGCCGTTATATTGGTCGTGCCTCTAAGCTCAACGTTCATAATATATACGCAAACTGTACACACGACACTGAAGCTATTACACTGCGCTTACCACCCACATGATTACAATATAATGTACAGGGTGATTTTTTTATCTCCATACAGTAATTTACTTGTCGAATACAATAATAATATGTGTTTTTGAAAATAAATTTATTTTGCTTAAACGTGTTTGTAGTACAATGACTTCAGATTATAAAAAACAAAATATATTTTCAGCCACATTAAATCTCTGAGAAAATGTATAGTGATAAAATAATATTGACAAATAATTTTCACATTATATGATCTTTACTATGAACTTTATTATGTACGATGTAAACGCCACCGACCAAACCTATCGTGGTATCTTTAAGCATCTGTGGAAACATACACTTCTGGGGAGAGAAATAATATATTATTGTTAAATATTATTATTATACAATTCATATAAATACGAAATAAAATTGATGAATATAAAAATAATGTTATTGTTCACTATTAAGATTTAGAAAAACTTTAATAATAATAGTTTTTGTATTGCATTTTGACCTATCGTCTTAACCTTATTCAAAGTACCATATTATAAATAAAAAAAAAACATCTGATAAACCATCGTTTGCTCTAACATAAATATAAAACCTTTATAATCATTTAGTTTGTTTAATTTAATTAATTAATTTGTATATATTATTCAAATGATAAACAATATTTTTTATGATCAACATAATATTTGAAATTTCAAAATAAAATGTGGACGCGAGTTCGGTTTATACATTTCTGAGTATTTACATCAACTTAATGATATACCCCGTGGCATGCCGTGGAAAGTTATTATACAGAACCCTTTCAATCTTAATATGTATTATTATTATTATATCCTTTAATTAAAGTTTTTTGTCAATGGTTGCAGGTTTTCCCTCGACGCATTGTTTCTCATTTCCACCCCGCATTTGGTATTTAGATTTTAGACTTTGGTAAGATTTTTATGATTTTACCATAGCAATGCATAGTCTGTATTAACAATAGTTAATTTTATTTATAATATATGTACATGAAATTGTATTATACCTCCTGCCTTTAATAATACATGTTTAGCGTTTAACTGTGATCGATTTATATCAACGTGTATGGTTAACTCGTAGTTATAAATCTGAAATAATTATATATACTGTTAATTGAGTTATAAAAAATGCAATTCCGTAAACAGTACGCCCATCAACTGAAAATTATTTTACTTAATTATTGCATATTTTCCGGCTTGTATTAATTAAATAACAAAACAATGATAAAACAATAATATATATCAACAGCAACTAATGTGTTATTTATATTATATTATGATATCTGTATGTTTATTTTCTATGTGCAATGTGCAAGGATGAAAACAATGCAGTGCATCGTCATTTTTGTACTTTTATGCTGCATCGGTGATATTCTATACGAGCCACTTTCAAAATAGGTAATTGACGAATTAATGTTATAGAGAAAACGACACAAACCAGAAAAATACTTCAAATCTATATAGATAGGATTAAATTTAATAGGTACGTAATATATTATATTATAATACGTTGTATCTATTCTCTGAACTATTTAAAATTCCATAGGTATTCGAAACACAAATCACAACGCGTGCTGTGATTCGTTGATACCGACACATTACTGACTAAACTTTTATTTTACGTGACGATAACCGGATAAACGGGCTTTGATATGTACACAGTGGCGTAGATATGATTTCTGAAAGGGCGGGACCAAATAAAGAAAACGACAAAGCTAAATGGGAGGGGGAAATTGGAAAATCCTCCATCCTCTCAAAACTTTTTATTTGGGTAGTAAAATATTTAACAATAAGGAACAATGAATATGATTTGATTTGATTCAAAATTCACATCAAACACAATATGGAATATTATCCACTACAAAGCCAATGGGAGGGAATCTGACCACTAATTCTCCCCCCCTCCACCCATTGTATACGCCACTGGGTATACGTGAATTTCAGTAGGTTCCTGTACTATCTCCAATGGTCGGGAATTCACGGGGGAGAATATATTTTGTTCAGCAAAATTATACAGGTAGATAAAAACAAGTTAAAACATTTTATTTTCAATAACATTTTATTATTGTGCAGTAGAAAATTTTAGAAAATTGTTTATCTTAGGTACCTATAATAATAAACTTAATAATTGGTGTATATTCAATATTATTATCTACATTTTCGTATTCTTGTAAATTCGACATTTTTCAAAAAAAAAATAGTTATATTATTTACTGCATGGGCTTCCACAATAAAAAAAAATATTTGTAAATCAAATTGTAGTTTTCATTATTTATTAAAATATTGTTAGAATTTCATCTTATTCTGTATTGCCGTTGGTTTTTTTCTTCGTGTATTTGAATATTATCGTTATGATTACACGGCGGCGTTATGGATAGGCAATTTAGCTATACTTCTGTAGTGGTTCTATTTGTCCGGTATCTCTAGTGTTGGGCTTATTGTTCAACATTAAAATACGACATATAAATAATATAATAATCATAAAAATAAAAAGTAATAATTGTTCAAGACGAGTGTACACATTAAATTATATGATTTGTTTTATTGTTATTACTTATCATTATTATGTAAGTTTTTTTTTATTTCTTAAATTTTAATTTTTGTAACAATCAGAAAAATATATGACGGTATTGGAAGTAAAAATTTACATGTATAATTGACATTTAAATATTTTATGTTTAATTGTTTGATAATATGATATGATATAATATGAGGAAATTAACAATATATAATATGTCTAATATGATATATACAAATAATATAATATAATATGAGCAAATTAACAATCATTATAATATAAGTTAAATAAGTTTCCTATGAATATCAATAAAATGTTATTTGTTGAGCCGAAAAACGTCAAAATTAAATACAAGGCTCCTGATATATTGCTTATATATCAATTCAAATATATTAAAAATATATAGGAACGATATTTTTGTATCAGCATTTAAAGTTTGATTTTTGAAAACATTATCAAATTTAAAATTTAAAAATCTATAAAATGTTCAAATTTTATAGCTAAGGATTAAAAACTTACAACAAGGTTCCATATAAGTAGGTTATTCTGTAACCAAAAATGTCGAAAATATAAAAGTTTTTTTTTATAGTTATTTTATGTTCAAATTTGGAGGAAATTATATATTAAATAACGATTTTAGTTATTTTGTTGTAATTTTATAATATTAATTCAACTATTACCATCCACCATATTAATAATAACTAATACGTAATAAGTAATAACAATATAAATATAATATAAAATATATACACTGATGAACCGTCACCGATCAAAGTCGTTTTTCGTAGACAATGATATTATATAATTGAATTTAAATATAATACCATCCATTATACAAAGACCTACTTGTAACGTACTGTACAGCAGAGCGACATCCACTTACCCACATTTTTATATTTTTTATTTTAATATATCTGATATATTAAATCCACAAATATTAAATAATACATCTTGAATAACCATAAGTCACAACTTGTGGTACAAAAGTTATATTTATTCTTTAAGAAATGGCAGGTTATTTTTGGCACCTATCTATTCATTAAAATTATTTTTTATATCTTGCTTAAATAGTACCTCTTCCTACTTAAAAATCAATGATTGGGTATTTGGGAGTATAAATATAAAAACAATAAAATAAAATAATATCATACCATTTCTTAGTTTATTGCTAGCGATTAAGTCTTTCATCAAATTTGAGTGTTTCTGAAATCAAATAAATTTTACAATCCATTAGAATATTGCAGCAATGAATTTTATTGTAATATAACAATTCGTTATTTAAGTACTTAAACAAAATATACAACTAATACAAAAGTAAAACAAATAACATAACAATATTTCAAAAGTAAACCATATACTGATGTGGTATATTTCTGTATCGTAGTTATTGTACGCATATGATAAATGACAACTTTACATTTTATAATATTAAAGAGTTAAGACAGTACTGTATAAAGCTACACAAAACAAGGTGCTGCCCTGAAGACTTTAATTAATCAGGCAAATGCCCGCCCGATGTATTTAAAATGGCGCTACACCAGAATTAACTGTTTTTGTTTATTTAAAATTATGAAATTCACGGACGTGGGTACATCCAAATAATTCCCTTAAATGTTGGCTCGAAACATTTAATAATTATAAATATATTATTAATGACATTTTTTAATTTTTCAATATTTTCTAAATACCATACAATAAACAAATGCAATGATGACGTCATGAGTCATGATGAATATATATAAAAAAAAGTCATGATTGACTGAATAATGAATCCTCTACTTGGAGGAACTTTTACATGGGTACCTATAAATTATAAATATATTATCGATGAAATAAATCAACATTTTGACCATTCATATAATTTAATTTATTAAAAAACGAGTTCTGTAATATTATAGATACATCTTGAAAGTTCTGAGTTTTAACAGTTTGAATTTAATTAAAATATTTTGACGATTAGGCAACTAAACTTGTCTTTTTGTGATTACACATCATTTAACTTAAATTGTTATATTGTACAACAGTTGTTATATTTCATATTGGTTTACGTATTTGAATGTTTAAAAAAATGAACAACTTCCATTGATATTTATTATTTTGAATACGATATGACACAACTAAAAACACAACTGAAAAAAGCATTATAATGTAAGAACACTTGTCCGACCAATGAAAAAACATCAATATTGACGATTAAGCTATTTTGTGAAAATCAAAATTATAAATGTATAAATATAAATCAATATTTTATTCTATTATTTGGGTTTAAAAAAAGTTTTTACAGAGTATTTATTGTTCAAGTAAAAGGACTTTAAACACGTATTCAACTACATTCAAACTAGAGAAGAAAATTTTTAATTATTTATTGATATTGATGTATGTAGGTAATTACCTACGTATTTAGAATATTTATATTTTTTCACAAACTATACATTTTCTTGAAATATTTTATCTCAATTTTATATTTTTATATCAATATAGTTTTGAACGATTTATTGGCTTTTTAATAACTAATGAATACATTATAAAAGCAGTTCAGTTAAAAAAAAAAAAAAACTAGATTCTTATATTATTATTGTTGGGTGCACGTGTATTTAAGATTAAAGTATATTTTATGTGATTATTAATGAAAATATGAAAAAAGATCAAGGCTCACGAGTTTTTTCTCAATGTAAAAAAAAAAAAAAATAATAATTTTAAAACAAGATAGGTAGTTTGATTTCTTTTGTAAATGTAAATTTAATACTCCGCGAATGTAAAAAAGAAAAAGTTTTTCATCCCCTGTTCACGGTGAAAGCTTATACTGTTCCGATATATCATGTTATTAATATAAGGTTTGATTATACATAAGTATGAATTAAGCTGCAGATTAAAAGCTTCCCGTGTGATCGGCATCGGCGAAACACAATGGATGGTATAATACACCAATATACGTGTCTGTAAATAGTGATCACCCGTGAGGCCGTGCAAGGCACTTTTACGATCTTAAACCTATTCTATAGATTAATGAACTAAATGAAGACATCCGGAGAGAGGAATGTATGCCCGTTGCGGCATCGTCATCACAGCCATCGACCATCACGATCGCAGTTTTTTTTTTTTACGACGTCTGTGCGGTAAGAGTCGGCGTTTAACGTCTGCAAATGAATTCAGCTCTTGTTCGCCTTTTTTTTATGTGATAAAAAAAGGGATGAAGTATGAATACGACGAACACAGAAAATAAGAAACAGAAACGCGTATACACGGAGGAACGGAGGAACTAAAAGGTTTTGTTATCTCAGGTTAGTACCTACTTTATACTTTCCTCCTTATAGCGCTAATGCCCCGAATCTTTTATTTATTTATTTGTTTTCTTTAGCATAGCGTTTTTTTTTTCGTCTCTTTGACTTCGTAAAAATAAATAATAGGATATTTTAAAATACAACAGACTAAAGTAACAACAACAGAAAAACCAACTGCTCTCGCTTTTTTAAAAAAAAAAAATTTGTTTTACCTTTTTTTTTTGATTCCTAATAGTTCGGTTGTATTGTTTACATTGATGTTAACGTTTTCCTCTAAAATTACTACCATATAAACCATATAATTGCACGCATATTATATAATTGAATAAATTAGACAATATAAATCTTGCAAATACCTATACATAAGTATTAATAATACAAATATACATATATACAATAGTACTACCTATATTTACTTATGCACTTATTTATTTATTAATAACAAATTAACAGATATACATAATATTTACATTATGTAAATAACACATTGAAAGAGTATTAGGTTTCATTGTTTTAACTTTTAAGTGTTGCACAATACTCATATAATATATTTTTGTATACTGTTTGATAACATTTAATGCCTGCTTTTTTATAAAACTACTTGTACTTTGTACGTATAGATTATCAAAATAAACAGTAAGTACCTACTTAAAAAAATTATATATATATAAAATATAATAGAATATCTAACTATAAAATTGATAATTATAATGAGAAATAATGAAAACAAAAATTTATTTAGAGTAATTCTTTTATAGTTATAAACTAATATTTTTCTTTTCATAATCTGCAGTTATTATATGTAGCAGAATATCTTTCTGAGTATTTTAATATATCTATTATACAAATATAATTTAAAACTTGTAGTTAATTAATTACCAATATTTAAAGATGAGAGGAGTTGGCCAAACTTGTGTGGTGCACCTCTACGCCACAATATAATCTCGGCTCATCTATGCTTCTTATTATAAGTTAAAGCAAATTAAATTAATACTCTATTTTGAAATATGAAATAAAATATTTATGATCTCAATAAAATAAATATAAATTTAAATATTACAAAAAAAAAAAAAAAAAATAGTAAACACTACAACACTACTGTTTTATTTTCAAAATTTTGTTATGTAATGACTTTCTATAGGTAACGATAATACTTTTGAAAAATATGAGTGTTTACTATTAATAGATTCACTATATTTAGTGGGTTTGCTAAAGATGGGAGAAAACACAAATTTAAAACAAGATTTTTGAGATGAAATTATTTTTGATATTATCAAATGCATCCTTGACAATTATTATTATGGTTAGGAGAAGTCAACTCAACAAAAACAAATACTACACAAAAAATTCTTTTAACTTTGATATATTTCGCATCAATTTTCTACGAAATAATAATTATTGTAAGCTTTACTACCGTGATTGAAATTTCAAACCAGACGAACATTATTTTTTTTAGGTATTTTCAAATGGCATTTAGTAAATACTCGTCTAGTAAATATGTTTTATGTGGAAAATGAAACAAAGCAATAAGTCGTAATGCATTTTAACTGGAACGAATGGCTATATATTATATATATTTTACGATCCACCCAATCTCGTCAAAATATTATTATTAAAAGTAGTGAGGAAACCCCATAAAAGAAAAGACCATCAGATCCCTTAATACCCTATATTATAGTATTTTAAAATATAGTTTTCGCGTTATATGTACCCATTAAAATATTATATTATAGGTACAGTAAGTTTTACCTTTACGTATTATTATTATGGTTTTATTTTTTAATCATCACGCGGGGTACCATCAATCACTTTATAATATACACATTAATTATCTTATTACCTTATTCAACTTAAAGTCAGTGTAGTGGAGGTAGCTTTGAGGTAAGCAAAAATCTGTCGAATCCAAGGAGAAACTATATCCCCCCCCCCCATATAACTGTTAATTTAGATTACATTACATTCTTATAATATCATATATTAATTATGTGGCGTTCGTCGTTTTAATTTTTAAAACTTTTCAAGATACAAATCAAAGCCTCTAAACAATATGAAGATAAATATTTTAAAAATGTATTTAGCTTAATAGTAAATCAATTATATTTTCATTTTTTATTAGAAGCCAAAACCACATAGATTATTGGATTTTGGTGTTTACAACGTGTTTCTTATACATATATGGTGATGATTATAACATTTTAGATTTTATACACAATGAAGGCAAGAGCGAACAGTTTTATATAGTACAATTTAAAAACATTTGGTTGCTAATTAAATTAAGTTACATAATAAGAAGCTGAGTATTTTTTCAATGATGTTTGGATCAGGACCTAGTGCTTCATGGATACAGTAAGCTAATTTTAGGTTGATTCTGATGTAGTTGTATTCTTAGTATATCCTAGTATTCTAATTGATTTTGAGGTTTGTAATGAAGTATTATACATTTTTACATCTAAGGCTGGTATTTTATGGTTTGATTAAATATGGTGGTATGTGATTGAGGGGGTGAAACGGTATCTAGAAGTTGCTGACTATTCAACAAGTAATGATATTGGTTCTTCTAGATATGGGTGTATGTTGGTTGTGTTATTCCCGGAGCCCCGTATGTTTAGATCATCGGCAAAGAGAGATAATTTTACAGGATATTTGATTCTATCACTTAGATCATTGATGACCACTGGGAAAAGATTGACTGAGATGATGGAACCTTCGGGTACAACATTTTCTTTCTTGAATATTGAACAGTTGACCCTTGAATGACTTGGAAAGTTCGGTCCTCTAGGAAGTGTTTGACGAAGCATGGTAAGATGTCGTTACAAAGAATTTTTTGTTGTTTTTCAATTAAGGGGGGTGCATAACAACTATTATAGAAAATCGTTTCCATTTTCGTAATTTTAGACTCTGAACTGAGAAATGAATGTACTGGATTTACAATTATATTTAGTGTATTTAATCGTAAGTATATTTTTTACTGTTTTGTCGTTTTTTATCGTCATCACGTTTCAGGGCAGAAAGAGAAGTTTAATCTTAAACATTGAGGGAAGTTTGGAGATCGGAAATTGGATATACATAGTTTACTAGTTATTACTTAATGGGAAGAGAGGGGTAGCTCCAAAGTAAAAAAAATGTGTAGTACTTTATTAAATAATTAAAAATAACTAATATGTTAAAAACAACGTAGGAAGAACTGAAATATATTTTACGCAACACTCGTTTTTGACAAAATCTATTTTGATTTTTGTTTGACCAAATATTTATATTAGCATTTCCTATACATGTTATAATTTTTAATATTTTGGTTCTTCTCACAATATTTATAGCATTTTAAGTTTTAGAAATTTTTACTTTTTTCCGATGAATACTACTAGGTATTATATTGTCAAACAGCTTTAAAATGTAATATAAAGTTCCTCGTATGTTGTGCTTACAGCAGTTAAAAATAATTGAAAACACATTGTTATTTGTTCCAATAGACATATTCTTTATAAGTAAACATTTTGATTAAAGTTTGTCACGATTTTTTCATTAAAGAGATTGTTGTAACTATAAAGATATTAGTCACCCACTCGATGATGACGAGGTACAACGAAACTTATTTTGCTGAGTTAGTTCCTCAGATTTTTATATCGCATATTTAATAATTAAAGGACAATTTGAGTCTTGTATTTGCAATGTAATACGTTGAGCATATTTAAGTAGTTTTAAAGAATTGTAAAATCCCATATCTGGTGTTATAAATTCTTGTTAAACATATTTTTTAGATGTATTTAAAATTTATAGGTATAAAATATACGAGTGTAAATAATTAATTAAATTTAAAAAATATTTTTACTTTACTTTTTTACTTTTCAATTCTTATTTTTCTATATAAATACTTTTTAAATTGATCAAACAATTTATCAAACAATTTTTTTTTGGTAGGTTTACCTATTTATTTTAGAATCTTGTGTTTTTAAATACAAAATGATCAAAAAAGTATTTTAAATATATTTTTAATATTTTTAACAACTTTATACATTTGAATTAATACCTCACAAGTGTTTGTTTTGGCGAAGTGACCACTGTTTTCTAATTCATTAAAATATTGTATTATACTACAACGGTACCAATGGTGCCAGATTTCTAAATGTCGAGTCGATTTACGCTTTACACATTATAATATACATATGTAGTAAACTGTTTACTGGCGAATTTCTTTCAGAAAACTATAATGTATCCACGTGATTTAATTTCGTTCGTTTGTAAAACACTTTGAACGATTTACATCAAAGGAACGAAGCAAGTGAAGAGTTCTACACTTTTTATTTGCACTTTGTAATTTTATCCACGCCAGGTGGTTAACATCGGTAAATTAGTGGAGCATTGACACGGAAATTGTATAATATAATGTATAATACTACTACTATACCGTATACGTTTAAAACATGATGACGGAAATCCGCAAAGGCCACCTCCGTTTCACTCGAACCGATTCCCAAAACTTCCCATCGCCAGATAATTTAATGATAACAGACGTGACTTAGCGACACGTTGCGTTTTGGTCGAATTTCCGGCGAGAATCTGTACGTGTTGCGTAAGTACGCGCCAGCATTCTATTTTGGAGCTTACACTATTATAAACCATTAGGTATACGGAAACCTAGTCGATTTGTTATTGCAGCCAGTCATCGTCTTAGTACGACAGAAAAATAATTAACTTGACTCTCAAAAACGTAAGCATAAAACTAAAAAACTCAATCGAATATTCATTAAATAATATTAATATATTTGTATTAAACACATTAAATATATTTAGCAATATTCAATTATTAAAATATCCACATCAATGAGCTGCGTGACGTCACCCGTATTTTCGAAATTTAGCGCAAAAACCACACCAGTTATATTCTTGTATAATTTGTACAGATTTGTAACTACAATTTCAAAATGTGTACAGCAGCCATCAGTCGTAAAATTTTAAATCATTTTGCTGGTGCCAGTGTCCCGTGATCTTGGCACCAATTAAGTGATTAGGGTTTTTCGAGAATTATTTAGGGGGGAGGGGGATTTCACATTTGTACAAAATGTATAAGAATTACTGATGTAATTGTTGAACTTAATTTCAATTACTTATATAATTATCACGAAATGTGAATACAACCATTAAATTTACATTTTTTTCTATTCCCTGATCAAGTAATCTAAAAATCTTATATATTATAATAATACTGTGGATCTCCTATAAATTGATAACTTCATAAATCATATTTTTAAAAAAAATGCATAGAAAAGAGTGAGATATTGATGGGCAAACGTTAAGGATTATAATATATGCATCAAATTATATGGGGTATTGGGGTTTGAATGAATTGTTTTTGAATGTAAAATTCTAGCTTTGTCAAATTTCAAAACAAAATATTTGTGTCCGAATAGCGTTAAAATTTCTGTGAAAAAGGGTGTCAATAAATATGTCCCATTAATGTTCACCAAAAAGTTATAAGGATTAAAAATTAAACCAACAATTCGTATAATACATTTTTTTTTGTGTTACACCAATTTGCTATCTGTCATAATATTGATTTATTACCTAACTAACAAAAAGATCAAAGTAATAACCGATTTTTAGTCATCAATACATTTATTATAATATGCCTATTAAATTACGCTGGGTATTCTATTTGGCACAAAATGTACTACTATATACATTCAAAACGAAAGTTGGTGTAATAAAATACATAAACGTTATTGAAATGAGTCCAATTTAACATGTCACCTAAACATAACAATTTGGTAGGAGATTGAAATGTTGTCAAAGTTCCAAAATTAAACGGAAAAAAAAATATTGACCAAGTTGTACAAAGGCCAAAGGGTCACAACTATAATAGCTCTTCTAAGAGACAGCCACTTAACGATCAACGTATTTTTAACCTTGTTCTCAGGAGAAAAAAAACACTAAGTTTGATGTATTATAGTTTCCTACAAAGAGTTTGCCTGTAACAGTTTAAGATTTAATCCCTTTTTAGTTTTATATTATTTAATAGCACTTAGATTAAATGACCAGTTCACGGCTATCGACTTCTATCTGTATAATTTATTATAGACCGATCGAACGCGTAATTGAATATTGTGATCATATAAGGTTGTTAGATGATATTATATCGAATAAATACCATTGTCTACCTCAAACTTTGTTATATATAATTAAAGTGGTACAAATAGTATAGGTACCTACTGTATATTATATAATATTTGTTGAGTTGACTCTGGCTGAGTAGAATTTTATTTTACTGGTATCGACAAACAGGGAATATTAATTTTAATAAATGTTATTAAAATTAGTGAGTGTTTAATAATGCGATATTAAAATGAAAACGAAATGTAAGTACAGAACATTAGGAGGTAGATGCATTTACGTTATGAGATATTGTGTTTTTACACGATCGAAACTAAAAAAAATACGAAAAAGTCATTCTACTATTTAATTACAATATTATATTTTATTTAGGTATACGTTTTAAATGCGCTCTTATGATACAGAAATTGTTAATTAATTAACTTTATTAATTATACAGTAACATGTAGGTATATGTACCTATATATATGTAAAGCAATATAACCTTCGCCTACACTAATGCTTTGGAATGTTTCCTGTTTTAATATTATTTATCACCACCCAAAACATTAATGATGTTTTTCTTCTACCGATAATAATATATTGGTAATTAAGATGGCGAATGTTATATTAAGTTTCTAAATCGGTAATGGAGTACGCATGTACATTCGATTATTATCGCAAATGCAGGATGAAATGTTGGTTGAAATATGTAAAATACACAATACACATAATTTAAATGTAACTTTTAGGTTATTGTCGGTATACAAAATTAACAACAACTTATTATAGTAATAAATAATAATATTATGTATTACAATAAACTTGAAAAACTCTATGCCAATATAAGTTATAACGATGACTACATTTTAATATAATAATACTGTTAAACGTATCGTATTTTTTGTAGGTTTTCACCTATAATGTAGGACATTTAGTTCAACGCACGTAAAAAAAGTATTGATTCCATGGTACCTATATTACACGAAAGAGCAGAATTACTAAAAGTGTTTGTAAAAAAACTGATTATCATCATTCGATGGAAAACATTTTGTGACAATTAGTTCGTCGCGAGCCATACATTTTTTAAGCACTTAGACCACCCGATTCGCGCTGCTCAGTAATCCATCGGATTAAAAATAAATCAATGATAGTTCGATGATTGTTTCTAAACCATTAACAAAGTAATACGCTTAGTTGCTATTAATTATATAATAGTTATGTTAAATTCTACGTAAATATACGTGTTTTGTTAAAAAGGATCTGGAGAGTTTAATAGGTACATACAATAACTATATTATAATATTATACTATACCGCTATTGCAACTAGCAAGACTGAAATTTTATTTTTCAGCGATTATTTTTTTTTTTTTAGTAACGGCATACAAGTATGTTTTTTACCATTTCAATTTTAACGAAAAAAATTATTAGGTAGTTATATTAATTCAACCATAAACAGAAATGTTGTTAATGCAAATTTGTAATTTTTGCATGTTAACCATTTCATTGGATTCATAAATAATTATTAGATACTTTACAATAAGGTAAATTTAGAAACCAAAATATAAATAATTATAATATAATACATTTAATTTTAACATGATTTGTTAAACACTTTTAAGTATGTGAATCGTAAATCATAAAAACTTTTAATAGAAGCGTAGTTGCTCTAAAAATAATAATATAGTATTTAAATTTTATTTCAACATAACTATAAGAAATCAAAAAAAAAAATGTAATTCATTTATCACACATTATGACACTTAGCTCATGTTTAGTATTATTAATGGCTTAAAAGTTAAAACTACAAAATGACTAATAACAATAAACCTTAAGAGGACGTTTGACTTGTGTAAATTCGTCCGTAAAAACCATTTCGCGCGGGAAAGAACCGAGAAGGCTATAGTTATAACTAAGAAACGAAATTTTCACCACATAAAAAGGAGAATTTTGTCTGTGCAATATCGTTTTTATTTTTTTGATATCACTTATGCAAAAAAAATTATTCATGTTAAAAAAATAGAAAAATAATGGATTTTGAAACAATGAGAACTTTATTTGTATAAGTGATATCAAAAAAATAAAAACGACATTGCACAGACAAAATTCTCCTTTTTATATGGTGAAAATTTCGTTTCTTAGTTATAACTGTAGCTTTCTCGGTTCTTTCCCGCGCGAAACAGTTTTTACATAAACATTTCAATTTTATTAAATATTTTTGGCTGTAATGTGCTGCTGCCTACGGTCGTTGTAATAGCGAACACGATTTTCCCCCACCACGATAAAGTTGTCCGGATCTGGGCTGCGGCGCCGCGCGCTTATCTGCATTTAGCGCGCCCGTAATAATTTCCTGGAATACTGGTTTATTTTTACTATACCAATAATATAAGGACAAGCATATAGCCATATAGGCATATAGCTGACAACAAGTCGCTACTCGCTTTTAGTTGAATGTTTGTCTAGTACAGTACCTAGTTATTTATAAATTATCGACTTGTCTACTTAATATTGTAGAATTTGTAAATGTAAAAATGTCACCATCAAAATTTCGATCCAAAAAAAGATCAACTGGAAAAAAAGCTGTAGGTTTGCGTATGAAAAAACTCTGTAAAAAGCAACCGTAAGTATTATAATATAGTGCCATCATTTTGATTTGTATAAGATGGTTAGAGTAGGTAGTCTACAGACTACAAATGTCTGTCCAACTTACGAATATGACGAATATGTAGGAGTGTAGGGCAGGTACGTACCTTTTAAATTTTAGATTGGATTTATGTAAAACTGTAAGGTAAGCACTAAGCATATACTTATTTTCTCCAACATTAGCTATAATTTTAAATAGTGTTTAAAAAAATAACATTAGTATTTGCCATATGAATTGCTAACAGCCGAAAGGGGACAAGTCCACTTTTTATAGCTTTTCAAGAGAGACAAAAAATGAAATATTGAATGAAATAATAAAGATATTATTTTGAAATTTTCGCATTAATTTTAGATTCTGAGCGTAGCGATGAATGTATTGATTTTGCAATGTTGTTTTTTGTTTTTTTTTTTTTCGTGTCTGTCATCACGTTTTGAGGCAGTTAAAGTGCTTCGATTTTCTTCATCGACAACTTTTCTGGTAGGAAAGTGAATCTAGTTGGTACTTTGGGGGGGTCAAAAGTATAAATTTCCCAACAGTTTTTTAACACGGCAGGAACTAACAAAAAATTAAGGAAAAAACGGGAATTTTTACGCACAGCCGATTTTCGGAAAAATCGGTTTTGTCTTTTGACGTAACACAGAAAAAAATGAACGTAGATACTTGAAATTTTCACCAAATGTTTATATTTGTAATTGTAACATACCACAAAATTTTCAAAATTTTTCGAATTTTTTTGCGCAAGTTGTATGTAAAAGTAATTTTCGACTTTTTTTTTGTTTTTTTTTTTTTAATGCCGATAACATTTTTTAAAAATGTTGTCAAAATTCATCAAATTCTCGAAAATGTGCAAATTATTTTGTACTAAACAATTTATAAAATGTTAAATTTTTAAAACTAAGGATTGAAATTTTAAAACAAGGTTCTTTTGGAGTTAATAGATAATTTAACAAAAAAATCTGAAAAATATATTAAGATGGTCATTTTATATACAGGTGTTAAGTTCAAATTTGGCATGGGAAATGTTTTTTTTTCTATAATTATCTATTGAAAAATTTTTCACTGGGTCGAAAAGCTTGACAATTTAATATATGGTTTCTCATGAGTTGTTTTGATATCAGTTAAAAAATATTAAAGATACGTGTGCACATTTTTTTTTAATGCATTTAAAGTTCATATTTTTACAAAATTCATCAAAATCACGAACATTTGCAAACTATATTTTACAGTACAAAATGAACTAAATGTTAAATTTTAATATCTATAAGGATCGTGCTTCGTGGTAAAAAATTACTTTTATAACCTAAAATATATTTAGATAATATTGGTTGATGAACCGTCTTCGCTCAGAATCGTTTTTTGTATATGCAATGATTTATCGTTGAATTCAAATTTAATAAATCCTGTACAGTGACCCACTCGATAACTTTTGTACAGCAGAGCGGTATCCACTTACCTACCTTTTTATAATATACATTATACACCAGTCACCAATATGAATTAAACCTAATTAGAAAAATATAACCGGGAACTCACTCTGCTGTATAGTAAGGGTGGAGTGAACCTCGGTCAATGGTCATAGAGTAAATAACTATATTGTATGTGTTAAAATTGAATGCAATGATTTTCTATATGAAAGACGATTCTAAACGAAGATTATTTGTTCGGTATTTCATCTTCAAGCACTAATAAAAAAAGTTGTGCCTATGTATTTTGATAATTTTTGAATCACTGTAAAACTAGCTTTAGACGAACTTTGTATTTGGTGCATTTTCAAATGTTTTGACTCAACCAAAATGTTTTTATCGAAATTTATAAAAAAGAAATATTTCATATGCCTATAAATAGCTAAAAATTAATGAAATAATTAAAAAAAAAATACATTAGAAAAATCGAAAGTTCAAGTATTCAATTACATATAAATAACTTAAAAAACTTTTAACTGAACTCTACGCCACTAATGGCACATAATATAATTCATAGGTACTAGTTTCTATATGAATATAATATGGTATTATATTATTTAAAATAACAATATTGTTTTTTTTTTAAACTATTAGTACTGAAGGTACTGTGAGAGAAATCGATCAGGATACTTCTAATGCTGACTTTAGTTCTCCAATACAAAAGTGAGTTAAATAATATAATATAATTATTTATTTAAAAATAATAATGTGGTTGACACATATTTCATATATTTAACTATTTATTTTATACGCTATTTTATAGTGTTATAACTTATAATAAGTAATCATTTTTAATAGTACAGTGACAGGTGTGGATATACTGACTGATATACCGGGTTTTAATGATATATCTGCGATTGAAATTTCTGACGGCATGTCAAATTGTGGTATTGAAAATGGTAACAATTATATTAACAACAGTAATTCCAGTACATTCAATTTATCTCCAGAAATTAAAAGTCCACTCGCTCAATCGACCTTTATAGAAATTGAACCAGAAAATTCTATTATAAACTCCACTCAACTTTCTGTGGAAATGTCCAATGAGCAAATTGAAAGGTATCTAATCTTAGCTAACGACTTTATACTAATATTATATAAATATTTTAAAAGTCAATTAATTTTTGCGAAATATTTTTTAATTATTTTTTTAGTTCTAAAGAATTGTGTGGTCGTCGAATTGTGGATATGAATTTTGTATTCAAACAAATTTTGAATTGTAGACACAAGGGAGGGCTAGACTGTACATTCTTAGATATGGAATTAATTTCTGAACACAGAAAAGGATTTTTTTGTTCTTGGCTGTTTAAATGTTTAGTTTGTCAAATTAAAATAAAAATTGACTCTGAGAACACTTCTGAAACTGAATATGTAGGAGTAAATAAAGCAACAGTTAGTGGTTCTATTGCAATTGGAATTGGTCATACACAACTGAATGAATTTTCAGCGACTATAGATGTCCCGTGTATTTCACCTAATGTGTTTATTAAACTGCAATCAAATATTGGTGAAATTATAAATGAAACTGCGTGGGATGAAATATACCTAGCCGGTATGATAATTACAATATAAAATTATAAAATTCTTACAATAATTTTATTTATATATTATAATTTATTATGTATACAGTAGCATGCTAAAAAATTGTTATACTTGCTTTAAATTTAGTACTTACTGTTCTCTATATGTAAAGAGTGATCCATTTAACGTAAGTTATTATAATTATATATAGGTACATTTTTTTTAATATATTAAAAAAAAATTTAATTTCATATTTCGTAGCAGTATATTAATCGCAATATTTCGATCTAAATAACAATCTTATTTTGGACGTCATGTAGTTTATTACTATAATTATTTAATAAAAAAACTGTGTTAATATATTTAATATATTTTTTAATTTTAATGACTTTAAACGAGTCTTTTTACAGCATTAAATGGATCACTCGGTATATATATACATATATACAGTATATCCACGGAAACAGGGTAAATCTTTAACTATTATAGGTCTATACATTTATTTAGGAATAGAAGAAAAAAAGTTAGCCATTGAAGATGGTAATTTAAATTCGGATGGAGTACCCATGATAACTGTAGTAGCTGACGGATCGTGGTGTAAGCGAAGTTATAAAACTAAGTACGATTCGTTATCTGGAGTGGTAAGATACTATAAGTTCTTTTAAATTTATATTGCTAAATTATATACCTATAATAATTATATATTATATTGCTGACTAAATAGTATAATTTTATGCATTTAAGTTTAGAGGATATAGTTAAAAAAAAATTATACTCTTACATTATTAATTTACATTTTAGGCAACAATAATTGGGTTTAGAACTAAAAAAATTTTGTTCATTGGAATACGTAATCGCTATTGTTTAATATGCGAACGTTCAAAAAACAAAAACACAATATCTGAAACTCATAATTGTTTTTTAAATTGGAAAGGAACATCAACTGGTATGGAAGCTGACGCTATAGCTGAAGGTTTTGCGAAGAGTATTGAAATGCATGGTCTAATATATAATAAACTTATAGGTATGAAGTCAATTATTATCATTTTTGTAACATTTTAGATATTTTCAAATGCAATTTTCTCGGCTACATTAATTTAATCTCCTGTAGTTCTAAAACCTAATAATAGAATGAATTACTTTAATCACAACAATATCATAAATTACACTTCGTAATATTATATGTATAACCTACTGTATAGCAGTGGTACCACCCACTTATTGCCTTTTTAACCTTTTAAATAGTTTAGTGAATTTTATTATTTTACCTACATAATATTATGTTTAGGGGATGGAGACAGTTCAGTGTGTAAGCGACTTCAGCAAACTTTACCATATGGGCCAAAATTATTAGTAGATAAAATTGAATGTCGCAACCACATATTGAGAAATCTTGGTCAAAAAATATCTCAATTAACCAAAAATACTAAATATCCAGTGCACTTACGTAATTTATTAAATCAGAAACAAAAATGCAATAAATTTCGAACAGCCATAACTATGGCTATTCAGCATAGAAAATCGCTATGTGATAGTGAAGTAAACAAAATTAAAGGTAGTTAATAAATGAATTTTTGTTTTTTACACAAATAAAAATTTTAATCACAAGTAAAAATAATATAAGTTAAATAAAATAATTTTAGATTTAAAAAAGGATATTGAAAATGGACCATCACATTTACTAGGGCAACATTTAAATTGCGATTCTTATTTTTGTAATGGTTCTAAAATCGGTGAACAAAATTTTGTACCTGAAGCGGAAGAGTGTGGGTTAATGAGTGAAATATCACGAATTTACCATCGAGTTGTTGAAAATGCCCAAAGTTTGTTACTAGATGTTGATAATAATATATGTGAGCAATTTAATAGTATTATCAACAAACATATTGCTGGCAAACGCATTAATTTCGCTCTAAAAAATTCATATAACGCCCGTGTTGAAGCTGCTGTAGTATCTTTTAATACTTCAGGACAATATATTAGATTAATTCATAAAAAAATTACTAAGAAGAGTCCAGGTATTTATATTTTTCATTATTTAGACATTTATATTTTTATATATTGTTTATAATTTTTTTACTTACATAGGAATAGTTGGTAAACAATTTTTGAAAGCCCGTGAAAGTAAATTGAGTAATTTACAAAAAAGAAGGCTTAATTTTCAAAAAGAAAAATATACTGCTAAACGAAAAAAAAATTTTGGCCCCGATGAACATTATGGGCTAGCTGAACCATTGGACGATAATGAAACACCTGGAGATATAGATGAAAAAAAAAATAATTTTATGAAATCATTATCAATTTCTAGTGAAGCTATCGATAAGTTAGAAAGGGACACAATTGACCAATCGAATTCACAAACGTGGCAAGTTGAACGTAGAATTCGCCTAACTGCATCCAACTTTGGTAGAGTTTGCAAAATGCGTTTAACTACATCCTGTAAAGGAACTGTATATGATTTGCTTTACGGAAATGTAACAACCAAGGCGATGGAATATGGAAAAATGATGGAAGATACAGCTAGAAAGAAATTTGAAACTTTAACCAATTTTAAAGTTTTAAATTGTGGTTTGTTTATCGACAAAGATAAACCATTCTTAGCTGCTAGCCCTGGTGAATACGATTTATTATATTTATTTATATTATGTATATTGTATAATGTATATTGTAAATTATGTATATTTTGTATATGTATACCTACAGATAAAGTATATATTTTATTTTCTGCAGATGGTTTGGTAGGCGATACAGCTCTACTTGAAATTAAATGTCCTTTATCGACAAAAGATACCATTGATATTCAAGTTGCAGTCGACAACAAAAAGGTACAATAAAATAATTATTATTATTATAAACTATGATACAAATAAACATGAATGTTTAGTATATTATACCTACCTATCTATCTATGATTTTTATTTATAATTTACAGATTCCTTATATAACCATTGTAGACGGTAAAATGAAACTAAAAAAAGATAGTTCATACTACTACCAAGTGCAAGGGCAGTTGAAAATAACTAAGAGGAAGGTATGTTATTTTGTTGTATATTCAGAACACTGGCTTCATTATGATGTAGTTGAATTCGACAAAAACTTTTGGAGTTCTAAAATGGAAACTCAGTTAGAAACGTAAGTAAAAAATACGAACTAAATACCTATTACAGTAGTTGTAAATAACATAATATTTGAATGTTGTAACTTGAAATCATATATTATACAGATTTTATAAGGAATGTCTTTTGCCCGAATTGGTTCAACCACGGTATGGCAAACGGCTATTGAAGTCAGATATTTTAGAGCCGAAACACATTTTAGAAAACATAAAAAAAAAGAATTTACCTATTATATAAATTGTTTTTTTATTTTTGTATGATTATCATTTTCAAAATATATATCGCTTATTTTTAAGCTAGTTATAAGGATTTGAAACATTCCATTTATTTTTATAAATGTCGATATATTTTCATTAATTATTATTTATTATCATAATATTAAAAATCTATGTTTAAAAAAGGAACATAATATAACTTGAATGTAAAATATGAAACACGTAAAATTAATATTAATTTGATTGCACTGTATTTATTTAGGTACCTGATACCCAAATATATTTTTAATATAGATATTAGGTTAGGTATTTGAATTAGTAGGTAATAATCAATAATAAATACAAATCAAGCTATGTTATAATACAGTTTATACGATCTATATATTGGGACATACATTTAGGTAAGCAGTATCTTAAGACTTAATTTATAATTGGTAGTTCATAGGTACGCGAGGGTATTGAAAATATTACGGCGGCAGTCGCGTATAATGAGTTTTATATAATGATACGAACAGTACTGGACGAACGTTTATAGACAAATAAACGGCGCTCGCGAACGAGAATTCGTCGCCGCCGTCAGCCGGTTGCGAATTGTGAATAGTAGGCGTGACTTAAGCGCCGCGCGCTTGCGGATCTTGAAAACACCTAACAGCGCATCCTCTTGGTCGTTGCACGCGTAAATATTTCGTGACACGTCCTCTTAAGGATCTTACCCGTCTGGTGGGCCCAGAGAGCTTCACCTGCAAAGCTAAAAAATCCAGTTTAATTTTACGGACAAATACACGAGCTCAGTATGTAGCCATTAAATCTTATCTGATCAATGCCGCCTGTGATTTTCACTGTTATCAACCCCGCGCTCTCCAACCGTTCCGCGTTGTATTACGTCACCTCCACCACTCTACCACCACCGAGGACATCATTAATAGCCTAAGAGACCTTGGACACAAAGTTATCAGCATTTCAAACATACTCAATCGTACAAACAAATCGCCACTTCCGTTATTCAATATTTCCCTAGCCCGCAACAGCAACAACAACGACATTTTCAAAATAAACAAATTGTTTAACTCAATTGTGAAATTCGAGCATCCGATAAGGCCACTTGGTCCTCCCCAATGTCACTCTTGTCAAATGTATGGACATACACGCAATTATTGCCACCAACCTCCGCGTTGCGTGAAATGTGGGTTAAGCCACCTCACCGAAGATTGCTCTAAACCACGGGAAGAACCCGTTAAATGCGCCAACTGTAACGGTAACCACACTGCCAACTACAAAGGTTGTCAAATTTTTAAAAATTTACTAAAGCGCACCATTTACAAAGTCGCTTACAAAGCTGACAAAGTTGAAAAACCGAAAAAACACCCCAGCCCACCATCTGCTGTACCTGTTGCACCACAAATCTTCAACGTCCCCAGTTACAACTCAAATCAAAAACCGACATCTTATGCCAAAGCCACAGCCAACTCTTCATCAGTCAATCAACCTCTCCACATCATCAACAAATTTATTGAAGATTTAAAATGTATTTTAAACCCTCTTCTATTGGCTCTTACTTCCCTAATTAACAAAATTACACTTCCCAATTCGTCCACTCCATGACATCCCTCACCCCAAGTTAGAGGGTACCCACACTGGTGGGCCTCCCTCCTCAAGCCATTCATGTTATTATTGTTTCTTTCATTACCTAATTTACTTATTGTATCATACAAATTACAGATTGTAAATATTCTATTTATCTAATAAAAAAAAAAAAAAAAAAAAAAAAAAAAAACAATAAACCTTTTTTTTTTTTATTTAAGTATAAAAAACTTTTGAATGTATCGTTGATTAAGTCAAAAAAAAATTTAAATCTCTAGCGTACATTCCATTATTCCAAAATGATATGGTATAATATTAATATAGAAAATAATCATCATTGAACTAGCAGGTAGGTAATTGGTTTTAAACATGTCAAGCTTTGTAAAATGAATATTAATTGGTTACATTAATTTTTAACCACAATTAATTAATCATTTAAGTTTGTCAGTGAAATATTTTATGATAACATTATCATAAAATTACTTAGTTTATTTAAAATGTTGCAAAACAAAACATATTAATCAATAACTATAAAAATACTTTATAACTGTACTTAAATGTTATATACAATTAAAATACATGTATATTTAAATCAAAAAGTTGGGATGAAAACATTTTTGCTACATTTATATCTTGTTTCGATAGTAAAAATTATAATCATAATGTCTGAACTTTTGTAATTAAAATTTTTAAATGCCATTTATTGATAAGTATTTTTAATTCAAATTGTAAATTATGTTTGCTGTTTTCCTATACACTTCACGGACTTGTAATCTACCTAGCACCCATCAAACGGACTATAAAATGTATTTTTAATAATTATTTATAAGATAAAATATTTTATTGTGCAGTTCAAAAAATCAGAAAATAAAACTATTTTAATATATTATATCACCCATTAAAGCAGTAAGCCTGTGTGTGATATGCCTAGTTAAAAATGGTGGATAAGTACTAAATTTTACATGACATTGTTTGCAAGTCTCATTGGCTTACATTTTTAGTGGCATCTATAGATATTAAAACACTTTGTTCTAACTAATAGATTGTATTCTGTAGATATACAAAAATATACTTAAGTATGTTTGAGTCTAGAGCTCATAATACAGGCTGATTCTTTTATCATTGAACACTCATTATTTCCAGAAAAGTATTTTTTTTTTGAAAATATTATTTTACATAGTTCCAAGTCGTTTACAAAACAACGTTTTTATTAAAAAATTATATTTTTAAATATTTTTAATCCTTATAATTTTTTATGTTTTTTACTTTTTTGAATGATAACATAGAGTTTTAATTTCATATTTCAAAGCAGAATATTTGTCTAAGTATTTCGAAACATAAAAATCAAATTTAGGGCCAGTAGTTTATGAATTATAAGTACTTAAAGTTTTGATGTGGAGTGGTAGAGGGTTACCCCTCGAAATGTTTAACCACTATTCTGTTCATCTAAACTTTAATATGGGTCATAGGTACATTTAACATCAGTAGTATATGCGGTGTGTATGGATATGGCCGGGATATTTTTGATCGCTTATGAACATAGACTCATCGTTAAAAACTCTTGAATTCCGGATGATTCATTATAACATCACATACCTATTCCAGTTATTCACGAATATAGGGTATTTATAGGATAGAATTTAGAAATTTAACGTTCTTTGTTTCCGATTATTCTCCTCCGATGAGTTCATAACAATAGTAGTAACACCATTTTCTTTGAATTTAATATTTTCTTTCCAACTCTGCTTCAACTTATGCATGTGCGTATCGAGTGGGATGTGCGGAGATGTATCTAAATTTACGCTTTATTAAATATTTTCACACTTGTTATTTATTTTAAAACTATAATCAGGATCTTAATACAGTTTTAAACTAAATGTTGAAACTAGAAAATTCAAAACTTAAAAATAATATTGATAAGATTTGGGTTTATTCTTAATATTTTTAATTTTTTTTTAATTTAATGTGATTCGATTAATTTACAAAACAATAGCGTTCTATAAAATCTTCAAATGATAATATTATATCGTTAAACGATGAGTTCTTTTGATATATTAAATATTGTTGAAAATAATGAGTGCTTGGTGTACCATAAAATATATTTTATTCTTTGTTATTTTTTTTTATTTTTATCAATGGAAAATACTGCACATTGTCAATTTTCATAAACTCTAAATAAATTTATTGTACATAAACCGATTGATTGCCGATAGATATTATGCTTTGATCATGTTAATAATCATTCAAGTATTTAATTATATAGTTATATATACTATAAATATATACATATTATACACTTTATCGTATTTACCTATGTATAAAATGAAATATAATATATAAACTATAAAATATATACAATATAAAACAAAATACTGTTATAGTTTAATCGATAGTAGCTCCCTCATTTTCCTTCCAATAATAAGACGTAATAGTTGACGTAAATATTATTGAAAATATAAAGGATAATATACTAAGAAAATAAGCAATCTTTCTTAATGAGTTCAATTTAGTTTTTATTCATTAAAATAATTATGAATATTTTTATTATTTATTATAATCAAGTTTATTTTAACTTTCTGCAATTACTTTTCAGAATTCAATGAGGCATGTGATTAGTTGGTATTAATTATGATGGCTTATAAGACCTAAGTTTTGAAAACATGCTCAACAAAAATATATAATAATGTAAGTAGGTTTTTTGTGATTGTGTATTAAGTATTTACACACCACTGGGCATTGACAACACTCTGTTTCCCCCATATTATGTTAAAAGAATAATATTTAAGTGAATTTAGTGAAATACATCATATTACACAAAAAATTAAAAATAAGTAACTAAATCATATTTTAAACAACAGAGGAGAGAAGAAAACCCGTTTAGTATTTTGTTAATCTTGCAAGCTAGAAGATGGTAGTGTTGATGTTCCTTCCATAACTCCGACCTGTTTAGTTTAATTTTTATTATATCATAATATCATCTTTTAATTTTAAATATGGTTATTAAAAAAAAAAATTATAAAACTGCATGGCACGCATCTATTCATTGTGTTCACAAGTGTCCTACAGTCAAAAATCATGCTTATGTTATAACTATATTTTTCAGATTTAATATATTTAAGTAAGTCTTGATCACTTGACAATACCCTCAAGCTCTAAGTTTTCGCTCGAAATTCTGTCAGAAGCAAATGGTTTTTGTTTTTTTTTTTTTTTTTGTTACACACTATAGCCATTGGGTAGAAGAAAAAGCAAAACTTTTAGCACAAAAAATAACTCCTAAAAAAACGGACCCTATCATCTTCGGCTGCCCACGAACTTATAGGGATGACAGACGGACGTTGCACTTCTAGTTTCGTACACAATGCGTTGTATCCGGACTTCCGGTCATTAACACGTAGTGGGCGCGGGGTTGAATCGTTATCGAAACATAATAGGACGACGGGCGTCGCAATCGTAGTGGACGATTTGTCAAGGATACATTTTGTGTGGGTTAACTATCATTATTCGAGCTATCAATTGGAAAAGCGCCATCAAAAGATGAAGGTAAAAGAAGAAGAAGAAAAAGAATATCGTCACTATAAGATACTATTATAGCTGTAGTTATGGTATCGTTATCGTGTCATCGTATAAACTTTCGACTCTCCTTGGTACATAATAGTAGGTACTTTAAATGTATCTGCCCGGGGCGGTCAAAGTCGTTTTTCACTCGGATATTCGATTTATTTATTTATTTTGTCTACCCCATCATAACTCGAAAAAAATTTAAGAGCTATCTCCACTCTCTCACATGTTATATGAATAATTCAATGGCTCTTCTTATGGATATTGCTTTTCCGAGCATATTATTATTATTATTATTTTTATTATCATTTTATAGGTACATAATATATAGTAACGTTTTTCGACTTTCAAGCGGCGTATATGAATGTTGTTTACGTGAATTAAATGCGTAATCAACTGTTCTGGTTCTGAACTTTTTGGGTTATAGTATTATTATAACTATATTAACATGAATTTATTATGGCTTTTACCAAGTGTGAAAAAAATGGAATGTCAAATTCTAATTTATGACTAAAGGTAGGTACGTTTTATTTTCATTACTACACACACAATATTATAATATGTTCTATCAATTTTTGCAAATAGCGCACACTGACATACGCGTATTTATTACCTTTCATCGTATGTTGTAGAATTAATTTTGTTGTGTAAATAAAGTAATGCGTAATAGTCAAATATTTATATATAAGTTATAACAATACAAATTGAATGCAAGTCTCCTCGCTTACATTGGTTACAAAAAAACTGAAAGTATAGTTATAGACTTCCGCAAATTAATTTTATTTTATAGGACTATATTTAATATTTATAGGACTATATTTAATATTTATAAATTTTTAACTACAAAATAATTTTTAAGTTTTGTCAAAATACCAATTTTAAATGCTTAAAAAAAATTTTTGAGTATAATATATTTTTAATATTTTTCAACTGCCATTTTTTAAATACACTACCATTAATATATTAGGAGCCTTCTATTAAATGTTCAAGCTTTATGACCACACAAATAACATTTTATTGACATTTATAGAACAAAACATTAAAAAAATTGGAAACTGAAAATGTCCGTAAACAGCTGAAAACAAGTCAAAATATTAAAAATTTGTATCATGTGTTTTATCAAGAATTTAAAAAAAACAAAACTCACAGCATTGTAAAATCAATACATTCATCGCTCAGCTGAGAATCTAAAATCTTTTCGTGGGTAGTACATAAAAATATACTTTAGTTTTCAATACAGTTTTAAAATAACTTAAATTACATTGATATTGTCAACTACTCAAGTGTGAATTACGATATTGTAGTTTTATTTTTTGTATATAATACGGTTTTAATTGGTAGGATAGCGTTGGAATTTGCAACAAATATAGGTGAGAGGAAAACTATATTGTATCTCTGATTTGGTTTCAAACAAAATCTCAAAGCTTTGCCCATATTTCATTCCCACTTACTTACCTTTTTTCAGAAAATATAATACCTTGCTAAAATTACCATACTATTTAAATAAACCTTAAATTGTTTTCTAAGAAATAAATCATAAAACGTTTCGGAAAATAAGAGAAATATCATAAATACAATGAAATGCGTAATGGGTAATGGCTATATATTATTATCATGATAATACACCTATACGTCTTTTTATAGAATAACATTTTGTGCAAAAATTAGCGATGATATCAGATATTATGGTAATATAATCCAATAAAATATTGACATTAGTTTTATGAGAAAATACTAAAAAAAGAGACAATATTTGTGATCATAGCCCGTTCACAATATTATTACGTGTAAGTTATTGTTAATTAATTGATATGTATGTTGTTTATGCGTCTGAAATAGCGTATTTCTCATGTAAAATAAGTTTGTTCCCAAAATAATTTAATACGTTTAATTTATAGCATTTCCATATTTAGGATATGAATAAATTATGGTATATTTTGTATAATACCCAAGCATATTACACACACGTATTGATATATTTATAGTATTGCAGATTATAACTTACAAGCACCTACTACAACCTACTATAGTATTTATAATCAATTATAATATCAAACATGATATTAAGAATCTGCTGGATAAACCAGTATATTTAGCTGGAACGAAAATGATGAGGTACATAATTACATTGTATTTAATATTTTAATGTAAATAAATATACTACATTGATAGATATGTTGTTATATTTAATGCAATATTTTTAAACCGCAATTAAGTTTATCAACAAACATACATTTATTATTGGGTTTGAAAAGCTATTAAAATATGGAATTTATTTTGTTGTCTCATCGCATAAAATAATTTTGGTTTTAATATACATTATTATTTCGTTAAAAATTAAGCAAGTTCAGTGTTAAAAATAGTTTTTAAAGATTTTATTTTCATTAAAAAAAAAAAAACAAACACCTTTTTAGTGGAATTCTTTAAAATAAAAATGCTCTAGATCACATTTTTTTTTTTTTTTTTGATAAGGAGTGAAAAATAAGGCTGAAAGTAATAAAAACAGTAAGCAATAAGTTACTACAATGGATTATATGTTGTATCATTTATTATGTTACTTGTTTTATTTTTCATATAGCTAAGGGTGGGCATATTACAGTTGGCCCAAAGGAATGACATTATAAAAAATGACCCTAAAATACAAAATATTAATAATATAATACGTATCGGTACATAAACTCGTATAAACATAGAGTGTTAAATGTAAAAGTTAAGTAGCGCATAATGATCAGACGTACGTATAATTCGTAATGCCTTAATTTGAGTTTTATTTGCCATATTGTCACGTTAATTTTATACAGTGTTTTAAATCAATTATAGGTACCAGGGAGTTCATAACGCTTACGATTAAAACGAAATCGAAATTATATTGGTTTGAATATATATTTTCACTAATTTATATTTCAATACATATTTATAGCCGTTATATATAGCGAGTTTAATATACAATTAATCGAGAAAGCTGAACCGAAAGGTAATTATTTCGCCGCGTTAAAAATAAAGTAAACAAAATTATTAATTATTATTAGATTTAATGCATGTAGATAAAATACGATGGAATAACATCCAAACTAATGATGATTATAAATTATGTGCGTTTTAAATATTGTTGATGCAAAACATTGTTGCGTTATAACTTATATCATATCAAAAAACACTCAAAAAATAATTATTTTAAGTTATTGCGATTCGACGACAAGAACTACAAATGTGATGTTTTGCACTCTGATAGTTTGATATATATAGGTATATATGGTTCTATATATATAATAAAAAATATGTATAGTATCCGACACGGTAGTGCACGATAATAAATAATTGTGAAAAGTAGAAAAACATATCATTTAACAATATATACCATATAGGTACGTATGATATTATACAGTGCGGTTTTACAAAATCAAACGTCAACAATAAAGAAGTATAATAATATAATAAAAGCCACAAAGCGTGTGCGGTCTCCATGTGGCAGTTGCGAAGAAAATAAAATAATAAATTATACGCATGGCATTATCTTCTATATGCAGAAAATACTTCAGTGACTTATTAATTTGACCTCCACATACATCTTTGACTCCCGCCATTGGAACTTGTTCAGTTTCGAAACAGAGACCAACACGAATGGGTAAAATAAAAATAATAATATCCTTAATCTATGTCTCACTTGCAATCACAGTTATGCAAGGACATTCTCTCCTTGACACTGTACACTTAGATAGGAAAAACTAAGTTTATATCCATAGGACACACTTTAAGATACGTGATTCAAGTAATTACATTCTCCGTCAATATAACGGACAAGATATAGAAATAATTCCACCACTCAAAATCAAAATATTGTACATCTTTGTTAATATGGTAGTGTTACTAGTGTTTAACATTATAATTTATTATAGGCACCAAATTTTAAGAGGAGAATAATAAAGAATATAATATATTATAAAAGTTTGAGTTTAAAATAATATATTAATGATATAAAGTAAACCGCTGTTAAATAATTGTTATAAAAATGACGATGATGTAATATAATATTATTATGTGTCTTGATTTTATTCTCCTCTTAACATTTAGTAATAGATAGGTGTTTCGCCAATGATATTTGCAGGACTCTTATTGGGATTTTGGTACTTATATTTACTGAAAGACAGAAAGATATCCGTCTACATAAGTACTATCCTATTTAATACCTTAGAAAATATGAGTTTTTGAAAATATGATTCTTATATAAGTATACTAAAAAATTCTAAAAATCCGGATTCAGACGAGTGAAAAATTGAAGCATACAACGGAATCGGTACACGGTTGGCGAATCCCGTGTTTTAGGATATAATATTATGTGTAGATAAACATAATATAATAGCTGAACATGGAGATAAGTTAGCGTCGTCGAGATATAATTTTTTTACTTGTTTTTATGCATATTTATGGGCATATATGGATAATGTAAAAAAATCAGAAATATTTTATTATTATTTATTCGAGCTGATGACGGGAACTAATTGAAAAATTAAAAAAATGTATACAATATATATTTTTAAATATTAACAAAATATTTTTACAAGGGTAAAGTATGATAGGTAATAGGGGTACAAAACTTTTTACAGCCTACAGGCACTTTCGATCTCAATCCCCCGCGGTATGTCTGGAGATGACGTTTTCATATTATTCGCTTATTAATATGCAATTCGTCAGCTATTCTCGAATAACATTGCAGTAATCGTCGAGCGGCAGATTAAAACCACTTCTCCAGTAAACACGCGGTGATGACTACTGTTTGCGAGGGTTTGTCTTGGAAGTGTCGGCACACTCGGGCACGGTAATCAACCACCGGCGACAGACGTGTGGGCATTATTATTATTATTATTATTATATAAGTAACGCTAGTTCCGCAGTAATTAGCCGCGATGCGATTGTGTCGTCGTCCCGTTGTATTTTGCACCATTAAATATACATGGTAATTTATTGTTTGCGAGTCCGCCACAGCCACTTCAATAATTTGTTCACACACACACACACACACACACATACTCAACTACCCTCTCCCGTCGCATTTCCGGTTTTCCTGCCGGAGACGAAGGTATACTATAGCCGGTGACGTCCTGGTCTGTCCTCGTAATAAATTGGCATTAAGATCCGGTCGGACGACCATAATATATTATGTGCGCAGTGTTTGTGCGTTTGTTTTCACTTCGGTGTTCTACACTGATATAGGACGTGTGTATAAAATACCCATGTGGGGTGTAGGTACTTACACCACCTTACACAATATACTACTGACATATGCTCCATTATCCTAGGCCGAGCCACGGCCCAAGGGGACGTTCGTATGCGCACGTCGTACGACCTAGAATTACGTGATTGAAGTACTTATTCGTTCTGGGATGTATGTCCGAAAAACTATATGGATTACAAAAATAATAAAGAGATCTTCCAAATGTAACAATATAATGTATGATAAAAAAATCGTGGTAAGGGGAAATTAAATCGGTAAAGTTATAATATCTGAACGAGAAGAATATTGGCAAGAAATTTTACGTTATTACATTACTGATTCCTATTTATTCCGTCCAGAAAATGTATTTTATAAAAAGTAACTTTAAAATACGATTTTTCGGTCTAAAATAATGAAATGTTTGTTTTCGAATCTAAGTACTTGCTCTATAACTAATTGGTGGATTAAAGTTATTTAAAAAGTAAAACATTATTATATAGGAACGTAGATTAAATATATATAATAAATAAACTGCGCAAATATTATAACAATTTATGTGCTACAATACTACAGATTAACGGGTAACTATAAAGTAAAGAGTGTAAGTATTATACAATATTATATTCATTCAATAGTATTTGTTTTAGTACCTAGTTAAATAATATATTAATAATATGTTCCTTAAATTGTTCTGTAATTGGTAAATCAATCTACATCACATTATTTCTTAATAAACAAAAGTCTAGGTGATTTATTCGAATAAAAAACGACGATGCCGAGAGGTAACAATTAACATAATCATAACGATAGCATATATTGCACTTCTTTAGTACCCTCTCAGAATTTTAGTCAAGTTGGAGCATGTACGGATGATCTTCGACGAAGGTCCTAATACCATAATAAGTATACGAAACTACCGTAAAATCACTTTCAAAGTTCACCGCTGAAATATCGCTAACAATCTCCGATGTGAACCCTAACTAGAGGCATTGTACTATACCTCTCACGCAGCTGAAATTCAAAGTTCGTTCTATATACATTTGCCTGCGACAGCCACAAACATACAATTCACTGTCCCACATTGTCCAGTCGTTGATCATCATCATGTCTTGTCCGATATCAGAGGCTGTATTAATGGTCCGATTGTTTATCGAGATACATCCTTTGCACGCCAAACCCACGACGCAGGTTTATCAGGCCAGACGAATTTGATTTTGCATCTATTCACTGAATGGTTTACTGTTGTTTTAATTGTATAACTGATGTGATATAGTTTGTCAACTTATAATTTATCACAGACGGACCCAAAGTATTATAATATTATATAGTTTGGTTTATTTTGAATCGAGATAGTTATGTCTATTTGTTAAATATTTCTAACAAAATAATATAATCACGGTTTTTTCGGTTAAAGAAAAAATCCTATACCTACTCCTATTATCTTATTTCGAGTTCTGGTACAATCTAAGGCACACACATTTTATTCAATATTGTAAAAAATAAATAATGAAGGTTTATATGTATCGATTAAAAATGTAATTTGTATTTCTAAGGATTTCATAAAATTAAGTGTTATCTGGTCCTAAAAAACCATTTACGTTTTATTTAATTAGTTTATTTCAACAATAATTTATTAACCTTGATATGGGGTAAATACCTTGCTTCATGTGAAAATTAATATAAAAAAAAATAGTAGTAGAAAGATTACTTGCATGTCAATATTAATTATACTTGTGTACAGTTATTATTATTTTAAATGTTGTCTTAATGTTTGATAATAATAGGTGTATTAAAGGATTATTAAGTTATATTAGTTATAATGTTGATGCAAGGATTCAGCTAAGAACAAAAAATATTCCTTATGAAACAACAATTTGAAAAAAAAAACAAGTAAATTATTTGTTTCACATTTAGTATTATACTGGACAAAATATAATAATTATAAAGAAACAACGTTACCTATTTATTTTATTTTGATTATATCTCTATGTCTTACTCATTTATAAAACTATGTTTGTGTAGAACAATTTACTTAAATGTTTTATTTTTTTTAATTAATTCTTTTGAAGTTAGCCAGTAAATAGTATACCTATATTTCATAATTCATTATTATAACTACTGAGATTTTCCGTTTTTAATTATTAATAACATTACCAAAATATAAATTAAAAATATAAAAATAAATTATACTAAAAAATTTTTTTTTATAAATAAATATTAGATATATTCATAAATGGACCATTTGTGTATTTCATTATATATTACAAATTATTGTATTCAACAACAATATTGATAATTTTATAATATAAACAATTTTAACATAACTAATTTAATCTTCTATACCTAATTATATTAATGTATTAACTGTTGTTTAACTGTAGACAAAAAATAGTAAGTATCCTATAACCGTAAAGGAAATTTTTACTTAATTATAATTTTACTAAATTATTTCTTAATTTATTATTGCCTAAACATTATACATGATCACTTTTAATTATTTTTTTATATTAGGCTGATATAAGTGTAATACGAAAACGAATTATTTAAATCGATATTTATAAACAAAATATGTTTTTTGTTCATTCAATCTGTATATACCACACAGAATAGGGTAGGTATTATGTTTTCTGCAGAGATTATGAAATAATGTAATTGATTATTATGATTTATTTGAACATTACAAGCATAATATTATTGAAATTACAAACATTTTAGAATATTTAGAATTTTTCTATGTTAATTATGGTTTTTATGTAATATATGAGTAATACTGACATTTATTGTATAGAAAGTTTTGTTTTCTTCTATTTTCAAGATATTTGAGATATACCTTAAAGTTTCATAAATCAAGTCTATCTGATGACAGTTGGGTATACTTTGGTTTGAATTATTCCAAAATTTCTACTGAATCTCGAAAACAATTTTGTAGAAATTCACAAGCCAAAATACATTTTATATTAATAATTATCACAATACTTGAATACATCTGTAATTATTCATTGTTAAACTTTATTAGATAGGTACATATCTTGTAAAATTAGTCTGAGAGTACTATCTAGAACATATTTTACAATTTGTGATTCATAAATCATTTCTCAAAGTTATTATTCGATATTTATATGATGGATATTCATAGATATTATTAACATAAAATTGAATAAACTTTTTTAATTTTTAAAGTAACTTTACAAAAATGATTTCATTATTGTGGTTAATAATTTGCATCGTTTGATGTTTTGAAGAACGTAATACGAAATTCATTATAAATGTATTTTAATTAACCACACAAACAAAAAACAATTGTTTAATAAATTAAATACCTACTTTAAAATTAACGAATACTTCCACCAACTATCTACTAATTAAATATAAATAACTACCTAACTGAAATATTTATGTATACTGTATAAAATAAACGGATGAACATTTCATCGTATTTCCATGTAAAATAATATATCATAACAAAAAGTGTTTTATTAAATTACAAATAATTATCATACATTTATGTTGATAGGTGTTTAATACATATAAAGTTGTTGGAGAAATGTTTTACGATGACAAATTAGATTAACACATACTAAAATAATTTCAAGAAACTTCAATACGAAAACTTATAAATCATTTAATTATTATATTTTAATTTGCACATACAAATCGATTACAAGTTTTAATGTTGTTATAATTTAAAATAAACCAACCAAAATATCCGAATATCAACTTAAAGCGCTCGGTTCAAATTAATTTTGTCCACAAAATATCCACTCTTTTTAACTAATAAAAGATAATATTCTACAGCCTACGTTGAACTCCGTTTTTCAATATTTTAATCTATACTTTAAAATAGTTATCAAAATCCGACAATTCTACAAGGGCTGACGATTTTTCCCTGTTAAGTTATTTTCTTTGATATATAGTAGGCCTCAACAACCCGTATCAAACTACCCAAATATGTACCGAGCAGTAGATTAGTGGACAAGTATTATAACTAAGGCGGAAACTAAAATATTATATAGAATTTTCAAATTGAATAGAATTGCGGACATTTTGAACACCGGCACCAGGCCCCTTAAATTATTTATAGGTGCTGTGCTAGAGTTAATGATGCATGATATAATTTCTTAAAGCTTGACAGAATTTGTGTTATTTCATTTGAAATATTTCTGATGAAAACATTCTTTACCGACGTACCTATAAGATTTCACGAAGAATGTTTGTTATAAAAATAATGACTGCAATTCAATGGAGTAAAATAATAATATTGAAAGTTGAAGACAATTTATATTTCAAGTACATGATAGAAAAATTGTAGTTTATTACTAAATAATTCGTTTTATTCTAATAATTAATGTTATGTATTTATGCGGAATTTCTTAGGTTAGATCAATGTACAAAATAATCAACAACAATATAGTGTACATATGCCACCTGTTGGTTTATACAATGATTATTTTAAGTACATTATAATATATATTATATTGTAACAATATTAATTTAAAAATTATGTCTACGGTAAGAACAACGAAATAAAATACATTTACGTTATATTGTAATACAATATAATATTATATTGAACGGTAAGTATGCGTACTAATATGCGAACACTGTAAATATTGTTGTAGGATTTACTAAAACGATTTTAAAATAAGAAATATACCTAGTAGAATTGAAAATCGAGTCAAATCCACCATTTTTAAATTTATAGTGATATAAAATGAATATATTAAGTTAGAATAATTCGTATGTGTAAATTGTGGTGAGTGGTAGATAATACCTATATTATCATATTTTCTGTTTTCCATAATCCTAAAAATATATTTTCTTTGGTTTAGGGTGTCGTTTAGCATTTGGTTAGATTCCCAGTGATACTAATATATTGTTCTATTCTCATACGGTTATCTCGTATATTTTTTTGTCATAGGGACTTATTATCCATTTCCATATTATAGTTGGAACGAGGCTAAGATTGTAATTTCAGAAAAAGCCATTCTCAGAAATAATACAAGATTAAACACTTTTTTGTTTTTTTTTAAGTCATCTAAATAGGGTAATCTTCAAAAACTTAAATTAAGTGTGGTTATAAGACGTAAAGAATGGTTTAGTTTCTCAACATATCAATTTCATTTATTTAATTTTCATTTAGACGATCGTTTTAAAAATATTTTTAAATTATCATATATATTATGTTAAAACAGGTTTTAGTGAAGCACAACATGACACATGTTGAGCACATTCTTTTTATTTATTTTATTTTATTTGATTATTTATTGGTAGTATGTTACAACTTTTACAGGTGAAAAATACAAAATAAATCTTGAATTTTCAGTCTTTACAATTATTTGATATTGTTATTCAGACTAAACGCAACTCAAACATCTCATTTAAAAAAACAACACTTTGACTGTCAGTTAAAGATTATGTCGAGTACAATAATAATAACAATATGTGTTATACACTTATACCTATCTATTTTGGATGCAAGATGTGAAATTGTTAAATATAATATAATGTATACTGTCATTCGTGCATGTATCAGTTAAATCGATTTTCGTTCGGTCTATATTCTTCAATACGGTATAGGTATATGATAATAAATCAACTAAAATATTCACTTTCACTCTTCACACGGTCGGCTAACATCCGACGTTTTCAAACTCTGTTTTTGTCACAGCACAAGATAAACTGTCATTGGACTGAACTATTATTCTTCTGCAGAGGATAATAGCGCGTATGACGTGTGCATTATCTTTATTATACTACACTGTTTTGTCATCGTGGAAATACATGACCATTATCATAATATATTATAAATATTCACCAGCAATACATTTGCATGCAGTCAATTTACCGTTATAAATTGTCACGAGATTGTTGGCTACAGTGTTTGGTAAGCTAATTAGAAAACTAATGTGTTGTTCGGTTTTTCTGATTTCATCTTTATCAAAGTTATCTATTGGAATTTGTTGTTAATTTTATTGTTATTTTCCATAACGGTTAAGCATTAAGTTAATATATCAAATACAATGATTAAAAAAATTAAAATACTAATAGGTAATGGCAAGATGAGATCAATATACACCCTAACAGTGATTTCTACTATAATACAGTAAACAAAACTAATAAGTATGATGCTAGATTAAAAGTTATTTTAGTCTTTGTCGTAGATTTAAAATAGTAGAATATAATGAAATATGATATCTAATGTGGTACATAATTAAAAAAAAACCATACATTATGCTTATTGTACTTGTTTTTGTATAAATTGTATAAGTTTCTAGATTAAAAAATAAATAAATAAATAAATAAATTATAAAATAACCAGGGAAGTTGTCGAAGGTTTCAAGTGTACTTTGTCGTTTAGTAGGTCACTGAACTAATTAGGTGTGTTCAAATTGAATTCAATAAATATAATAAATACAAATAAACATTAAACCATTCCATACGAAAAATGATTAAAAGCGAAGATGGGATGTCAGTCTCTATTCATGAGAACATTTTCTAATTTATTTCATTTATAGGTACACTGCTATGAGTAATCTATTGTTACCGTATGAAGAACTTTTTTTTGACATAAAAATTGAATACATTATATTATTAACAATTATAATATTATATCGTAATATGTAACTATTGCAATATTGTCATCGACTTATAAATCAATACCAAACTAGGTATTGTATAACTGTGTGAAGAGGTTCGTGATAAAAATACATATAATATGTATACCTACGGAAAAATAAGATCAGAATCTAAAATTGCAGTCACATCTTTTTTTGTATAACTTGTATCAATAAATCACAAAAATATAAAGCGTACGTCTTGTTGCTGAAATTATTTGTTACGATATTATTGGTTCCATAAAACTACAATTAGATTATTTGAATGAACACATTCATCTATAGAATTTGTGTGTAATCAATTGAATTACAATAATAACGCTATGGAACGCTTGAGATAAAAATGCTATATATTACAACTGCGATCATAATATTTTCTTTAAAAGATTTATTTATGTCAGTAAGAAGTAAAGACAAATATACTTTTGATCAATCAGACTGCTAGCACTTCCAATACCATATTATGATCCTATTAGACTTCAACATCGAGTCTGGTAATTGTTAAAATTCACTTTTATCGAAAATACATTTTATGGTAGAAAATATTCAAAAGTTAAAATTACTGTGAGGTGATAAATAACGCTGTTCAAAATTCATAAATATAAAAGAACTGATTTCACACTGATTAATCAACAGATAAATAATCGTAAGAACAAAACAATAATTCAACCGATTTTACATATTATTTTTCTCTTGAAATTCTATGATTATGGATCAGAAGAGGAGGATATTATTAACAATATGTAATAATACAAATATGTACTAATGATATACCTACGTAGTTAAAATATATATTATGAGAATAATAGTATAACTTTAATGCATGCGTCATAATGAACATTGTTGGATTGTCGACTTATGAAAAGTTTTTATTTATTACAAAAATGTATAATATTATTGGCAAATGTAATAGTATTTCTCGGATTTTGTAAAGTAATCGGAAACATACTAATATAATATAGCAACAATAATACCTTAACATGCACAAATTTTTTATTTTTTTTATGCTCGTAAAAAGGTTTTTTATAATAACTAAAAAGAAACTGTTGCGTTTACGTAGGTGTTTCAACATGGTGTCTCACCGTGTTTGCATGTGTTTTCACTTGCAAGTATACATGTACATTACACTACCCTTTTATTGACGAAACTTTAAAACTTATATTTCAATAGGTACTTAACTTCAACTTTCAAAAATATTTATACAAATCAGATCTATAGTCAGCTACGTCACGCCAGAACCCTGAGTTTCAAATATTAGTTCGAAAAGAAAAATAAACTTTGATGTAACTATTTTGTAACGAATTGTTAACCACAATACATTTTTTTGTTACTAGTTTTTAAACTAATATTTTATGCTGGGTGCTGAATTGTTGTCTCCCCGGTCTTATGTTGTTCACTGTTATTGATAGACACTAGACTAGTCTATCGGAATTATTATTGTTATTAATAATATCATAAATAAACTAAATACAGTAGAACTTCCATGTAACGGTCACCGAAGGGACTGTAAATAATGACCGCTATTTAGAAGTGCCCGTCCTACAGAGGTAGGATAAAACTAGGATAACACTCGAAGAGACCAAAAAAATTGACCATTACATAGAGGTGACCGTCTTACAGAGGTGACCGTTAATGGAAGTTTTACTGTAGTAATAATATATGTTTGTATGTGTGTCGAATATCATTAGATAATATTATCACGAATACAGTCTTCAGAAAACTAGAGATAAGGAGACCAAACTCGTACGCAATAAACGTTCCATAAAAATATATTTTGATGGAGTGTCACCAATGGGTGACTTCCCCCTCAGGTAAATCATCCTCATAAAATTTACCCATTGTAATATAATGTGTAATTACAGATTGTATGTATATATATATAATTTTGTTGGAAAAAAAAAAAATATTTAAGTTATTTAAGTATTTCACACTTATATTTCCCCGAAAGTCTGCATGGCTGTTGCATTTTATTAAATAATATTCAAAGCCTAAATATTATATGCGTACGCCATACCTACAAATACTATGTAATACGTCATCGTAGTATCTGCAGGTATTAAAAATTGAAATTCTGATCTTCCACTTAAGTAACAAAAAAAAAAGATACCTTGAATACATTTCGTTACAAAATATAAATTCCTAACTTTGGGTGTTGTCATAACGTACCAAGATATTCGTATAAATCAGGAGTCAGCAATCTTTTTACCTACGCGGGCCATATTTATTTTTATCAGTTTTTCAGTATTCAAATATTCCTTTAAGTATTAAAAATACAATTTTAACGTCGAATACTAATACATGTTTTGATATCATGAATCTTATTATTATAGGTATCGTGCTTGGTTGTAATTATTAACTAATTTTGAACACAATATATTAATAGAGAACAATTTGAAAATTAAAAATAAAAATACTTGTATAATTATAATTGCTTTTGAACAAAAAAAATTAATTTTGTAGTGCAAAAGGAATACAAATATTTACTTATTTTCTACTTTTCTAGTGTGATTTTTTGAATTTGAGTTTTTTTTCGTTAAGGGGCCTGCACGAGACCAGTTTTTGACATGCCTTAAAGGAAAAACTCTCACGTCTAGTAGATTGGTCCGATTTCCGTATTTTTTTTGTTGGTTAAATAGAAGAAAACTTATTACAGAGCGCATTGGACTTGGATTTTCAAAATTATTTTTGGAAATCTTATATTATAAGTTTGAATTTAATCCATTTTTACAACATTTTAGTTTTTGTATTATTATTTATTTTTAGCAATGTAATCAAAAATCAAAGTCGATACGCCTTGTAAAAAATATTCTTCTATCTAACAAAAAAAATATTACGGAAATCGGACCAATCTACGTGGTGTGAGAGTTTTTCCTGTAAAATGTGTTTTGATGACCCTTCCTAAATAGGTATTGGTAGTAGATTAATGGAAAAGTCTTATAACTGAGGTGGCAAATTTAATTTTAAAATTTTATAGAATTGCGGAAAATTTGAAAAGTCGCGACCAGGACCCTTAATTTGTTTATATCTTTTATATTGTATAGGATGTTGATATTTTTAAAACTGAATTAAATAGTGTTCGTCACTTAATCGGGAATAATATTTATTTTTTTGATATTTAATCAGTGGAAATGCCTGCTTACAATTATTATATGTGCTACCGAAAGTAGTAATAATCATAGTTCTAGCAAAACTTTTACTTCATTTAAAATCTATTTCGAAAAGACCTTTTTTTAGGTTATTACTTTCTTTAGAAGTAGTTCTAAGAAAATCTTTGTTTTGCAGCTCTATTATGATTCCCATCAGGAAATTAGATTAACATCTTCAATTTCGGCAGGAAAAGGGTTTTGAAAAAACTTAATTTTTTTCTCGAATACGTAGAAATCAGAAACTAGTATTGAAAATGATTTTTATAGGTTTTCAATTATATATAAAAAATATTTTTTTTTTAGTTTTCCAGTATAAAATTGATTTGTAAGATTCTACCACATTTTTATAGCATAAACGAAATGATCCAAACGCTGTTCGTTAACATGTTTAAGTAATAATTTTAATTTTAATTAAAATAATTTTATATCTGAAAAAATATCTGACAATAATTTGTCTTTACCTCGCAATTTCGTATTCAATAAATAATGTTATTACATCAGTTTAAAAGGCAAAATTAATAATCTATTTTTCATTTAATAATTCCAGTTCATTTTCACCCTTTTCGGATAAAAAAATATTTATTTAATTTGGTCAAGTAAAAAACCATTTTAAAATCACACCTTTAGTTCCAACAAAATGATTATATCCTCATATTCTGCATAGCATTTTAAATCGTGCCAAAGCAATTATACGCATTTAGTTAACTGTTGATACTATAGTATATACTACAATATTCATTACATATTATATTCTTGCTCAAACTTTGCAATGTAATGCCACTTGATGTAGAATTCAACGAAGTATCATATATAGGTACTTCTTTTCCTTATTCTACCATTTTTGAATTTATTTGCCCAATAAACCTTAAGTAATTCCTCTCATATTTCTGCCACCGTGAGTAGTAACACTGGTTAGGTTTTTTCTAACTAGAATCAAACTTTTTAAATGTTTTGTCAATGTTAGTAAAAAAGTTTTTTTTCTTAGTACATAAATACATAATACTACACTTCCTTCCGTACCACATAATATTATATAGTTCAGCGAATTCTTCGAAAACATTAAAATTCAAATAAATTCCTCGAATAAACATTAATAATTGAACACTATCAGAAATATCAGAAATTTCATCGGTTGCAATATAAAACAATCAAATACAAACATTTCTTCTTTGAGTTTGAAAATTAAATTTGTTCCGAACTTAACTCTTCGGTAGGTACGCCTAACACAGGTCCCAGCTGAGAGATTGATCTCTTCAAATTTTTTCTGTGCATATTTTATCTACTGCAACAGCTATTATATTCGTAAAAATGTAAACGCCACGAGTCGAAAGAATACAATGGATACTTTATATTTAGTACAGTCCGATACATCAAATTTGAATTTTAAACACAATGAGAAATATTTGGAGGACTCCAGAAAAAAAGTTACGTTTGGTATAGCAAACGATATAGATCTTGAATGTCAAGAATTAAAGAACGTCCATATTAATGTGGTGTATATAGCAGAACTTCACGAGTGTAGGCGAACGAACGAGCTAATAGCAAAATATGATTGACGATGTGCGTTGTTCGTCATAATAGGCGTCCCTGGGTAAGACCACGTACCTAGAATGAGCCGCAACAATAGTTTTCGTCGTCAAATTGAATGATGTTTTTTTCACAATCTTTGTTTTCCTTTTTTTTTTATACCGGTTACCTATTTTATTATTTTTATCACTGTTGCTTACTATAATAATGTGATATGTATGTTCTGTGCAGTCTTAAGACGCAAGGAGATTTTATAAATATATACATAACTTTTAAAAAGTGTATTTATATTCATGGAGTGTTGACTTGTAAAATTATAATACCCGGTGAAAAATAAACGATAGTGTTTAAAAAAAAATAAAAAAAAAATATATAATATTTACGGTATTTTCTACAGGTTACGTTATTATGTTTATATAACCCAGAACAACAGATTTATTTAATCTCTTTACTATTGTTCTGGGTTTTGGTCGGTATAATATTGTAATATTACAATAAAACTATTTTGTTTGTAGTTAATTATTACTAAGCAGCGTGTTCAAATAACCATTCGCACTTTGATTTATTAATAAGTTTACTGTGCATTACTGTACATATTATTTTGATTATCTACGTAAAAAACAAACTTTACCAACCCACAGGCACTATTTTTTACTTCACGTATAATTCCAAGGACAAAATAAGCTTAACATTTTTAACGAGTTTAATGATCTTAGTAATAATCTATCTTTGCCAATCATGGTACGTGATTCTTAGAAATTAGTACTAATAACCCATTTTAAAACGCAATAGGCGCTTTGATGCAATTTTTTTTATAGAAATTTCAAAAAAGTTTGTATTTCGCTAATTTGAAAATCGAAAAAAACATCATCAGTTGAAAAATTATTATATTATAACGATAAACTATAATTAAAACAAAAAAAAATAATTCCTCAAAGTATTTAATATTTTCAAATACACAGAAAATTAAAAACAGCAACGCAGTACCACAATTGCCTATACGATGCGCCGTGTTACTAAATTAAAAATATTATGGGCGATAAATTATTTTTTTGAATGTGTCACTTACGTCCCAAATCTTTTTAAAGTCGTTCTGGTGTATCCTGAGCAGCTCGCATGTAGTCTTTGTGCACACCGTCATGTCTCTGGGCAAGTCATGGACTATTGATTCGCCGAAAGTCGCACCAACGTCCAGACTGACAACGGCCTGGAAGAAATACGAAACAGTATTATTCATTACCTAATGTACCCAGTGAAAGATACCTAAATTTTTTACTGTACACAATGGATACAACATTGTTATGAGTTGATTTATTTGGTATATTATTATAAACAATGCATGGGCTGTTGCTTGATTTTTTTTTTAAATTTAGCAAATACAAATTTTAGTATTTTAATGAATTATTATTTCAATACGTATATACTATATTACATTATATTTTATAATAACAATTATTATAACTGTAAGGAAAATCAAAGTAAGACCAAATTCAATCAAAATATTAAAATTAATTAAAATAAACAAACTATATGAACTTGTTTGTTAGTTTTGTATTTATTTTTGTAAACGTTGATAGCACATTATGTATTATATATTTAATATGCTTTTGTATGTTTTTAAGAAGATTTAAGATCTACAATGTTGATTATTATTTTGATAATACCTTTATTTATATGTATATTTCAAATTATGATTTTTATAGATATCCAATTTACCAATTAAGTGTTAAATTATGGCTATTTTTAAATTATTCATACCATATCACTCAATAATAATATATAATATTGATGTTTAATGTTTATTTATATGAATTAATACTAACTGTATCCGAAAAATTAAACTAGTAATTATTTCTATATTATGATTTATGACCAAACTAATATGGAATAAGTTTGGATGAACACTGAAAGCATAAACAAATTATACAAAATGTAATTTTTTTAATATTAAAACCGAAAAATGTATGTGGAACGCCCAATATAGGAACCCCAAATTGTTACTTGGGTGGGTGATAGCTAAACTTTTTTTCTAAATACGTGCTGTAAGTAGATTATTTTATCAATGCATAGAATCATAATAAAATTCATAAAATGTATAAACACATAACAAAAGGATTTTTTAAACATTATTCTGAACATAAATTAATTGTCTAAGCTTGTACAATTTAAAAATGTAATCCAATTTCTTACAATTATTTATTGATCTAATTTACGTGGTATTATTATTAATATTTTTTTTAATTGGAATTCATTCAAATACCTTTGGAAACGAGATTTGATTAATTTGGCTTTCATTGCTGTACAAAGTATTATGTTTTAAAGATATTTTTTCATCGTTTCTATATGTCTAAGTTTTTTTCTTCTTTATAAAATGGTAATGGTTATGAACGAAATTAAGCTTGTAGCTTTAAAATTAAATTAAATTGTTAAAATAAATATATTATTATATGTATTTAAATAAAAAGTATTTAATACAATATTATTAACACATTATATTAGGTATAATCTCAACTTCTACCTATCGATAAAATAATGTTACATGTAGTTTTACAATATTTGAACCATTATAAAGGCAACTACGTGTTAAAAAAATGCATAATGATATAATAAATTATTGCACGGAATTGAACCCCTTTCCATTCCAATGAGCAGGGGGTGTGGGTTATACATATTTGCCAGACCAAAACTTTTTGAGTTTCGAATAATGCAATTCTAACTATTTTAACATCACATAAACATAATATGTGATCGATTGCATTGAGATATAATGTCTATATATGAATGTTTTTGGTGTTTTCATAATAAATTATTATTAGGTATTTCAACTGAAACCTTCTAAAAAATAATGATTTAGCATTTATTTTATAATTTACTTTTTTACTTTACTATTTATTTCATTACTTCCTATAGTATTTTATATATATAATTATATAAATACTGAAATACAATACACATACTTTTATAATATTACACATATATAATATAATAACCAACGTTTATAGTTTAAATTAGTAAAAACTAAATACATTATTATAAAAAAAATGACGGTATTTAAAGCTTGCAAGGGACCTAAAACGATAACTCAGTATTTTTATACGAATATAATCTAAAATAATAAGAATTTTAAAATAATGTGATTTTTTTGGTTTTACCTATAGAAAATCCTTATTTATAACAATCAATTAATTAACATAATAATTATTATTTAATAGTTTTAAATTTTTACCTTATGTAATTTTAAATTATTTTTATTTAAATTATATTAACCTTTTTTAAAATTGTATTAATTATTTGTTTTAGATTAAAGAATATATTATATATGTATTTAAAACGCCAATATTTTAATTTATAGTTGGTAAAGTGAATGATTAAAAATAAATCACAAAATCATAAATTATTTTTTTTTTAATTACAAACCCATCAAATTAAAACTTAATTTAAAACCAAAAGTGATTTAAACTATGATTTTTATAAACTTAAAAGTTTATGATACTATATATAAAGTTACAAAATTAATGAAGAGGTATATGAAAATGGACTTAATCAAAGTGAAAATATTTTAATTTCAGTATTTATAAATGTTGAGTTAAAACTGAATGTACAATTGCACATTTTTTATAGCCATCAAGGAAGGGTTTTTATTATGTATGAAAGTAGTCATATTAAAACTTAAAAGTTATTTGGTTAATTGAGATAATATAGTTAAAATTTACCAAAAATCTGTCGGTTACATATTTTTTCACTGTCAAATTACTATTCCAAGATCCAATTGAGGATTACCGTTCGAATAAGGTGTACCATATCAACTCAATTAACAAATAGTTTAAGGCCATAAAGGTGATTTAAATATTTTACTAACATTTTTGAGTTTTTTTCCAAAAAAATAAGCACGTTTTCGTATAATTTCAATATTTTGTTAAAAAAGATCAGCATTTAAAATCAATGAAATGAAAGTAAGTTAGGTACCTATAGGACGACACCTGAGTAGTTTTCTAGATTTTTAATTTTACTATAGTGTTCAAATATTTCGTATTAGCTATCTATCATAAATACTATTAATACTAATGATTGGCATCTAATTATATTTACATTATAAAATAAAACTAACTTTTAGGATGAAATTATATTGCTGATCATAAAAAAAGATTTAAAAATTCATAATAAATACAACTGCAACATAATATAATTGCACATGTTATATTGAATGTTAATTAACGTTAACTCTCAGAACCTACTCAATATATCGATAGTATAATTATTATATTCATTCGCAATTGTCTTTTAATTCAATAATAATTACGAATTGTGAGCAACATATTATTGTTAAAATGTCGGCATATTGTAATTTGCAGAATGTGTATACTATTCACTGTATAATAGCGTACCTATAGCTATTTCGTTAATCACATAATTCAAATTTGTAATTATTTCCAATCCATGGTCTTTGCTGATATCTGAGCACTTCAAGAAGTACAATATGAATGATATATTAATATGTGCTATAGTATTATTGTTATTATGAAGTGTGACGAATTATATATAAAAAAAATAAAACAGATTTTTGTTTGTGAAGTTTTATCATAATATTTAATAAATACGATCATGATGAAAAGCGAATTAAACGCAGCGATGTGTAAGTATGTACAAAAATTGATTGTGTACAAGCATCAAGACAACAAAAGATAATTACAATTATAAACTTTCAGCGTTTGTTTAAATAAAATGCTTAACGTGTGATAATGATGATTTCAATAACGGATAATGTTTACTCATATATCGTTTAACACAGAACGATTATAATAATAATAAGCTATAATTTAATTTTATATCAATTTATACGCTTTGTTGTGGTTTTAGGCTGGTTGTTATGTTCTGCAGATTTTTAACAAAAATGCTTTGGCTAAAGCATATTATTGTGCATTTTCGTTCAACAATAATAATAATATTAGCAAAAGTAAATCTAAAACCAACCATCCAAACGAAGTTTATAATTACAAAAACGAAAAACTCTCAAAATCGTTATTTATGCGTTAAATTAGCTAAATTGCTTTCTAAATATTATGGTCATGGTTAATATAACTTTTAAAAATAAAAACGAAACCTCTGTAAAGAGATTAATGAGGTAGGTACACAACAAGTTTTAAATTCTAATATTGTGAAGAAATTCAAAAGTTTTTGTACATCCCAAAATATTACAATTATTATAAAATATATTTTATAGTATTTTGTAGATTCTGATCAGAGGAAGGTGGATAATACTTTTGTATTAACATTTTGCACGTTTAAAATATTCCGAAAAATGTGTGGCCAATCTGTGAATTTGTCAATCATCAATTCAATGAATGTAAATTTAAGGCATGTAGTAAAATTTTAGGTGGCTTATTTATTTCAATACGTAGTTTAAAATATGAATTTCAATAAAATGTTCATCAATATAATTCACTTAGAAGTGTGGTTTAGAATACAATTGTAAAATAGTACATGTATAGTTATGTTTTAATAAACAAACGAGACTAAAAGTAAATGAATCATTTGATGAACTTGTGAAAGTATTGAACTGATTAATATATTCGTAACTTCGATTTGGATGCTTATGAATAACAAAATAATGAATACAATTTAAATAAATGGAAATTTTTTCAAACAGTTATTGAAATGAGAGATGTATTCAAGACATAGACGATCGTCTATTATAATATGGGCATGATACATATTTTCAGAAATAATAAATCAACAGACACTATATATTATGATATATAAAACAATAGAATTACTGGGTTGTTGAGATGGTTTACACTGCGGTATAATAGCGAGTGAAACTAATTGGAGTTTTCATTGATTGGGGTGACCAACGCGTGACATGACGTGCTGAACGTGACAATGGAGCTGATGAACTGAAGTTCCAGCCACATAATTAGATTCAAAAGTGACAGAATATTACGAATGGACAACAATTTCGACTGCAAATTTTTTTGCCTTCCGTACAATATAATATTTCATTTTTAAATGATCTCTTCATTAAATTATATTTTTTGTAAGTGTATTCATTTCGTGTACTACAATAAGTAATAACACATTATATTTTATCATTTCTGTAATAAATTACTGTAGTTCTGTCCAATGCCGCAAATTGAAAACCCACTGATTAAATATTGCCAGTGAATTTCAAGAATTTGCAGCAATATTACTCATTCCATTAACATCCGGCCCATATTGAGCTTTAAAAAACGTTTCTCATATACGCCCCGAATAATTGCGAGTAAAATAAACCGAAACGCGAATGAAATAGGTATTGGTCGACACTAGATTAATCGATATAACTTTGAGAAAATAAAACGTTGATTTGGCTTTGTATATTTCATAACAATGATTAATTTGAAAAACTCTTGAATTCTAATTAAATCCCTCGAACGGAGTTTTTTTCAAATACATTGCAATAATTTATTAATTAATTCAAAAATGTTTTAATTTTATTTACAAATATTAAGTGTTATTATCGTTGTTCATATTCGTTTAGTCTCCAACAACCAGAAACATATTATACTATTTATTATATTTAATTATATTAATCACAAATTTAATATTGTTAACTTATTGGAATATCTTTTAAATTATAATATTCACAGTTTACTGCACTACTTGCTGTTCACACAAATACCAACGAGTTAATGAACGCCAAAATGTATTTTATTTTTTAAAATGGTGAACATTAATATATTTATGGTGTGATAAATCTCTTATTCTAAAATCGATTCTGAATTTTGATTTTTTGAATTTTTTTAACATATAAGTTAATTTTAAAGTATGAATATATATAAATATTTTTTTTTAATTGGTTTTTTTTTATTGTTGCCTCTTGTCACAAAATATTAAATACCATATTTGTCGTTGGCGGTAACATTTCTTTATGTTTCGACAATGTTTCGGAAAATCAAAGAATAAAATGTTCAAAGTACCATGTTGAATGTATTAAAGATTCTCTATATGTTAAAAGTTGCCTCTTACAACTTATTGATTACTTCTTTTAGATACCAAAAATGTGTTCACAGTAAAATATCAAAAAAAAAAAAAAAAATTATTATAAAAGCAGTACATTCCATCCTTTGTTCAGAATATAAAAGTTCAGAGTTTTTCAATATTGGGCAATTTATTTTTACTTTGATTCGGGTTCAGATTAATGGGGAAAATTATTATTTTGAATTTGAACGTGACATTATAACGTTTGGAAAAATATTTTAGGCGCAGCCAGTAGTATAAATGCGTAGATTTATATTTTATAAATAAAAATGTTGTAGAATCTGTGGGCTGTAAATTGTATTTTTTAAACAGTTTTACCTTCATCGTTCTTTGACTAGCGGGAGAAAATTTTTTAATAATCTACATTAAGTAGTTAAATGTAATGATTATAATAATAAATAAATCCCACGAGTTGTTTCAGTGAGGAGGCCCAGTAATCTATAAAAAATAAAAATAATAAATGAAAAAATGTTTGTGCTTCTTTTGGGTGACAATTTGGTTACAATTATGGGGGGACTTTGTGGCTTATGACTAAATATTACTTAAATATATTTTTTTATTTTGGCGGTACTGAGGAATGACATGACTTTTTTAGGTTGACAGTTTGTACATCTTTATAAAATAGTTACCTTCATAAAATAAACAAACAATTATTAAACATATTTTTGTTAAATATATTTTGCTAATCTCAGATTATACAAGTTGTATTCTAGAGGGCCGTACATAATATTGAAAAGTATATTATAATATGGATTTATTTTATGCTAATGGACGTTTAACGAATACGTGATTACGATAAAGTTTTTTTTATTTTGGTGACATTTAATTTATTATATTTTTAATATATTTTGTACGTATAATTTATTAATTTATTATTTTATGTGTACCTATTAAAAATTAAAATATTTAATACGATTATTATTTCTTAGGTAGGTATATCAGAGGTATATATATATATATTAATGTTTTTTTTTTTTTTTTTGAGTGTATGTACATTATTTTAAGAAATTATTTACTGTCAAAGTTCCATCATAGTTCCAACCGTGTTTTCAAATAGCCTAACTTCAAAAAAAATACCAACATGTTAGTAACTTCCAAATAATTTGAATTAACAATTTCTTCGAGAGCACTCTATATTGTTGTAGAATTACTACAGTTCCACCATTTTGACAGTGTATAAATACATTTTTTTCCTTCACTTCTTACTAAAAACATTAATATTATTGTTTATAACATGAATATCAATATATTATGTATAAACAATATTATTTTATATCCAGATTTTTAGTTCGAAAACCTTTATTATTATCAATTATGTTTGTATATTGATATTATAAATGAAAAAAATAAATTGTTTTTAACCACACAAAGAAATCAAAAGAAAAAAACAATGTATGAGTCAATGGTCTATTATTTTGATTTTAACAGAGTAATAAGTAGGCAAATGATTTATCATCAAATCGGCAAATCGTTTCAAAGTTTAATGAGACAGTCCACATTCACTCTGTTTATACAAAATCGTATAGCTTACAAAACTAATTTATAAATAATTCAATCCAGTATCATTTTGTATTCATATAGTGGCTGTATAATGTCAAATAAGAAAAACGAATCACATCTAAAACGTATTTGCCGTAAAATGTATACTTAATTGGTAATTTAAATTATAATACTTGCCCTATCAACGATACTTAACTTCGTTCAATCATCCCGAATAAATGTCAATATATTCAAATCGAATATCGAACAAGTATAGTTGATAAAGGTTAGTTATAAGTTATAACTATTCAAATTGTAGATGACCGGAGTCATAATATATTGAAATACCTACCGCACAAAAACTTGGTACACCAGGTATACAATAATTTATCTAATCTATTCGTCTGGAAAAATGTAAATTCATGTAATTACTTAATTAACGGATACATTTTAGTTCATATTTGTTAACACCAATATTCACTTTGATGTTTATTATGTAACCTAATACTTATAATTATTTGGGTTTAATTTTAATATTTAACAGTTTATTCAATTACATACTAATATCGTTTACAAACATTAGGTAGTCTCAATACTTTACACCAACACTATAACATTATAATAACCTTAAGTAACAGTGCCAATGTGCACTGTATTTTTTGTTTTTATTTATCGACGACGGTCCGTGACCAGGCGCGGGTTTTCACCCAAGCCTCTCGAGTTTAGAGGACTTAACCTGGGCTTGTCTGCGTATCATTATAATGTTATAAGCCCATGATATAGGTATCAAAACCGAAAAAAAAACGTAACTGCTGTAACACGCCAACACGCGTGTCGGAGTTATAAGAATGACGATCGCGTGTGCGGAGGCGTTGCATCGTAAAAAAATGTTCGGAGAGAAAAAACAAAATGATGAAACGCCTTTTTTAGCGTAGGTACCGCACACACGTGAAGGGATCGGAAGGGTGCCAAACATACACAAACGTTCGTAAACATGGGTTGTTTATAAATTACCTGCGTAATAGTCGAATAATGCGAATAGTGAATAACCAGACCTATATAATAATATTGTATGCGTGGGATGAAACGTGTACCTAGGTATGCGTCAACGGATTTTCCGATACGAGTGTAATGATTTGTATCGGTAGGTACCCTACGTGACACGAATTGTATAATATAATAATATGGCTAATGCCTAATACGTATATCTTCAAAGTTATATAAAAAAAAAAACGATATTTTTGTTTTGCGAGATTAAGATCGCTGACGAAATAGAATCAATCATTATTATAAATAATATAATATGGTAACACACGTATAAATCGATAAGTAATAATTTATAGTGCGTGTGTTTTTTTTTACGATTTGGTACAAAAACATAATGATAGATATAAAAATAAAACGAACCATAGGGGTTGATTTTTTTTTTTATTAAAAAAAAAAATGTTTATGCCACAATTATTGATTTGGTGATGTACAGAGCCGATCACAATAATAATTCTTGACAAGAAATCGTATCTGATTTTCTTTTGAAAATATTTTACACGCATTGTGTGAAATGAAACTGAACAATAAACTTGTCTACAAACACAATTCCAGTACGTGTTGATTAATGTAAATAGGTACCTAATATAAACGAGCAACGGATTTATATTATTCAATTTTGAAATACTATGTGTATTTTATTTTCCAATTTATTGGTGAAAAATAATCATTCTTTATTGTGAATATGGAAACTTAATGAACAAATAAGAATAATATTATACACAATATATTATTTTACAGTTCCAAATTTAAAATTATTATAAAGGTATACATTTATTTTCTTGAAAAAGTGTTAACGTTTTTGGAAATTTAATTTTTTTTTTACATAATTTTAAGTCATAACACAATTTAAAAAAAAAAGTATTGATTTTACTTTATTAACTTATTAGTTATTAGCATGCAATACATGCAGGCACTTCCATATATCATAATATCATATTACAGGTTATGTAATAATACAAAATTATTCTACTTTGTTACTATACTTTTTTTAAATTATTGATTATATTGATGAAGTTATGCATTAGTTATGAAAAGTTATTAAACATGACAAGTGAATACATGATAATTTAAATTTTATTCCGATAAAATAAAAACTAAAACTAAATTATTATTAGGTAATTGACATAATAATGGTTTCATACTTATTATACTACCGTACGCGTAGCTACCGTACACTTCAAAATTGCATTTTTGTTTCTCTTCATTATTTATATGATACAAGCATTATTGGTAATAAAAACGGTTTTATATGAAAAGATTTAAAAAGGATTTAGTATATGTAGGTACATAAACAAACAGAAAACTAAAAATATGTGTATAACTTATGACGAACTCGTTACAGTTTTCATTCACGTGTGGTTTATAGCATTGTTGAAAATAAATTATTGAAGTCCATAAATAAATAAGGTAAGAACATGTTTTTTTTTTTTTTTTATAGTTAAGTATGCTCGTAAATTTCTTTCGTTCATTTTACATTTTTGTCCTTATTACACCAAGGTCCAAGGTGTTTTGTATCTAAAGTGTTTTAGATACACTTTCAACTAAACGTTGTATCGACCATATTATCTATGACAATTTAAAAGATATATCTATAATGTATATATCAATTTAAACTCACTATATAAGTATATATACTTCATAAAAAGTGTTGGTACTCTGATAAAATAAATATAATTTTTCAATGTAAGACGCACTTTTTTTTTCTGTCTATACGTTTATGTTTTAGTGAAAATTGTTTATTTTTACAAACATAGAATTTGAAGTTCTTAAATACCGGTATTATAGCAATTAATAGAAATTGTTTTCTATCGCATACAATTTTGGGGGTTTACTGTTTTGAAACCGAATAAACTATCTTAAAATAATTAAGCATGAATATAATATAAGTATATAATTGTACGAATATACAATTTTTTACAACTTTATACATTTTTAAAAAATTGATGAACGATTAAATAATAAATGTTTCATGAACATTGAAACCCCGTTAAGTATTTATACTTTAAATATTTTAAAATAATGAACTATTGATATGATATCGATTTCCGTATAGGTATAACAATTTCTAGAAAAATATATTCTGTTTAGGTACATAATTTATACGTAGACACGTAGTCATATACAGTTTTTAAATTTATGACCTAATTATCAATAACCTTTGTGTTTTTTTAGCAGATAATTACATTAATTTAATATTTTAGTGCTTATGTCAAATGTTATTGTTTTAGTATACGTAATGTACCCACAGTAGATTATAATGGTATAGGTAGGTTACAATCTACCGTGGTATAAAACTTCTCGTTTTTTTGCACATATTATGGAAGTGATAAGGTTAATTTAATAATTTAAAATTAAGTTATTTATTAGGCTCAGACTTAACTTAATAAAAATATATTCATCTATAATTAATCATATAAAAGTATGCCAAGTTGTTAAAATATTCAAAAAATATTAGATCAATTACAATGAATACAAATTCTAATCATAACATATCTTGTTGGAATAAAAATATGAGACACGCATAAATAACTATGACAACAAGTGAAAACATTAACCTACATGAAACTGTAATTGTTATTGATCCATCGGAGACTAAATATGTAACTTGGGAGAATTATTTAATAAATTAATAGTGGGTCAGTACTCAGTTGCCCAAAGTACGTATAACCGTACTGATTAATTATTTTAAGTAGTTCTAAGCAATAATTACTCGTAAATAATTTCACATTCCGTTTTAAAATTAACTGTGCAACCGATAATAATTTAATATAGCCAAAGGCAGGAAATATCAAGGGCTTAGGCCTTAGATCACCATAATTTATTTATTTATCAAATTATGTAAACGGTATGGTTTAAAACGTTCAGATTTCGGAATAAACGTATCCTTTATAAGTATTTCCTAACAAAATTTTAGGTAAAAATTAAAAATACAAGCAGAATATCACAACGTGGTTAGGTGTCTATTTTAGGTAGACATTAAATCGTTATATTTAGAAATAATCTGCGAAACAGAAAATCATTGTGAATTTCGTTTTGATATAAATATTAAAATATTGATATAGATAGTCATCGTAAAATATATTTAATTATCTGTGTATTGTCCGTGTATCTTTTTTTTTTCATTTCAACACAATATTACTTATTATGGAATTAAAATAAGGATGGAGTTGGAACATAATACTAGCAGGTGGATCAAGAAAATTTGAAAATCTGACTGAAAGACATTGAATAGTTTCCTGTTAATTCAACAAGTGGCTCGACGTGTCCGTGTCTTAATTTAAAAGAAATCACTAACCATACTTTAAACAAGGTTAACAAGGAAACAAGATTAAAATACTGTTGTAATATATTCGTGTGCTATAATTGTATCATGTCATTAATGTAATACGATAAGTAACGTGACATAATATTTTATATAACTTTGCAAATATATAATTATGATGGTGCGGATAAGGAGACCGCAATGGTAGAAGAGTGACAAATGCGTTCAATACAAATCATTCTATAGCAGTTTATACTTTTAAATGATCATTACGCTATGTAATTGTGAACATTCAATTTGTATGCTAAAAAAAAAATTCCCACAGAAGTGCACAATATATAAAACAAAATTGCATAATAAATATGCATTTTGTTAATTCATCTCTACCAAGGTAAGATTGAATATGAATACGTTATAATATTTAAATAGAATACAATAGACAAATATAAAATAAGCACCAGATATAATTAACTAAGTACAACGACGTGTTGTATAGATTGTATTAGTTAGTATTTTATTTTAACAACAACCGTTTATGTCTGCAACAATAATTACAATATTAAATAAATTACCCAAAGAAATGGTTATGTTCAATCAAATTGGTTCAGTGGTTCTAGTGGTGCATAATTTATACAACATAATATGTATATATAACATAATTATGCACATTGTTATTTCGTGGCTGGAATTTAATTTCAGTTAAGAATGGCGTTTATTTGTTTCTCATTTCACCTACTTGCTTTGAACAATAATCTACGTACCGTAGTGAGCTTTCTAGAATAGTACAATCTCCTTTGAATTACTATATAACCTATTGTCTGTTGTGTTGTGTTTAAATAACGAGAAAACTTGGTCAAACTTCTTACACGCCACTCGCTCGAAGTTGCCGCAGTGAACATTAAACAAACCACAAGCGATATGGCATGGTCATAACTACTCTGGTGTGTTGCGTGTTCCACACAATATTCAGTTAATGCACATAATTCGTCATAATAAATATCAAAACTCAACGTCTCTGTTCTTGCAAAATATAATTGTGAGTGCCAGACGTTCCTTCGTTTACGGTTTATATTGGCAGATTTCGTTTGGAAAATTGCTCGAAATATTCTCGTGTAATAATAATAAACGAGTAATGCAAGTTTCTCAGAACCTTTAAATAAAAAATCATGTATACCGTACACTCGCAATATACTAGTCGATAAAAAAAAACTGTTCCACTACTCTAGTAAAACCGTTGTCCATTTGTGTCATGAAAAATAACGTTTCGCCATCGGTCCTCAATTGAATTTATAGTTATAAAATTATATACAAAACGATTATATACGTTCCGAATTTAATGATTATAAACAAGACGTATATAGAGGGGATTAGGTGAATCATTTTAAATAGTTGAAATAAAAACCACACTTGTTTACGTTTTATGATAGTACCTATACCTAATTTAATATATTATAACATTTATCATAAATTATACTCTAATCAAGTTGGTTATTTTATATATTTTTACATTATTGAAAAGAAAAAATATATGTTTACTATTTTTTATCATAATTATTTTCAAATATTTATTGAACCACTCAGAGTTATAATATTCTGTTTAGGAATAATTAATTTAAAATGTATATTATATTCGTTCAAAAACGAAAAAACCTTAAAAGATAAAAATTGCAAAAACATTATGTAGGTATTATATTAAATTGTGTTTTGCTGTTGTATGTATAATGATTCAATATTGTGTAAGAAATTAGTTTTCAAAAATACTTCAATATACATTATTCAGTAATAAAATAATCTACTTGTAAACGTATATAGTGCAAGTGTCCAGTGATTATTGATCAATCTAAAGCGAACGGATGCCACTCAGATCACATTATATATATATCACAATTTTCAACTACCCTAACTTTGGAGGGACATCAGCTCATTCGGGTGTAATTAGCTGCTCGAGAGATAAGCTTTCATGGTTCTATATACATGGTCCTTTATACATAATAATGCTAGAAGTATGACAATAACCGTATAGTTTCGGATGAACAATAAAACATAATAATATAATAAGTTGATTGGTTAATGGTTAAGCGTTGTATGTTGATAAAATCGGTGATATATATAGCCAGATTAAAACATCATATACAAGACCACCTCCAGTGGCTTACACACATTCATTTCCAAAGTGGGGGGGGGTTGTATATATGTATTATAAAAACTTTTTTCTGTTTTTATATTATGTTAAAAAAAAAGAAAGCGGGTTTGAACTTTCCATAATTGTGGTTTTTTAGTGTACTATATACCAGCGAGCTATAAATAATAATAATTCATAATTATTTTTAAATTTAAATTTTTAAGTATTTAACCGCATACATCTTTACACAAATGTTATTTACAGTAATTAGGGACCACAGTATTTTTATTCTTTTTTAAAATTAACAAAGTAAAGTGAAACTGATTTCCAAATCAGTTGGTAAAAATAAAGCACAAAAAGTGTGCGACAGCAATACAATTGTTCACAAAAACAAAACGTATAGTAAATATTAAATGATACATTTTCTAAAATTATCAATAAAAATATGATATCTCACGTATACAGGGCATATCATGAACCTATTTAGTTTTTGAACAGAAGTGCGTGTTTTTTTTTAATGGCTGAAAAATATTGGATACATATGAAAAAATAAGTTGGTAGTAAGTACCTAATAAAATATTGTTGTTTGATTAAACAACACAATACTATATAGGTAAGGGATTTATAGACTTACAGTAAATATTATGTAATAGAATGTACCCTATAATCAGTTTAAAGTCGAAAAATCCAATTTTCTACTTGTCAGTTGTCACGTGTTCACGTTCAATTGGATATAATAATATGTTCGCTATATAATGTAATACGAACATCGCTCATTTAACGTGTGTATTATCAGTTATTTTTCAAGTAATTTGGCAAATTTTATACCCAGTAAATCCAAATAGATAAAATATCAACGTAAAAAACAAGATAAAAAAAAAAAAAAATTAAAAATCTTTATGGAAATCCATTCCAATCGTGTTTTGTATTTGTGTAGTGCCCTAGAGAATTTTAATGACATTTTTACCACTAGCTGCTAATAATAATTGTCTACCAGTTTTTTGAAAACTCAACGATGTACGTATTCTATATTTTATTACAGAATAATATTTGAAATGTTTACTTTTATTAGATCTGAAAATGCATTTCGAGGTTAACCAACAATAAATTATAATATATTTCGTTGTATACACTTGTATACTATGCACGAGCTGAATAATAATAATATGTTACTTTCCGAGAACGCTTTTAATCCGATTTATCATTTCTGCTTTAGGCATTAATAATTAATATAATAATTTTAACATCATACAAGGTTTCTCTTCATACCTACACTACACTAATAATATTCAACAAATAAACGTAAAAAATATATTTTCAAAACGTTGATAGTTTTTGGAATAATAATGAGTGTCTGAGACTTACTGTATTATTGAAACTATATAATTAATCAAATCGCAGTTAAATTGAGACATAACAGTGGTTTATTATAAAAGACCATTGCAAAGTGTATTTTTTTTTAGTCAGTAGTGTGTATTTTATTCCCCTATGAAATACAGGTAAAAATATTAAATTCTATAAGATTTTTTTATACAGTGAAACCTCAAATACCGGAAACTCTCAGTTACTGAAATGTAGTCCGCTATTTGGAGGTGCCTGCTATTTAGTGGTGTCCGTAAGGAGAATTTTCACTCTAGTTTAAAATTAATATATCTGTTTTCTACATTATAATATATCTATGTTATACCTGTAATCCACCCGTTTTTCATACACTGGCGTGTTCTTTTTTTTTTTTAAATTTGAATTAAAAATATTTCCGGCACAAAAACTATAAAAATGTTGTTACTATGGTCAGGTAGTGTTAAAATATAATATCCATCTCTGTCACACAATTATTTCAATTTATTTTTAATAATGATTAATTTACTGTAGTCAAAAAGTTATAACATAACACATATATGATAATAATATTTTTTTTTATACATATTTCTATAATCAATGGCAAAAAAATGTTTATGTAATATTTCTACTAATCATAATAGGAATATAATATGTAACCAATGCACCCTATAAATTAAATGGACAAAATAAAATTCATATAATATGATTTATCCTTCGTTCTTCAGCTACCTGTAGGGGTTGAAAAATACGCTATGAACACACACCTGGTCTCAAGGAATCTATAAACATAACTTTTATTGAAAAAGGTCCAGTAGTTTTTGACTCCCGAGCTAACAAACAAACATCCATTTTAGATTCTGAGCGGAGCGACGAATGTATTGATTTTACAATTTATGCTTTATTTTTTTTTTAAATTTTTTATTGATTTTTCTGAAGTTTTTAAATTAATAAGTCACAATGAACTAGGCAATATATTTTTATACACCAAACAAGACCACTCCAAGACAACATGATTTTATAGGCGCGTATTTAAAATTAACAATATTATATTCTGTAAGACTATCTCGTAAATATGATCCTAAATCTAGAACTAATAATCGTTATAACTGTGTACAAAATTGTTATAGATTTGAAATCTAAACTTCATTCGTCTCAATCATGTCACATTGTGTGATATGATTCCGATTGCGTCGAAACCAGTAGAATCTTAAGGACATTATCTTGTTCGTAGGTTTATGTTTATAAAAATGATTGTTAAATTATGATTTAATTGTGACTATTTGCTATTTACAAGCTGACTGAAAGCCAACTAGTATACTGGCCACAATGTAAACCAGAAAAATAACAATACTATAGATTGTTGTTTGTGGGTGACCAATAATTTGTTGAAAACCGTCATAAACTGTTTAGCGCTGTTCCACGAGACAAGTCTCTGAATAACGTTTATTGAAAACCCGTTTGGATATTTTCAATACTGTCAATATTAGTACAATATTAGTCAAGAGTCGTTGGAAATGGCCGTAAATAACGCGATGGAAGTTACAAGCCGCCGGTCGGACGAATACTTTACCGGACTTCGATCTGTCATCGACGTGCTAGATTTAGCAGTCGATCGGAGGATACAGGCGCCATTACCCGCTACACTTCATGATGGACTCGGAAAACGGTTCAGGTCATCTCCCGAGATTGATTTGGATTCACCCGTGCACTGCAACAAGATGGCCGTTTCGGCGATTGCATCATCCACCGGAGAACAAAATAGTTGTGCCCTATGCACTATCGACGCGTTGGACCTGGCCGTTGACGGTCGAAGGATATCCGTGGCTGCCGGACTGCCGAGTTTGCGCCGGGGACCCTTCCGGTCGTGCCCGGAGATGACAGTGGAATCGCCACTGTACGGCGAATCGAAGACAATCGAACCTCTCGTTGGAAGTCTCGAAGTCTCGCCGGATGAACTCCCGCAGACACCTGCTCAGCCGCGACGAATATCCACGTGGAATAGGTCCAGGACCGAACTTCGATCCGTCATCAACGTGCTAGATTTAGCCGTCGATCGGAGAATCACGGCGCCATTACCCGCATCACGTCATGATGGGTTCGAAAAATTGTTCAGGTCATCTCCCGAGATTGATTTGGATTCACCCGTGCACTGCAACAAGATGGCCGTTTCGGCGATTGCATCATCCACCGGAGAACAAAGTAGTTGTGCCCTATGCACTATCGACGCGTTGGACCTGGCCGTTGACGGTCGAAGGATATCCGTGGCTGCCGGACTGCCGAGTTTGCGCCGGGGACCCTTCCGGTCGTGCCCGGAGATGACAGTGGAATCGCCACTGTACGGAGAATCGAAGACAATCGAACCTCTCGTTGGAAGTCTCGAAGTCTCGCCGGATGAACTCCCGCAGACACCTGCACAGCCACGGCGAAAATCTGCGTGGAAGAGGTCCAGACAATTCGTCGTAAGATGTCTGGTGAACGCGGCTCGCAGAATATGTTTCTGCGAAAGCTTTGTCGACATCGAATGACGTTAGCCGAGTTACCATGGTGCACCGTCGTTCCGGTCCGCCTGTCGTCAATGTTCGGCCCACTTCCTTTTTTTTTTTCTTTTTTGAGATAGTCACTGCGGACGTTCGCTCGTCAATGCACGCCGTTTGCTGCACTAGAACTTTTCGTAAGTACATAAAGTGCCACCGCGTGCCATTGCATTTTGCATCACTATTGATTTCTTGTATTATCTTTACACCTTCATAATATTATTATGTAATTGTTTTGTACGCATTTGTTTAAACGTTAAATTATGTATTATTGTATTAACCATGTCTTCTGTACCTATTCTTGTATACCACGATACTACCTTTGCATTGTAATAATTTATTTGCAATATTTTATTATATTATCTTTATACGTTTATAATGTATTGCTTTGTATGTGTAATGTGTTTGTTTAAATGTTAAATTTTGAACTATTGTATTAACCATGTCTGTCCACCTATTGTTGTATACCACGATACTACCATATTGCATTATAATAATTGATTTTTTATACTATCTATACCGTTATATACTATAATCATATAATTGTTTTGTACGTGTAAAACTTAAAATGTTGTACTAACCGTATTTTGTGTACCTTCCTATTGTAATATACCTCGATAACTATCATTGAATTGTAATTGATTTGTTATATACTTATATCTATATACCGTGGTAAGCTTCACCCGTCCTTCGAAAATCGCAAGACGCGTTGTCGCTATCCGCAAAGTGTTTAAAATTAGGACCGATGTGGAGTCAAAAAATTCAAAGTACCTATACCTGCCATAGTATTGCTATGTATTTATTTTTTTGTTACAATATACTTTTGGGAGCCTCGGCAGTGAGATGACGCCATAAGCCACAAAGCAGTAACTCCAAAATTCGCTTAGTTTTCAGGAAACAATAAAACAGTTCCATAGAGTAAAAATAATAATATAACACTAAGTATATGATTATTGTATTTATAATGAGGAAACTAATGAACCTACGAAAAAAAATGTCTTGATAAATTTTTATGGGTTTTAATGAATTTACTGCATATTAGGTTATATTTTTCAGAAGATGAAAATAAGTAAATACACTTTTATTAAATACTACCTATATAGTTTTAGTTATTAAAAAATAAACAAGGCAAGTGTCATTTTTATTTACTTAAAACGATTTACAAAATTTGAAAAATTTCTCAAGACAATGACTAGCTCACAAAGAGTCAAAATATTTCAAAAATGTTACCGTTCATGGAAAATGCTAATAAAAATATATGGTGAAAGCGGTTGGTAGTTTTTGAGTTACACCAAATCGATTTTTCCCAAAATTAAATTTGTGTAAAAATTGCCACTTTTTTTGTTTTAAGTAGCAATTTTCTTATTTTCTTATAATTTATTCAAAAAGGAATAACCGCAGACACTTGAAATTTATTTTTATTTTAAGTTTATTTTATCATAACATTTTCAAAATATTTTTACTGTTTAGGAGCAGTTTACGGAGATTTTTAATTTGTAATTTTAGATTCAGAGTGGAACGATCAACGTATTGATTTTTTTTTGTGTCTGTCATCATGGTTTGGGGGCAGTAAAAATGCTTCGATTTTCTTCAACATTATCTTGTTAGATGGAAAAGTGAATCTATTTGGTGCATTTAGGAGGTCAAGTTTTGAAATTCCCAATGGTTTTCACGAGCGCCGGGAAAAACAACATAAAAATTAAGGAAAAACGGGAATTTTTACGCAAAATCGGTTTTCCAAAAAATCGATTTTGGTTTTTGGTGTAACTCTAGAACAAAAGAATGTATATACATAAAATTTTCACTGATTGTTCATATTTGCATTTTCTATACACCTAGAGTTTCCACGTAAATAGGTTATAATATATAAATTACTTTATTCACAATAATATCATCAAATATACTTGGTGATATCATAGGCTGACCGGCCGTTTTCGCTTAGAATCGTTTTTCTTATACAACGATAATATTATATCGTTGAATTCAAATTGAACACCATCCATTACAGTACTACATCCATTACCTACTTGCCAACCTTTTATATATATGAATTATAGATCTTACATATTACGAGTATTATATAGGTACTTTTGGAATAATATCATATTATTATAATAAATACCTATTTGATAGGACGTTTACCCGATATATTTAATTTAACGTTTCATCTCACTGTAGAAACTGTATAATTATATACAATTATTTCAAATATTTTTACATCGACACAGTTTTTTACACAATCTTATTAAAAATAATCAAATTTGGTATTGCTACGGGACACCCCTAAGTGTGGTACTACCTTCTAGAAAATGTTAAAATATGGTTTATTAAAAAAATTAAAAACTAAGATTTTTGAATAACTGCACTATTCAAGATAAAAGGGGGCGAGTATGCCTTATCAATCAGTGAATCATCATGGACAAAAATAATATAATAATATTGTGTTTTGAAAAAAAAATAACAACGGCGAAGTATAAAATACGTCAAAGATGGATCCGATGCAGTTTGTTTGATCTCGAGTACAAAGTATAATATTATTATAATATATACGCCACCGCAAAGAGCCACGGGTGCAATTGTGCGACCGTTTTTATACTGTTCTAAAAAACACACATATAGATTATATAGGCATATATATTTAATTGTATTTACCTTGTTCTCTTCGTTTGTGGGTCATTTAATTAAAAATGTAAATTTATGCAATAAAATAGAGGGAAAAAGTGTACTAGGACTATGGGTAGTCAGTTATTAAAATTATGGCCGATTAGTTTTTAACAAGAAAACGTATACCAACCCTGCTATTATGACAATAAATAACAGCGGTATTCTTTTTTTCTCGTGTTCAGTCGGACGGCGACAAACCGTCAAATGGATCATGTAATATTATAAAAAAAATATAAAATAAATCCGATTTAAAAATTATTCAGTCGGAATAAATGAATCTAAGCATCGGTGTGTACTTATGTAAAACCAAGTCAAATTATATGCAGTGTGCCTGACATGTTTTCCAAGTAAAATATTTCTCATGAGTAAATATTGATTTAAACAACGACTCTGGAACGTGTAATTTGACTATGAACAGACTCGACAACATAATATTCTTAATACTTTATTAAAATTACATTACTACTATAATTTTATTATAATATAGTACCATGGCTTATGAAATAATTAATACTCATTTTCATAGAAATATAGAATGATGATCCTTATAATAAAATAGTTATGCGATAACTCTGATCTTATAAGCAAAATATTTACTTTATATTTCATCCGATAACAATAGGTTATAGTGGCTATACATATCGTTACACACACACACACACACACACACACACATACCCGCGTATGGTATCTAGTAAACTCCATGCACATGTAAGAGTAATAGTGACTTCCGCCCTTAAGAATAACCCTAGAACTAAGTTTTTAATACCAAAACATTAAAAAAAAATTGTTTTATATGATTCTGAATTAAAATATTAATATTTTAAGTATAAAATTGTAGAAATTTAAGCAGCATTGTAGCCTCTGGTACCTTATGAACTCCAACATTGTGGACTCCAGTACCGGAGGTCACAACGATTACAGAGCAATAGTAATATTTTAAATTTCGCTTTCACTCATTAACACGTTGACGCCAATATTGACGTCATGATGATCAATCAGCAACGAGGAATGACGCCATTTGGAGTCAAATACACATTTAAAATAAATTGTTAATTATTCCCAACGTATGGTTGAATGTTATATTATATTTATTTAGCGTGGATTTAACTCATGTTTGAATTATGTATACATACTAATCGTTAAAAACACTTATTATTTTTTTTAGAAGACTTGTTTTACTTTTATTATACCTACGCACTGGGTGAAAACTGCAAAAAGACATACCTACACAGTCAACGTGTTAAGTATTTGAACACATAATTTTCCTTGTGACAAAAACACATCATTTGTGACTTCCGGTGACGGAGTTTTCAGTGTCACTCTTTAGATTATTACAAAAAAACTTATAGAGCAGGCAGCAGCATAGAAGACTATGTGTAAAATTCAAAGTAATTTGTGGACTCCAGTACCGGAGGACACAACGAGTTCAGTGCGATTGTAATATTTAAATTTTACTTTAACACTATATACCTATACTTATATAATATGTACTTATAAAAAAATAAGAAGCATTATACACTCCGGTACCTTATGGACTCCAAATAGCTAAAACATTAGGTTTTAAACCTACATTGTTACATCTGAAGTCAACAAAAATATTATACTGACCTACCTACCTAACATATCTAGTGTACACAAATATAATATAAATATAAAGTTTGTCAGACTTTGTCTAATATATGCCAATTTTATAAAATAATAATTATTTGCTTTTCATAAAAATAAAATACTGACATATAATGACTTAGTGTTTTTGTAATAGTGGAGAATGGGTGACTACTGAATGCAGAAGCAAAAGTATTAAAGCATTATAGTATTATTATGCCATTATAGTATTATGCATAATATAAGCAATACAGGTAATCTCAAAGACTAAGATTGATAAGGAACTGTTTCATCGTACAGCTGATTTCTTATTGTATGAAATCCTAAAATTAATGTTCCCGCCATATTATGTTAACAACTGATAACACCATTTTTTAATTCCCTTTTTAGTTTTTAAGAAATTTGCATTGTTACAACTTACATATTTATTATTTTGCTTTTCGAAAAAAAATGATGTCAAGTGTTTATTTCATCTTATTAAGTTGGTTATTAACCCGTTTTATGATAAATGTTATGTAGTTTAAGATGTTTGCAGTTACACTTACAAAACGCTTTGTTAGTTAATTTATTGAGATACATGTACGATACCCAATTAAAAATTATTTATATTCGTCCAATACCAGTCAAAAGTGAAACTACATAGGTGACATTTAAAATTACAAGTTTACTCTAAAAGGTATTTGTTTATTCTTTGGTTATTTCTGAAATAAAACGTCTTATTAATTTTAAAATATTTTGTTTAGGTATTTGTTAATATAATATTATAATTTAAAAACAACCATTTGCAGTTTTTTTTTAAAATTAAAATAAATTATAAAAAATAATTTTAAAAATCTCAAATTTAAATATGTTGTATTTTATAAGTTCATAAATCAATATTGAATATTGACTTTAGTTTCCGAGTTATATTATGTGGTAAGATATAATAATTTTCCCTTATGTGACCACCATGCACGCTCCTCTCTCCACTACAGTTTATGATTTCTACAATATTATTAAAGGTTTTAATATATTATTTAATTTAATATAACTTCACTGTTTTCTTTATTCAACAAAATAATATGAAATTTTATTTTAATGTTTTTTTTATAATATTTGCCACTTGAAATTTGATTTTCTTCCAATCTCTGTTTTTGAGAATAGGCTCATTTTTAATTGCTAGTAAGCAATCGTGCTGTTGAGGAATTTTTCGGAGTGCAATAAATTTTCCAAGTGATCGTTTGATTGCATTTATTTCAGCCATGGTCCATTTTATATAATCCCCTCTTTTTTTGGATTTTTTAGCAACTACTGTGATTGAGTTTTCTGTCTCACTGATGTTCATTCGAACATGGTTTTCAAACAAGTCACCTATAAAAGTGAAAACAAATAGTATTAATATTTTTGTTTTATAAATAAATGATACAAGTTAAAATCAATAACTATGTAAATAAAACCTTACTATTTTTAATTGTATCATCTTCTTTTTCATCATCTTCTTTTTCATCTGATGAACTTTCATTTAAATCATTTGGAATTATAATGTCATCAAATTCGTCTAGTGTTTTTCCCTTGAGTTCGTTAATTTTACCTGATTCTGCAGCAAGCAATATTTTACTGACACGGCTCAGTTGCAAAGTATTGTCCGGAAGTCTATAATACTCATTGTGAATTGCCAAGTCATGACCCATAAAATTTGCCAATTGTTCACGATCATTAGTTGTTAGATTTAATAGTTGTGTTATCGTCGCAACATGTTTTCTTAGTTTTGTGGAAGTTAATAATTGTGGTTGAGCTGCTCCACATTTAATAGCTGCACTTCTCAGGCAATCTGACCCCCTATACACTCCTACAGCAGTGTATGGTATAGCAAAAAGATTTTTATTTTGTTCAAAAATATGTACAGAAGCTCTCATATCCAACATTAAATCCAAAGATTTTTTCATGTCTGGAGTTAACAAAACAGGTACTCCTCTGCCTCTTTTACCTCTTATTTCAAACCTTATAAAACTATTAGATAGTTTTGACTCAACTTCAGTGAGAGATTTCAAAATTTCTTCCTTCATTTTTTTTTTGTCTCTATTTAAATAATCTGTTATTTGTATTCTTTCTACTTCACCTGATCTTCGTCTGTTAAGTAGTATTATTTGGGTTAATAAAGTTTTACAAAATAATTTATATGTCTCTTGATTAATTTCTTTTTGTTCATCAACGAGATGAGTTACATTTTTTATTTGGTTTAACAAATAATTGTGTAGTACTGTAATATCTTTAGCATCTGGGAGGTTGATAGTTTTATTGAATTTTTTTTTTGAAAGGTCCTGACAGGCGTTAGATGAAATTGAAAATTTCCATTCTTTTTGAAATACTGTAACAAAATTTTTAATTTTATTTATTTTATCTTGAGAAGAGCCTTGAATAATTGATTGGCATTCTATGATATCGGCACATTGCAGAATTGTATGTCCTAATTTCAGAGCTATAGATGGGTGAATGTAAGAGTTTTCAGTTTCATTGTAACCACTTATTTCTTTTGCAGCATTGACAATTGTTTTAAAATATTGGGGCACTAAAAAATCTTCTAAGTTTTTTAGTTCTGGAACTAATGTTCTTAATATCAATAAAAGTTTACTGATTTGTCTCATGCGTTGTGATATATACGTTTTTAGGTGTTGTTCACGATGATTTTTTAGTAATCTAGCTCCAAATGCACATATCAGTTTATCGTTTTGAGCTGTAAAAGATATATTGTCATATTTCATATGAATAAAAACTTCAGCAGTTAATTGCTTGAAATCATCTGTATCTTGTAACAGCATAGCGCACTGAGACTGTACATTTCTTCTTCTTGTAACTTCATTATTTTGTGATTCGTCGTTAAATTTACATTTATTAGAGTGCCGAAAAATAATTTTTTTCTTAAAAAACTTTAAACAGAATTTACACGGTAAATAGTCATTGACAGCCACTTTTTCAGAAGATGTAGGTCGTCTACCAACTATAAGTGAACCCTTTTTTTTTTCTAATATTGTTTTATTATAGTGAAAGTTTCCTTTATTTTTCAGAAGTTCTAATTGTCTTAAGCGCTCTTTTGATTTTTTCGGCAATAATATAAAAGATCTAACTTCAGTTTCTAGTGCATGCTTGCGTTCAACATGGCGTGGAAAATTGGTTTGTAGATTTTCACAAAAAATACAGTATACTCTCTTATCTTTAACATTTTTTTTATAGTTAAATGAACATTTTCTAGCTCTTTGGACATCTAATTCTATTTGATGAACAGCTACCGTATTGACTATATTTATGTTTGTATTTACTGGTGAACAAGGAGGTGAAAGTACTGTATCTAAATCATCTGAATCACTTGTTTCAAAATCCAAGTTCATTTTATCATTTGCATATGGTGTATATTCTGGACTATTGAAACAATCAGAAGATGTTGATGATTCTGACCCCACAAAATCTTCAGTATTGTTGGATGTAACAATTGTACCAATAATATTCTGTTCGACAGCCTGGCCTTAAATTAAAAAAAAATATTAAATATTAAAATGAAATATAATAAAAAAAAAAGAAATAATTTGCTTACTAGTATGCATGCTTGGTTTATCCATTGACTGCTCCAAGTTAATCATTTCAAAATTTGTTGATGCATCTATCTTACTAAAATCATTCTGCTCAACAGCTTGGCCTTTAATTAAATAAAAAAAATACATAAGTTAAATATTAAATATAAAATTAAAGAGAAAAACCGCTTACTAGAATGCACGATTGGTTCATCCATATTGTGAAACAACAAATCAAAAATCTCACAATTTTTTGGTGCATCTATTTTATTTAAATCATTTTGATCAACAGCTTGTCCTTTAATTAAAAATAAATATATATTATAATAACTATGTTAAAATTCAATATAATAAAACTAAAGTCATAACGCTCTTACTAGAGTGCACAATTGGTTTATCCATTGACTGTTCCAAGTTAATCATTTCAAAATTTGTTGATGCATCTATCTTACTAAAATCATTCTGCTCAACAGCTTGGCCTTTAATTAAATAAAAAAAAAAACATAAGTTAAATTTTAAATATAAAATTAAAAAGAAAAACCGCTTACTAGAATGCACGATTGGTTCATCCATATTGTGAAACAACAAATCAAAAATCTCACAATTTTTTGGTGCATCTATTTGATTTAAATCATTTTGATCAACAGCTTGTCCTTTAATTAAAAATAAATATATATTATAATAACTATGTTAAAATTCAATATAATAAAACTAAAGTCATAACGCTCTTACTAGAGTGCACAATTGGTTTATCCATTGACTGTTCCAGGTTAAACGTTTCACAAATTGTTGGTGCATCTACTTTACTTAAACCAGTGTGCTCAACAGCTTGGCCTTTAATTAAATAAAAAAAATACATGAGTTAATTATTAATTATAAAATTAAAGACATAATGCGCTTACTAGTATGCATGCTTGGTTTATCCATTGAATGTTCCAAGTTAAACGTTTCACAAATTGTTGGTGCATTAGTTTTACTTAAATTATTGTTCTCAACAGCTTGGCCTTTAATTAAATAAAAATATATTATTGCTAAATATTAAATATAATAAAAATAAAGAGATAAACCACTTACCATGATGCATGGTTGCTTCATCCATAATACCAAATATCAAATCAAAAATATCACTATTTTTTGTTGAATCAATTTTACTTAAATCGTTCTGCTCAACAACTTGGCCTTAAATAAAATAAAAAATATATTTTTGTTAAATATTAAATATAATAAAAATAAAGATATAACACTCTTACTAGAATGCATGATTGGTTTATCCATTGACTGTTCCAGGTTAAACGTTTCACAAATTGTTGGTACATCTATTTTACTTAAATCAGTATGCTCAACAGCTTGGCCTTTTATTAAATAAAAATATATTATTGCTAAATATTAAATATAATAAAAATAAAAATAAAGATATAACACTCTTACTAGAATGCATGATTGGTTTATCCATTGATTGTTCCAAGTTAAACGTTTCACAAATTATTGGTGCATCTTTTTTACTTAAATCAGTGTGCTCAACAGCTTGGCCTTTAATTAAATAAAAAAAATACATTAGTTAAATATTAAATATAAAATTAAAGACATAATGCGCTTACTAGTATGCATGCTTGGTTTATCCATTGACTGTTCCAAGTTAATCATTTCAAAATTTGTTGGTGCATCTTTTTTACTTAAATCAGTGTGCTCAACAGCTTGGCCTTTAATTAAATAAAAAAAATACATTAGTTAAATATTAAATATAAAATTAAAGACATAATGCGCTTACTAGTATGCATGCTTGGTTTATCCATTGACTGTTCCAAGTTAATCATTTCAAAATTTGTTGATGCATCTATTTTACTGAAATCATTCTGCTCAACAGCTTGGCCTTTAATTAAATAAAAAAAATACATAAGTTAAATATTAAATATAAAATTAAAGAGAAAAACCGCTTACTAGAATGCACGATTGATTCATCCATATTGTGAAACAACAAATCAAAAATCTCACTAGTTTTTGTTGAATCAATTTTACTTAAATCGTTCTGTTCAACAACTTGGCCTTAAATAAAATAAAAAATATATTTTTGTTAAATATTAAATATAATAAAAATAAAGATATAACACTCTTACTAGAATGCATGATTGGTTTATCCATTGACTGTTCCAAGTTAAACGTTTCACAAATTGTTGGTTCATCTATTTTACTTAAATCAGTGTGCTCAACAGCTTGGCCTTTAATTAAATAAAAAAAATACATAAGTTAAATATTAAATATAAAAATAAAGACATAATGCGCTTACTAGTATGCTTGCTTGGTTTATCCACTGAATGATCCAAGGTAAACATTTCACGTTTTTTTATTGCATCAAATTTCCCACTTTTTAGATCTAAACTATGGCCTTTTTTAAAAAAAAAATATATTTATTAAAAAAAGCAAAACTGCTGCATCGCGCCTGCACGTATAATATGTTCACGTTAGCACTTACTTGAATGCACTATTGATTCATCTATCATATGGTTTATGCTCTTACCAGCTAAGAACCTTTGTATATTTTCTTTATCTTTAAAATTTAAATATAAAATTAAAAAGTTGTTTCTACTAACTTTATCAATAAAATTCTATTATTTTGAAATAACTATTTATCTCAGATCTAGGTATATATTAGGTAGTGGCTGCCTCGACACTTTTTCAAATGGTTAGGCACCTAACTGAAAAATCTTACTTTTTAATTTGGATGGATTTACTCAAGTTGATAAATTAGTACCAACTTGTAGTTAAATGTCTAACATGTGAACTGTGTAAGTAGGTGTGGTGAAGTATTTATATTTTATTAATAGATTAAATTGTATAAATAATATAAATAAAGTAAAAAATTATAATAATAATTGAACCCCAAAAAATGGTGGATAGGCATAAAACTGCAAATCAATAAAATATCTATTTTTCTTATATTTTTTCGATGACTGAAAAATTAAATATCAGTATTATATGATAAGAGTTGTATCTTTAGTATCTACCAAGATAGTTTTAAAAAGTATGTAAAATTAGGTACCATAATTAAAACAAAATTTGTATTTATTCAGAGAAAGTTACCTACCTACCAATAAAATTAAATCATAATATTTTTCATTACTTAATATTTATTTAATTAAATCCATTATTTATTAAAATATTATTAAAACCCCAAACCGAAAAATTTTACGATTAGCGCATATTTAGTTTCCTATAGAGGTGTTCATTACAATATGTATAATATATTATATATAGTATTTATAATCAATGCCCAATGGTATAACATAGATCAATGTGTAAATACTCTAGTACTTATTGGGTGGTATATTATAATATTATATTATAGATTACCTACCTATATAGAATTAATAGTTATAAATGTATATAATTTATTATTTATCATGATTAAATTGTTATATGCCCGTATGCATAGTCAATTTTTGTGTCACATAAAACATATACCTAGTTTAACATATCTTATGGGACACCTAAATTTACTATGCATACCTACGGGAAATAGTCTTATTAATATGTTTTTAACTATCAATGAAAAATGAAAAATAAATAGAAAACTTACTTCCTTTTTTTAGCACCTTAGCTAAATATGATTTTTTATTAACCCATTTCACCATATATTTTTTGCCAATCACTATTTTACATTTTATTGTTTTTGAAGGACACATATAGAATACATTATCATCAGTGTATTGAACTGCAATCCATTCTAATTAACAAAATATAAATTATTATTTTTACTACTTTCTAAGATTTTAATTTTAATAAATTCAGTACCCTAAGTAAATACAATTTATGTAAAAAAAATTTTAAATGTTCGTAATAGATCATAAATCAAAAAAAAAAAATCTGTAAAATTTACAAATGTACAAAATGGTAGTTATTTGATTTGTTATGCAATTAGTTATTAATTTGCGTGATGAAAATGTCTTATGATATTATGAAATTTTGAAAAGTAATTACATGGAAGTTTGTATACTATTGTTATAATAGCATTATTTACGTATTACCAAAAACAACGTTTTAACTATAATAATAGGAACAATTTTAAATTTTGAACCAAACCAATAATATATTTTTTTATTTTTGCTAGTCTTAAAAAGAACCACTGCATTAATATTCTCTGACTTACAAAAGTGTAACACAAAGCATTTACGTTCAGTAGTTCTCGTGGAGCTTTGTTAGTTTTAAATTTTAATATTTTAGTGAATTTATCCATTTTTAGTTTTAAAGGTAACAACATTTTATATTCATTCTTATTTATTTTTAAATTAAAAAAAAATTTAGTCACACATTGATGTTGCATAAAAATTCTCGTTATACCTCATTGTAAAATCAATAATATAGGTATTCATCAAATCGCTCAGAATCTCTAGAAAAAAATTATTGGTTACAGCCTTACGGGTGGTATTTACTTTCACTTCTATATACCTACCTATCGTAAATTATTTAAAGGTAAAATAAGCCATTAGGAGCATATATTTTATACTCGGGTAAAATAAATTTAATTATATATGAGCAAATAATATGTAAAATCTTATTCGATGTTATTTAAAAACAATTTAAGTAGAAATAGCTTACCTTCTTGTACATCTTCTTCATTTGCATGGGTATTCTTTAAACGATTATTTTTTCTCGTTAACATAGTTACAACCGAGGTTACAACCTTATTTGTATTCTATTATATAGATACTTCACGAGAAAAAACATTAATTTGAATAAACACAAAATGAAAAAAACTGTTAAAAAACAAAAAAATTGTTTAATCGTTGACACGAGAAACACAGCGAAAACAAAACATAGGTAATGAAACGCGATGGACAGTCAGGCAATCCATAAAGCCACCTTCGACAATCGTGGAAAGAATGATTGAATCTTTGGTGACGTACAATGTAAGCTCCTACTATGTTATACTGTCGTCGTTCACTCATTCGTCTTGTACGAATAAGGGATATAGATAAAGAACTATAAGACATTTGGTGGGACACTATGGTTTTCCCTGCATAACATTATGATGGATACGCAGTCGTAGGAGTCATGTCTATTAGACAAGAGGGCAACGGGAGAAGGGTTTTATAAATGGCATATACATATTGTTATTATCAAGATAATACAAATAATTAAAAAAAAACGATATTCGATATATATATATATATATTCAATAATATTATACACATCAAACTTGTGACATGCAGTGTGCGATAAAAATAACTAATCTTAAATAATTCCCAAGTTAAAACAAACTATGATGAAAGTGTGTAAAATTCAAAGTAATTTGTGGACTCCAGTACCGGAGGACACAACGATTACAGTGTTATTATAATATTATAAATTTCGCTTCACATATTGATTCTTAAGTATTTGAACGCATAATGTTACTTGGGACTTCCGGTGATGGAGGTATCAGTGTCACTCTTCTGATTAATAGGCAAAATCGTATACTGTAGCATAGAAGACTATGTGTAAAATTCAAAGTAATTTGTGGACTCCAGTACCCGAGGACACAACGATTAGGTACAGTGCGATTTTAATATTTTAAATTTTACTTTTACACATTTAACATATAAGATATAACTTTGCTTATGACTTCCTGTAACAGAGGTATCAGTGCCTCTCTTTTGATCAATAGGTAAAATCGTATACCTACCGCGTTATAGAAGACTATGTGTAAAATTAATATTTATTAGTGGACTCCAGTACCGGAGGACACAACGATTACAGTTTGATTGTAATATTATAAATTTCGCTTTCATACATTGATTTTTAATTATTTGAACGCATAATGTTACTTGGGACTTCCGGTGATGGAGGTATCAGTGTCATTCTTCTGATTGATAAGTAAAATCACATATTTTGGTTTAGAAAAATATGTGTATAATTCAAATTAATTTGTGGACTCCAGTACAGGAGGACACAATGATTACAGTGCGATTGTAATACTTAAAATTTTGTTTTTCACATTGAACTTACAATATTACTTATGACTTCCTGTAACGGAGGTATTAGTGCCTCTCTTTTAATTTATAGGTAAAATCGTAACTGCGTTATTGGAGACTATGTGTAAAAGTAGGTACTAGTTATTTATGGACTCCAGTACCGGAGGACACAACGATTACTGTATGATTTTAATATTTTAAATTTTGCTTTACATATCGAAACTAAAGTTTAAAACATTATTTTACTTGTGACTTTCGTTGACGGAGGTATCAGTGTCACTCTTCTGATTAATAGGAAAAATCGTATACTGTAGCATAGAAGACTATGTGTAAAATTAATATTTATTAGTGGACTCCAGTACCGGAGGACACAACGATTACTGTATGATTTTAATATTTTAAATTTTGCTTTACATATCGAAACTAAAGTTTAAAACATTATTTTACTTGTGACTTCCGTTGACGGAGGTATCAGTGTCATTATTCTGATTGATAAGTAAAATCACATATTTTGGTTTAGAAAAATATGTGTAAAATTCAAATTAATTTGTGAACTCCAGTACAGGAGTACACAACGATTACAGTGCGATTAAAATATTTAAAATTTTGCTTTTCACATTGAACTCACAATATTACTAATGATTTCCTGTAACATAGGTATTAGTGCCTCTCTTTTAATTAATAGGTAAAATCGTAACTGCGTTATAGAAGACTATGTGTAAAATTCAAAGTAATTTGTGGACTCCAGTACCGAAGGACACAACGATTATACTATGATCATATTTCTATGATCAAAACTAAAGTTTAAAACATTACTTTACTTGTGACTTCCTGTGGCGGAGGTACCAATGCCCCTCTTCTAATCAATAGGTAAAATCGTATACTGCGTTATAGAAGACTATGTGTAAAATTCAACCTAATTTGTGGACTCCAGTACCGGAGGACACAACGATTACATTGCGATTGTAATATATTTAACATTTTGCTTTACATATCGAAAATAAAGTTTAAAAAATTATTTTACTTGTGACTTCCGTTGACGGAGGTATCAGTACTCTATCAGTACTCTTCTGATTAATAGGAAAAATCGTATACTGTAGCATAGAAGACTATGTGTAAAATTCAAAGTAATTTGTGGACTCCAGTACAGGAGGACACAACGATTACAGTGCGATTGTAATATTTAAAATTTTGTTTTTCACATTGAACTTACAATATTACTTATGACTTCCTGTAACGGAGGTATTAGTGCCTCTCTTTTAATTTATAGGTAAAATCGTAACTGCGTTATTGGAGACTATGTGTAAAAGTACTAGTTATTTATGGACTCCAGTACCGGAGGACACAACGATTACTGTATGATTTTAATATTTTAAATTTTGCTTTACATATCGAAACTTAAGTTTAAAACATTATTTTACTTGTGACTTCCGTTGACGGAGGTATCAGTGTCATTCTTCTGATTGATAAGTAAAATCACATATTGCGGTTTAGAAAAAAATTTGAAAAATTCAAATTAATTTGTGAACTCCAGTACCCGAGGACACAACAATTACAGACTACAGTGCGATTGTAATATTTAAAATTTTGTTTTACACATTGAACTCACAATATTACTTATGCCTTCCTGTAACGGAAGTATTAGTGCCTCTCTTTAAATTAATATTTAAAATCTTAACTGCGTTATAGAAGACTATGTGTAAAATTCAAAGTAAATTTGTGGACTCCAGTACCGGAGGACACAACGATTACAGTGTGATTGAAATATTATAAATTTCGCTTTCACACATTGTTCTTAATGTTTTGAACGCATGACTTGGGACTTCCGGTGATGGAGGTATTAGTGGCATTCTTCTGATTATAATAGGCAAAATCGTATACTGTAGCATAGAAGACTATGTGTAAAATTCAAAGTAATTTGTGGACTCCAGTTCCCGAGGACACAATAATTACTGTGTGATTTTAATATTTTAAATTTTACTGTTACACATCGAAATTTAATTTTAATACATAATGGTACTTATGACTTCCGATACCGGAGGTTCTAGTGACACTAAGTATACAGATTTTTTTTGTGGGACTCTTGTGCCGGATTATTCTATTATTATTAATAATTTAGTGTTATATTATTAAATTTACTTTAATTTTCTGAAAAAAAAATACTAATTTATTCATTGGCCTCACATATTATACAAGTAACTTTGTTATAATTACAACGGTACTTTTGGACTCCAGTTATTACAAATACACACAAAAAATAAGGAGGCATGGTCATAGCCTCTCCTCCTTGCGAGAGTTATTAGAATTCGGAGACACCATACACATCATAGATGTATTTTATATTATTTTTATTTTGTTAATATTAAGAAATATTGGTACACTGTTTGTGGAAAAAAGTTTTAAATTGTATTTTAATATAATTTAATAATATTGAAAATCATTATTTATTCATTATAATTTTGTAATTGGAGGTCAGAAAAGCTTTCCGCGATGCATTTGTGTTTTATTTGTCTCGGAGTTCTCTTAAACGTATATTTCTTTAATTTGTATACACGCGTGTTAATCTCAAAGTCCTGCGCCGTCTATATTCAGAAATCCGTACTATTAACTCATGAACCAATACACGCTATGTGATTAATTCAGTACTTATGGACTCCATCCTGTTTATTACAGAAACATGATGATATTTCTTCATATTTCATAAAACCGTCGAAAATATTTTAAATCTTTGTGACCTCCGGATTTTGGAGGTAACAATGTCCCTCGGAAGTCACAACGCCGGCTTGTATCTCTATTCTGGAAGTCACAATATACGCTATACAAACACACACACACACACACATCAACACTGATATATTTAAAATAATAATGATACCCATCGATATTTTCTTCGGATAAAAATGGAAAACGTATCAAAATCGAGTTGACAATTTATTTAAACCTTAATCAACTTTATTCGTTGTCTGAGCAATTTGACAGTTTTTTGGCACAAGTAGATATTGTTATGGCTGAAATCTAATAATTCTCATCGTTTCCGTAATACTTACTAATTCAATGAAACTTTTGAAACGAAAAATCATCAAAAGTTACTCGCCGTGGCCTTGTTTATGTGAAACTATAGCCGACCTATCCGGAAAAAAGTTTGTAAATAAATAAATGGTTGTAAATATATGTATAGCTTAAAATATTTATCCTCGATTACATCGCAGAACAATATAAATTATATAAATAAGAATTTGAGATTTCGTTTTTCTATTTCGTCGAATACGATTGTCTCGATGTTACTATACGAGATGAAAAAAATCACCCAGTATGTCATCACAAATTGAAAATCGTATAATATATCGATGTTCAATAGAATAGTATTTCCATTCAACAAGAGGATCAGAAAACAAGTGTTTTAAGCAGAATATTCACCAGGTTCTAATATTTTAGATTCTGAGTGGAACGATGAATGTATTGATTTTACAATGATGTGTGTTTTTTTATTATTTTTTTTTTTTGTGTCTGTCACACCCAGTAAAAGTGCTTGGATTTTCTTCAACAGTATCTTTTCTGAAAGGAAAGTGAATCTAGTTGGTACTTTAGGGGGGGAGGGGGGTTAAGAGTAAAATGTTTCCTTATAAGCATTTTTTTTTTATAAGCATTTAAAATTCAAATATTGACAAAATACGTTAAAATGACGAAAATTTGCAAATTATTTTGAGTTAGAAATTCATAAAATATTTTATTTTTAAATCTAAGTTTTGAAAATGTAATACAAGATTCCTCACAAGTTTTTCTACCTTTATCAAAAAAAAAAATGTCTACAAGAAACTCAAATTAAATTTTTATGAGCTTTTGGAATTAATATTTTTACAACATTTGATATTCACTCGATTTTTTTTTTTGGAAAAAAAAAACATATTATTGATAAAATCCAAAGTTTGTCGCAGTTTGAAGGTTTTGCACGATTTTTAGTATTATATTGCTTTATTTTACACTCTAAGAATAGTTGATGGCAATAGTAAAGGGAAATAGGGAGAAAAAAATTCAAAGATAATAAAAACACTCATCTCGCTTTACTGACCACTGTGTAATAAGAGCACACCGACATTGGATTTTTATTAAACTTTTGAATGCAGTGATAACAGAACGAAATATTTCAGAAAAATTAATTATTCTAAGTGTAGATGCGTGGACTTCAGCAGATTAATAATGTTTTTCTGTGAAAGAATCTCGAATTTAATTTTCCATTCTTTGTTTATGCAATTTCAAATATTATTAAAAGAAATTAAAAAAAATTTTCACATCATAATAATAATATACTTTCATGAATAAGTAAACATTCCACCAAATTCAAAGTTTAAATTTTTAATGGTAGTAAAATGAAAAGTTTCAATATTTCCAAGTAACTTAAAAATAATATTTTAAAAAATTTATAGATTTTACCACAAATTAATTTAATTACTAAAAAAAAAAAAAAAATAATGTTTTGGCTTGGCAGAAACATTCTGTGGGTCATATTTTTATGTAGTTGATCTAAACACGATGACAACGAAGTCTTTTTTAGATATCCATCGGTCAATTTCACAGAAAATTCCTTTTTTAGTTAGAGAGAGGCGATTTCCGTTCGCTTGATTGATATTAAACACGGAACAATAATGACCCAAAGTTTTCAAATTGATGTATTTTATAAAGACAAAACAACCGTTCGGCGTAATCGATCACACTTTGATTTTGGACTTTGTTAATATGTTTGGGTCATTATAACAAAATATATAATTTATGAACAACAAGTTAACGTTATCAATACCAACGTTCAACAATTATGTCACGTAATTAAAATTGCACGTTTGAAATAGGTAGTTTAATATTGTATTATTAAATACACGATGAATATCATCAAACAATATTTATTAAAAGTTGGTTATAACATAATAAATATAATTAAAAAAAAAAAAAAATTTGAGTTGACTATTGTTTATGTAGAGACACTATAGTTATGTTTCAATATTGTGGTGAACGTGGATTAATTCGATGCATCTCTCAATAAATTTACCAAATATAAGGATTTGGTTACAATTGATTGGAAAATACTTTAAACGGATCAAACCCATATGAACATTTTTTATAGATGGAAAAATGAAACAAAAAAAATACAAACTATAAACTGTAATGGCTTTTTGGAAGTTTTCGAGAACGATTTGCGGTCGGAGAGAGTCAACCAATTTCACGGAAAACAAATATCAGTACGTCCCACAAAAAATATTAGTAGTAAACATATAATTATATAAAAAATTGACGTATAGTTTAGAACAGCGAAATGCCTGCACGTCGGAAACACAGAACGCCAAAAGGTACGCAGTGTATAGAAATAATAATAATAATAAAGTATCATATTATAAAAAGTTTCGAATCAAATTATACTGAGAAAAAAGTAAAAAAAAAAAAAAACAATAACGTTATAATAAAATTGTTGAATTTTGTTTAATATGTATAAACGTAGAGCAATTATCGTAAGATGGGACGTATAATAGTTAAGTTCGCCTGAAGACAATATTTCCATAATGTAAAACATGTGTTTTACGAAATCGCTACAGTGGCAAAACGTTATTTTCTGCTCGTTATTGAAACGACGCGTACACGTAAGATAATGTTATTCATAGTATGTATAATAATACTATATATATATATGGGCGAAATTAATTCAAACGAGTTTTTCATTTTGATATGTTTTTTGCAAAAATATAACATGAAACGATGTAAGTAAATGTTACGTTGTATCGCTTTTCTAATATTTTACGATAAAACATTTTCGTGCGTATACTACCTGCAGGTGTTATATTTTGTATTTCAATACACAATATATTATTCATCAATTCGTAAAAATACAAATACCCTTAATAACGATTGGCAATGACTTTACGAACAATGGAAAATATAAAACCCGTAGGTACCTAGTATTTGGTCAATTATAATATTATGTGTCCCTATTAACTTGTATTGTGATGAAAAATAATGTTCTATTATGATAATTGTAACTATACAATTGGTCGACAATACACTAAGCTACTATTGAATGAAATACGTTTCTAAAGTACATTTTCATTACGATTCCGCATAGTCTTTTCGCGAAATTTCTAAATATATAATTTTATATCAAACTAGAAATGTTGTAATAACATCAACGAGAAACATGTAAAATGTAATATCTCGATAGTAATTGCTTTCAGTGGTAGGTACCACGCTCGTTATCGGTTATAATTAAAACGTTATAACAAATAAATTACGTGGTAAAATGTATATCCATTGATCAATTAGTACAAAATTATACATTGTATGATGCACAATAAAGGCAACGTATAATCGGTACAAAGTCATGACAACTGTTATAGTCACCAGTCGATAGCACACTAGAAATGTTTCTAGCTTTGTAGATTACACAAAGCGAATCACTCGAGTAGTAAAATTGCCAGCAAGGAGCGAAAAAAATTGGCCTGTCATCAATTTTATTCGTGGACGAGCAGCGAGTGTTCAACACGCGGTGAGGCATAGGTTACTAAGGCCTATTAGAGCGATTGCAATGAGCAAGTGAATTCGCGGATGATTAACTAGTAAATTCATCTAGTGTAATATTGACCATTTCGGTAGATCATCAGAACTGTGGAACAGAGTAAATATATGATGTTCTATTTTTATTGGATACATATTATTATATAGATAAAAAAATATGACAAAATGTTTAAAGAATATACAAAAATATGTAAAATGTCAAAATAAATTAAAACCAAACAAATAATTTTACATCACTTGCATTGTAATACAAAACTGATTATGGCCATTTTACCCTTTGATGTGCATATTATATTACCAAAGTGAAGTTTACCGAACCATTCGGCGCTATCACAAAAATTATATTTCTTATATTTTTATTGAAAATTCATACGTATCGAATATAACTCTGATTGCATATTTAAATGTTCGAAGTAATTTTTCCTCATAATCTATTACCGTCAGAAATATTTTTTTGTTCTGTAGACAATGTGTGTGTGCGTGTGTAAGCTATCCAAAGCCAAATCGACATGGATCCGATATTTGGTACATAGGTAATCTTATAGTTTATACTCTATATCTGAGGAAGTTCATCTCAAAGTTAATTTTTTTAATTCGCATTCAACACAAGGATTTGCTGGCTTGCAAAAAGGTATATTCGTTCGTTTGTATAGGGTTACCATTGGTTACAGAAAACAAATTAGGTTACTATAATAGTTGTATAATATAACATTTTTAACCTGTATTTTATATTTGGTCAAAACTACCCAAATGGCTCTGTGTTAAAAATATGAGTATAGCTTATATTTATACATTTATCAGAATTTAAGACAGGATAAATTCACTGGCATTATTTAATTTTGTATGGGCAACGCCCTGCAGAATCAGCTAGGTAGTAATTAATAATTAAATAAAAACTTTTTATAATGGCGTGACGTATAAATATGCATTTTAACGAATAGTTAGATGAAAAATAGTTAACAAATAGTTAAAAAAATAGGTAAGTAAACCACACAATTAATTAATTTGTATTATAGATAATAATTATTATTTTATATCCGTCAATGAAAATAAGAACACAGTGATATAAAATCGAATTCGTACAGAATTTTTGTTTTGTCGTATTTAAAAGTATCAACAACTATTACGATAGTTTAATGTAATATATTGTTAAGTTGGTTTAAATTATTATTTATAATAATGTTTTTTTTTTTTTTTTTTTTTACTTTATTTGAAATATACAATCTGTACCTGTGAGGCACAATAAGTACATGCGATGAGAGATACATACATATACAGTTAACATTAGTACAAATACTAACCTAAACATATATATTTACATGAATACACGGGTTGTGAGAAGCCATCCATCAATGACACTCAACTATGGGTATTTCTACTATTTTTTTTTTTTTTTTTTTTTTTGTTTATCTTTGTTTGAATTGTTTAAGTTTGGATGGGGGGGATAAGGAGGTCACGACACCAATTGCGTTTTAGACGCCTGGGAGGATTGCCAGGTATGGTCGGAACTGCGAGATCACGGATTAGTGGATTACTGTTGGCGGACAGACGGTTATGAAAACGCTTGTAATGCGCTTTAGCTTCTTCCTGGACAGTTTTTAATTTTAAGTCGGAGTGGATAGTGCTGTTCGATATATAAGGTGGAGCATTGAGTATTTTCCTGAGGGTTAAGTTTTGGAAGGTTTGGATCTTATTAAGGTTAGATTTTTTGGCATTACCCCAAAGCTGGATGCCATATGTCCATACAGGCTTTATTAGGGATTTATAAATAAGTAGTTTTGTATTAAGGTTAGTGTGTGTGTTATTATTAATGAATGTTCTGAGCAAACGAAAACGAGCATTAAGATTTAGACGCTTAGATTTAATATGAGGAGCCCAAGTTAACCTACGATCTAGGATTAGACCGAGGTATTTAACCGTTTGAGAACTGGGAATTTGGGAGTCAAAGATGGAGACAGCAGGGCAAGGTAGAAGTCTAAGAGTGAAAGTAGTATGGACAGATTTAGCTTGATTTATTTTTAACCTCCAATTAGTGTACCAGTCTTGCATGAGAGATAGGTGATTTTGTAGATGGCTAGAAGCTGTGATAGGATCAGGACTTGTGGAGATGATTACCTTATCATCAGCATAGTCAGCGACTTGAGTGTTGGGTGTGATAGGGTGGTCTGAGGCATATATATTATAGAGCAAAGGGGAAAGAATGCCCCCTTGGGGGACACCCGCAGAGATTTTGGCTATAGATGAGAGAGTATCACCAATACGAGTGCTGAAGTATCTATCAGAGAGATAAGACTTGATGATCAGAAAGAAGACCGGATGTAAAAATTTCTTCAGTTTGTATAATAGCCCATCATGCCAAACCCTGTCAAAAGCCTGAGATATATCTAGAAAGGCACATGTGCAGTATAATTTTTTTTCCAGTGCGAATGAGATTGAGTCTACCAATCTGTGGGCTTGATGGATTGTTGAGTGAGCATTGCGGAAACCAAACTGGGAGTCAGGAAGAATGGAATTTGACGTGACGCTTGGTAGAATACGCTTTAATAATAGTCTTTCTAGGATTTTAGAAAAGAAAGGCAGTAAACTTATTGGGCGAAAAGAGGAAGTGGAGTCAGGAGGTTTATTGGGCTTGGGGACCAGGATAATGATTGAGAATTTCCAAATCAATGGAAAGTAGGAAAGTCTAAGAACAGCGTTGAAAATGTGTGTGAGGTGAACAATTGCTTTTTTGGGAAGGCATCTGGCAACATCAGCTGTGATAAGATCGAACCCAGGAGATTTGTTGGGGGGGTATTTATCAATCGTATATTTTACTTCATTTGGGGTAAAATGTTTGACAGGGGAATACACTGGGAGTGGGGCATTAAGAAATTCTTCAACAGTGTTTATATTTTGAGGAGAGTAAATATCGGAGTGCGGGACAAAAATATCAGACAGATGTTGTTTAAAAGCTTCGGCTTTATCCAAATCAGTGATTGCCATGCTACCATCCGGTTTTTTGATTGGAGTATTTGGGGCTATAGTTTTGCAAACACGCTTTGTTGCTCTCCATAGGCTACCGTCTATAGGGGAGAGGTTTTTTAAGTAACTGGCAAAAGAGTTAGATTTGTGTTTAGCTAGTAATTTTTTGAGACTATTAGACAGTTTGTTATAAATTTGCTTATGTGAGGGAAGCCGAGAGTGCTGATAAAGCGCTCTAGCCCTGCGTTTTTTAACTATAATCTCACGGATGTTGTCCGGGGTGAAAAACGAATTTGAGGGGGAGGTGGTTGGTTTTGATGAGGACCAAGCCGACGATTGGATGATGTTTGTAAGATTGATAGCAGCTGAATCAAGGTCGTCTTTAGATTTAAGTTTGACATTAAGTTTAATACGATGATCTACAAGATCGTGAAATTGGAGTTTATTTGTGGTGCAATTGAATAACTTTGGAGGAACAGGACGTAGAGGTGGAGAGACATTTAAAGTTAAAATTACTGAGGAATGGTCGGAATTTAGGTCTAGGATGTTAGCAGTGTTACTATGTATATTATTTGGAATTTTTGCCACAAAAATATCCAAAATATCAGGATTTTTACGAACCGAGGTCGGCCAATATGTTGGACCAGGGGGGGCAAGAACTTTAAAATTTTTTTGTGATACAAAGTTGTGAAGGACTGAACCACGGGGGTTGTTGGCGCGACAGCCCCAGGAGTGGTGCTTTGCATTGAAGTCACCTCCAATTAAAAAGTTGTTACCAACTGTGTTAAAGTAATTAGCGTAATGATTAACTGTGAGCTTGTGTTTAGGAGGGGAGTAGATAGAAGCAATGGTAATAGGAATGTTATTTAGTTTTACAATAATTGCACATGATTGAAGATGATCAAAACAGAAATTTGGAAGGGGTTCGAAAAGGACAGTGGATTTAATTAGTATGGCAACGCCACCATGTGCTGTTCCGTCAGGATGGTTGGTTATTAATAGCTTGTATCCGGGGATATGAATTGTAGAATATTTAGTGAAATGCGTCTCAGTGATTAGGGCAATGTCAATGCGTCTGTTATATAGAACATTTTGCAGTTCGTTTTCATGATTTTTTAAACCGTTAGCATTAAATAGTAGTATTAATAGAGATTTATTTGTAATTGAGTTGTAAGGCATTATGCTTTGATAAGTAACTTTTCTATTACTTTGGTAAGTAGTGACAAGAGAGGATTAATCAGAGATTTAAAATCCTCAAGGAATTTAGTGATAGTAATATTTAAATCAGTAGTTGATTCGGAAGTCGTGTTGTTGGTAGCTCTGCCAGAGGTGGCCTGGGCATAAGTGGGGGTGTGAGCATTAGAGTGATTTGGGTGAGTGTCATTGGAGGGATGAGTATCTTTAACATTTGATGAGTTGGGTCTAGAGTATGTTGGTGCAAAGTTACCTTTAGAAGTTGGTTTTTTGGCACGCTGGAGGTCTTTATAGATGGTGCATCCTTTGTAGCTCGCCGGGTGGTCACCTGAGCAGAGTGCGCATTTTGGAGGATCCGAACGTGGCTTTGGGCATTCAGGTGACTTATGATCGGCACCGCAACGAACACATCTCGGAGGGTAGCCGCAGTAGGTTTTGGTGTGGCCATACTCTTGACAATTATTGCATTGACTTATTATTTTGGTCTTGTAGGGTTCTTCGACTCTAACTTTTGTGTGTAAGAGCGATGTAAGTTGAAAAATATCGTTTGACTGGATTTGTGGCTCCAAGTCGACGAAAAAAAGAGGAAGTGGAGCTTTGGTCACTTTGTGAAGCACGTTTGTAACACGTCTGACATGAAACATGCGGATTTCAAGTTCATCTTTAATTGTCTCTGGATTCGTGGTTGGGTGAAGGTTTCGTATGACGACACGGAGAGGTTTGTCCTCTTTCAGTTGATAAGTATGAAATTCTGCTTGTTCGTCTTTTAAGAAATGGATGAGGGATCGGTATGATTCCGGGTTAGCTGTTTGGATTTTTAGACGGTCAGCGGATGCTTTACAGAAAAAGTTATCCACACCGATTAGTTCGATGAGTGCTTTTGATAGATCTAAGAAGTTGCGTATACCTCTCACAAAGATCGGAGGGGGAGGTTTGAAAACATCATCGTGGTTGTCATTATCCAGATTTGGAGGCAATGGTGTGTCAGGACCAGTCACAACCTCTTGAGAAAGGATTTGGAAACGATTTGTTGATTGGAACAATTTTGTTTTTTTGTGCGTATGTGTCTGAGAAGATTTTGAAGTAGCACTCACAGATGATGCTTGCGAGGAGGAAGAAAGAATTCTTTTATTTTTAACCAGGATGAAGGGGTCGCTTGAATTTACATCCTTATCCATGTTATTTTGAGTATTATCATTACCTGATTGTTTATGCGTTTTTTCCTTGAGTTTGGGTTGTTGATTAGCGTTGGTGTTTTGATTAGTTTTTTTTGTCGGCATATTAATTAATGAGTAAGCGGCGGTGAACAGTTATATTTATAATATGAAACGAGACCGCCTAACGGCGGTCGGAGATAAGATAACCGCAATGAAACAGTTACGTAATAACACTGAGGCTTACGTATAATCAAATAATAGTGCGTTTTGGCACTTGAATAAAACGCATTACGCACTACCTTAAACAGTTTATCATGGAAAGTTTTATAAAAAACAAAGTTATTTAACGTTAAGTTTAACACTGAGGGTAATAAGTATACACTACTATAGCATTGAAAGTAGACATTCACTAATTAGGTAATTAGGAAATTAAGAAGAGCGGGAGCGCGAGATACGTGCGTATCGATCGGCTGCCACCGCGGAACTATTTTTATAATAATGTGTTTAATATTTTTTACATTCGATCACACACCTGTTTTATTGTCGATTGAATTCTCGAGATTGGACATGTCACCATTTTGAGGTTCTTCTTTGACCATAAAGTACCTATGTGTTAGCTTTGTTTAACCAATTTATTCAAGTTTTGTATTTTTTTTTTTTTTTCATAGTTTTTGGACCATAATGATATGTGGGTCTTTTGATTTCACTTAGTTTTTTCTATATTTTGTCACATTTGGTTGGGCCATTCTAGTAAGCAGATATTTTTTATTTTGTTTCTAATGTGAGCTTATATTTTTATTATTCTGTATTTTTGTATGTAAGATTTCTTTTGAAGCTTTGTCTGATTTTCATTTCCTTTGAAAGAGAGATGGTTTAATTGTTGGGATATTTATTGAGTTTTTACTTAAATGAATATGTCTCTTTTATTGAAGCGGTTTTTTTAAACTGATTAACGTGCTTAGAGAGTCACTAAGAAATAAAATATGTTGCTCCATTAAGTTTAAAATGTATTGCACCACTTTTATTGCACAGCATTATCTTATACGTGGTTATTTAGAACACTGGTCATGCATTTATTTTTGTAATTGACGTTGAGTTTCCTTTTTCGAATTTGATGTGTATCTATGTAATATTTAGATTTCTGTTTGATTTGGATATTTTTCTATATTTTCATGCAAATCATTTTTATGAATTTGTTCATTAAACGTACTATTTGTGTATAACATTTAGTTCACATTAAAAAATAATTTTAATTTCTAAAATAAATAAATAAGAGCAGATGGAAAAAATTAGCCTTATATTATGGCATCATTAAGCCCAAATAATAGTCGGAATGTTAACGACACCTCTGGTTGAAATCTTCACACGAGTATAATAATCATCCTCAAATAAAGTGAATACATTTCAACTATAGGACCTTTAGACTTGCCGTCTTGTGGAAATGTATACAGTCAAATAATATTAAAATCAATATGGGAGAATTTTAATATGTCAAACACAATCAATTTCTTTTTCAGCCATTAGTACAAGCGTATCTATATATACAATATAGCTGCTTTATCAACGGGTTTGTATGAATTCAAATTTAAAGTGCTTTTTATTCATAAATTATTTTGTGCAAAATTTATCAAATCGAGGTGGTAGTAAAAATTCAAATCCCGTTCACAAAAATTATTTTAACAAAATTAAATGTTACATAATATGTTTTAGTTCATTTATTATACACATAAATTTACATTTTAGAGTTTTACCAAGTACATATTTATAAAAACGGTACCTTTAATTTAAATTATTACCGGTTTTGATTATGGAAAAAAAACATATAAAAGAATTCATTATTAAGTAACACATGGCAATCATAATTAATTTATAGGTATATATTAATGGTTAAATTATTTAGTTTTTTGAATACATGAACATATAGTTGGTTTACACATACAATTTACATTCTTAAATAGTATGTACCAACGATTGTCGACATATATCATAAAAACAACTCATTTATTTGTTTAGATATATAATATATTTATCATTATCATTACTTAGCGGGTGATGGGGCAATATTAAAATTACGATTTTTCATTTAATACACTTAAAAACATTGTTTTATTACATTTTTTTAATGATGATTTTCTTAAAAAATTTTCACGCTACACTTCTTTAAAATCGGTTATATAAAATATATGTTTACAAAATTAATTTTGAATTCAACCCATTATAATTATGTTCGATCTTTAATTGTATTTATTTCGTTATAATATTATAGAAATTGCCAAGCAATCCTCAAATACCATTTTCAGATGAGGGACGAACGGTGTACAATATTATTGTATTGCGGTGTCCAGGATATTTTAATCCAGAATATTAACACACCATTCATAGAATTAACAATGTTAACGATTAATATGTCAATTTGTCATTTGGACGAATTGTATACATTCCTACCTATGTACAAACAAATGACCCAAATACAACCATGATAATATAATATATAATATATTATGTTTATCTAATGTCTAACTTATTGATTAAATTGAAGTCAAAGGGAATATCGTTTGTTGTTCATATTGTTTTTTTTTATAGGCCAGTGTTGTATTATAATATTATGCGTGTTTTCGATATATTTTTTAAATCTGCTATGACGTCTCAGCTAGTGGATGCATTAGTCTAAGCAGATATTTTGTATATAAGAAAACCTTGTATGACAGTCTAATAGAAATTCTTTTTAAGAGTATCCAATTACTCGTCCTTGTTTTTTACTCAAAAGTAAGTGTTTAAAATAAAAGTATTTTTAAATTATTATTATTATTATTTATTTTAAAACTGTTATTTTTATAATTTATAAATACATATTCGATATATCTCGGTCTATGTGCGACTAACTTTGAGCATAATAATATGACATAACAATAATTTAGTAGCTAAATAGCCTATCCAAGACGCCGTGTCATCTTAATACTGTTATTAAAATACCTTACATACTCCTTATTATGTACTATTTGGAAATTTAACTTAACAATGGTGCATTAAAAGTTCACTGAGAAATGTGTACTTGTGTCTTAATAATTATTCAAATTTATACTTCAAATTAATAAAACGCCATAATATTTGTACCTATTTGGTTACATTTGAAATAATATCTATAAATAAATGGATTTAATCAATAAAAACAATTCTTTAAAAGTAACTCTGTATTCATCTATATTCTATATACTATATGTAGGCATATTTTAGAGTTTATATCCTATTTTAAGAAATATAAACGATTAAAGAATTATGGTTAGAATGAGCATTGGTGTAAATTAAAAAAAGATACTTTGATTATTTAGAAAATAAAAATTTAAAAGAGAACATTAGTGTTTTATAATTTGTATGAAAATATTTTTACTGTAAATGGAACTTCTGGCTTAGTTTATTTATTTAGTGGTAATTCTGGACTAAAATTCTAAAAGAAAATTAGTTGTGATAAAAATTCAGAACAAACACTATACTTAATGGTAATATTATATTATACTTGACCTTTTTAATATTATCATCATTATAACGGCCCATTGATTTAATAAAAACATGAGATGAGCTATGAAAATTATCAAAAAATATACAAATATAATATAATATACGTTATTCGATTCAATATTAATCAAAAATGAAAATTTCGTTTGATTTTTACAATTAGTGACGAGTGCCCAGATTCTCTTATCGCTTATTTTAAAAACACTTGAAGATGATTAGTCCTCAGTTATATAATTATATCTTATAGTTATTCTCACATATAAGACCTATGTTTGCAAATATTCGATAAACGAGTTTCCACCGTATAGTTTTTATAATTAATAATAATAAAGACTTGGTTTACAGATTGATTTTTTTTTACTAGGTTATGTTTATTTGTACTTCCACATTAAACGTTATTTATTTGCTTAATTGAATAACTTTTTTTAACATCAATTATATTACGAACATTTATATCAGTCAAGCAGTTTTAAATAAGTATGATTATAGCTTAAGTTATAATTAATAGTTTTTTTTTTTATTTGTATATTTTTGTTGAAAAGTAATAATTTATGAGTTTAGTTTTAACTTTTAATTGTGTTCAAATACACAATTTAAAAATTCGGGTAATATATTTTATCAATCTGAAAAATATACCTAATATTTATTATTTCAATTAATAAAAATCAAAGCTATGAATTGGTTAAAAATACAATTTAAATTTTTACGTGTCACCAATTAACATCAAAAATGATTTATATGTAACACAGGCCTATAATACATAGTTACTATCACGATGAAAATTTTATTGTTTACGATCATGAAAATTGACCAAAATAAATGGTTAATAACAATTTAAACTCAATAAAAATACACAAAAGAGTAAGTAGAAACCTTAGTTTAATATTGAACAGAATATACATATTTATGGCAAGACCCCCCTAAAAGCTATTGAATTATTATCAGTCATATTTATTTTGCTACTCCCCATGGGAGGTTGTGAAAATAATTAAACACGGCGGTCAAATAAATCACTTTAGCATTGAAATAATTTGAACCACAATTTCCTTTGGTGGTTAGTTTTCATTATTTTATTTTTATCGTATAAATAATAATTTACGATACAAAAAGACAGATGTAAAAATAAAAAAATAATAGATTATTTTTTCATTATAGATTTGGACTTTTCACTATAGATTTGTGAAAAAGTATTTTTTTCTACAACAATCGAATGGTAGCAAGTACTAAGTAGCAAAGTAAATCTTGGTTAAACATTTGTGGTTTGCAAGAAAATTTGACAGGCAAAATACATATTTTTTTTAAATATTTACACATTTTGTTTTCATTTAAAACAATTTTATAAACTAATAAATGCAATGTACTAATGGCCTTAGTTGTCAAAGCTGAAATTAATTATTTCAAGACCAATGAAAAAAAAAATTTTAATAAAACTTTTATTTTACAAACGGTATTATTATCTCAAAATAATAGTTTGTGAAATTTAATCATAATAAATATACAGGCAAGAAACTGAACCAAAAGAATGCCGATTTGTCGCATTCCAAATACAGCTGAGTTCCATTTTTTTATATTGGGGCTCAACTTGCAAACTTATTTTTGATGAAAATTCTATTTTATACGAGATTCTAAAATAGGAAATTTTCATAACAGAAAATGCATTATATTTCATAAAATAATAATATTAGATATTAGGTAAAATAATATTATAAATGGTTGTATCATTAAGTCTTAAAGAATTTAATCAAAAAGAAGTCACATTTTTAGTTCACTGAGATCCATTATAATTTATATTTTATAGAATAAAGTCATACTATGCTTTTTTTGATAACTAGGAAGGTTGATGTATTATTATAATACTTATGTTAATACATTTTTTTGAATATGTCCAAAAAATGTATTTAGATGAGTATAACTATAGAGCAGTATATATAATGTATATGTAATATTATGTATGCATATTATATAAAATAATAGTTTTGTTTCAGTATACATTTTTTTTAGCTTAATGCAATGCGAAGTTTAAATAATATAATAAAAAATATTATACATTTTCTATCAGATATAATATGTATTTTGGTATTCACCTAAATAATTATATTCATATTATTTTGATATCCTAAAAGTACCCATGTACAACAAAAAGTTTAAGCCCGAAGGTACGTAATATTGCAATTTTAAAGTTTAGATGAGAAAAGTAAAATCGATTTGTTTTAGAATTGACAATTGTCTGAATTGCTGAAATCTCAACTATACCGGTCACGGAACATTGAATATTAAATTTCATTTTTTTATTTTTTTATTTTTTTTTTATGGTATTATTGTTTGTTAGATTATTTTCATACTATTTCTGACCCAATTTATTAGTACTAACTGTACAGGTTTAGTCAATTCTAAAAGTCTAAAATTCAATATTAAATAAATAACAGTTATTACGACAAAGATCTCAATAATTTGATACTTACGTTAAATTTATGTTTATAACTCATAAATTACAAGTTTAGAACACATTTGTTTAGATTTTTAGACAAAGTTCTAGCACGATGAACGAATGATAAATGATTAACTACAGGGTAGGATCGGCCAGTCTGACCTACCATACACCAAAACTCGTGATAGATATTGTCAAAGTTGTAAGTACTTGAATTGAGGATGTGCTCTGCAGTATATGTAATTTGTCGTCTTCCACCCACACTATACGTATTCGATGAAAGTTCGGTATGCTGATAGGAGTAACTAAACTTCTAAGACGTAGCGTGCTATGATTTTAAATGCTTCACAGATCCGTGGAGGACGCTTTCCTCCAAGTATTACCAAAATTAAACCATCTTACAAGTTACAATTCTACAATAATCAATACTTAAAAAATAATTATACACATTTTATTACATTTCATATTAACGATAAAAACGAAATAAACATTATGAATAATACTATATTATTTTTATTAATTTATTTCGATTTTACCAGTAAAAATGACGAGGGGTGTCAGTGATAGACAGTCCAGCATAGCATATATCTATTTAGTGATTTTCGATGTAACCTATTGCGTAATAATAGCTCATACGTCATAAAGAATCCACTTTTCCATAATATGTGTCGTCTATATAGGAGTATAATATAATGATTATATAATGAATTAGATATTATTACAACGGGTAAAATAATTTAAATATTTTTTCCGTAAATATTTCATAATTTAAAATCATAAAATGGATGGTATTTCACTATAATAATAGATAGACCTAAAAAAAACAAGGGGTGCTAAATTAGATCTTGGTGGTGCTAAAAACCCTTTTTCACCCCCATCCCACCTCATAATTTCTCTGATAAGTATGGTCATCATTATTTTTGTTATCAGCTAAATAGCTAAAACCTTAAGGTTAGCCTGTTGCTTAAAGTAAACGGTTCTGTAACACCTATATAGATAATACGAAAAGTAATAATTTTCCCAGCTAATCAACGCGGGACGGCATATAAATCACTCTCAACAAAAGCCTATATCAGCTCAGTCGCACTTAAGAATCGGCGGAGTGGGTCGGAAATCAAAGTTTCCTGAAACACGCTTTAGCAGTGTGGGTACATGAAACAAAACAATAGCTAAACTTTTGGCAGCTATACTGTGGACGTAAAGAACACAGTACATGACATCCTTGATACGTTTAGCAAATTCCGCAATAAATTATGATGTTTGCAACTAAAGACGAAATAGGCAGAGTCAAACTAATTTTCCTGTAAACTAATAGAACAATAATATTGTAAATGTATACACAGCGATGATATTAATAACTAATTGTAAACAACAGCGTTACCTTGGCAATAAAAATAATAGATTCGACCTGAATAATAAATATTGAAAAGCTGCATTATCGTCATCGTCGTTTCTGTATGGAAAATGGAAATACATCATAAACGTAAATAAATGTATTCAATGTATACAATGTATACAATGTATACTACACATTTATTATATGGAATTCATAAATATAGCAAACGGTTAGCATTAATGAAAAAACTTTCATTCAAATTTATTATTTTTGATGAGACTACGTTCTTCAATATAGTTCGAATACGGTTTAAAAATAATGGTTTCAATACCTATTGAACAACTGGTTCTCTTTAAAATTTTGTTTTGATGGCTACGAAATAATAGTTTGTACAATTTATTTGATCCTGATTTTTATATCCCAATGATTTGTATGTTATTACTTGTAAGTTATTACTAATACAATGTAACACGTCTATAAAAACACGAAAATTACAATAGCTTTTATATGCTCACGTATCAGTGTAGCATAGTTCAGCTTTGTATGAATATTATAATGTAATATCATTAATAAATGTGATAACATATTATCTTCGATAAACAGATCATATAGTATTTACATTCACCTCCACTACCAAATAATATTTATTGTAATTTGTGAATACCTATAGGTATGTAATAAATACCTAATAATATTTTGTAAGTTACCGATTCTCATTAAAAATATTCTTACCTACTATTATTAGGTATTATTAGGTACGCCAACACAACGAAACATTAAATAGTTTTTAGGATTATATTTAATATACAAGTATTGATTTGAAGTGGCGTTGAGATGACTTAAACCAAAGCTCTTAACAAACGAACAAATTCTGCACAGCCGTACAGCGATAACCTATTCTAGCCAATTTCCCGGTCAGTTTTCAGGGAAATATGTGAATGGAGTCTCGCTGAAAATATAAATGAAAATATCGTATATTCGTAGTACTTATATCGGCATAATATGAGGGTTTTGTATTTGAATCTTTTTTGTGTTAGATACTTAGATTTCTTCGAAAATGAGAGCACATTAAACTAACAAAGTATTTAGTACCACGTCGGGTGTGATAAGGTTTGTATATTGTTGAAATATAAAAAAAAGTCATTAATACTCAAAATGTTATTATTTATTATATTGGAAAGAACGTGTCACATGAAATGCACTTTCCAAGGCCTAGAAAACAACTTAATGAAAATTCTCAAAATAATATAATATATAATATTAAAAAAAAAAACAATGTGGGTAATAAATTACCGCCTTTCAGAGTAAAATTTGAACAAAGTTCTCTAACTTTTCATAATGAATAATAAACAATAATTAATTTTCACAGCCTTTGATTTATATTTAATTAAATGTTTTTTTTGAATACAATGTACCTTTCTATGTACTTAAGTAATACTAAGTGTATACCGTAATAATATCTAACAAATACTTCGACACTATATAACTTTAAGACAAAGAAACCAAAGATAACCTAATTTTTACTCTATCGTTAATAAATGAATGCACTATTTACATAATATTTAAAACCCTAATCATGTTTTTGGTTTTAGAGCTTGTATAACTTTTTTTTTTAAACTGAAATATTTTATTCAAAAGAACATTTTTTTAACCAACCGCAGGACCACAACCGGACGCGATTATGTAAATTAAAACTACAATTCGCTCGTTGTGGTATTTTAAATCTTTGATATAGGAGTGTAACCAAATTGTTTGTAAAGAATTATGATTGTACTATCCAGTACAGAACTACTAATGGAAAATATGTTAATGCAATGTTTAAATCAAACCGAAAATACTATACACATACAATATATGTAGCGCGACAGAAAATTATCCTCAACGACAAACTATGAAGATGCAACTTTTTAGGATTCGTTGATGTCTGTGTTAAAACAATTGAATTATTATTATTATTTCGTATGACGTAGTTAAATTAAATGTGGTAATTACCTACAGTTCGTTCTATAACATCGATGATTCAATTATGCACGTATGTCAGTTCCATAGCTACATACTTATAATATTATATAATAATAATATGACTTGGACCACAATGATAAATGTATTATGCTTAATAATTACACCTGATAATAGGTATGCATTCATTTCACACTCGTAAGTCTTAATTGTAAAGTTAGACATGGCGTCAAGCTGCTGTCAGTGGAATATTGTACGATTTTTATTACGGCTATTTCCGGTGAGACCGATCCAGTGTATATTGCGTGAACATAATACACACGAAAATACTGTACCCACGCCAGTAAACCCACATATCCACGTTCATATATAATAAATTGTTTGACTGCCTTGTCATAAATTGTGGTTGTAAGTAAACCAATTTTACGTGCCAACATGACAACATTACAGGCGGAGAACGGGAATAATTCAAAACATTCAGTTGCTTATGAAGAATTGCGGTTACCTACGCACACAACTGCTACGTGTCGAGTTTTATTTCATTTATTTATTTTTTGTATCAAGGTAAGTTTCAACCATTGACCTATAAAATAAGTTTGCACCATACGTTTAAAAGTTTAAATGAAAATTTCTATTTCAGCCGCGTGTTTTAATAATGATATTACACAATGTGAAAACGAAATGGGGAGAAAAAAATTAAGTTGTATACAGTCTCTCTGTATTTTTTCAATACAAACAAATTAACCCATATAATAATATAATATGAAAGCAGTAATTAAAAAATGCTTGTCACATGAATATTCATAGTGTCCTCTATAGATTAATATTATAATTTATATTACACACGCGCACCGCACTACCGCGCATTAGGGCATGTGCAATGACAAAGTTTGCTTTTAAAATTAAATTATTAAATTACGTCAAAATTGCCGACTTGAGTGCACTGAAATTGTGTTTGACAACATAATATACTGTGTAAAGTATTGTTAACCATGACTGAAAAGCATTTTTACCTGTTCGGCCAAAGTCTCGACATTCTGTCAGATATCTTATGCGTACGAGCATTGACGAAATAGCGATAAAGACATTTTTTAAATACCCATACTATTGACGTGTTCATTTTATGTATATTTATATTTTAATGAAATTTGTTCTGAAATAAATTCTTTATAGTCTTCAGACATTGTATTGATTAAGCATAGATTTTTTTCTCAACACAATATATATAATATTAATATATTATGATAATTTCAGTCAAAATGAAAATTTTCATAACATATGGCAACCAGCTTTTTTAAATAATTGTATATACATAATAATTCACTTAGTTAGATAGTTAAGCCCTTGTCCATTAATACAATATTAAAATCATTCATATTGAAATATGAAATAATCCCATGTTTCCAATTTCAATTTAATCAACGGCGTATTTATGATTTTGGCGCCCCAGGGCGGAAGTTATTTTGCCATTTTCAGGGCTTTGGACCGTAGTAATTTTAGCACTCTCACCCTATATAAAAGCATAACCTCCCTAGAGTCCATAATAATATGTTGGCCTATGGCCTATATTAATATTGGTATATCGAACATAAACCAGTGACCAGTGTAATTGTAATAAAGTTATATTTATGCACTCATGTTTCAAGCCAAAAAAGTAATTATACATATTATTAAAACAGAACAAAATATGATTGTAAAATAAGTTTATTATTTTTGGTATAAGTAGAAATCAGCGTATAATACTGTACAAATATGTATAGACTGGAGATTGTTATGAAAGTCTGTAACATATTTTTAAATATATCTTGCATTAGACGTACTATAAATAAAAATTATACCTAGAAATCAGTCAAGTATTAACTTGTTTTATTTAAAATTGATGTATAAAATAAACGAATAACGTTTCCAAAACAAACAAAAAGTTGTGAATATAATACTTTTCAATACATAATAATATATAAATGTATAGTGGGTTACGTTGCATTAAAAAAAAAAAAAATATTAAATAAAAAACAAACAAAAATTGTAATAAAATGTATATATTTTTTTTCACTCTCTCATTGCATGTAAATAAACAACTATTTTGGACACATTAAAAAAATAATAAACCGAATTGATTGCATAATGTCCAATAAATAACGATCATTAAATGCATAATATTTTATGAGATCTAACAAATGTACGTCGTGTAAAATATGATTAACAATAAAATAAAAACTAAATTATTAATAATAATAAACCGTCGTTAATAACTTGTATGCGTAATATTACACAGTTTAATTCGCTGCCGTTAGGCTTAGGTTCACAAGGAAGGGTGTTCATTGGATTTTTGTTGACTTTTAAATACTTATCTCTACTTCCCCGCTAAACAAATTATAATTTCTATACAAAATAGGTATACTTTATGGACGTGTTGACATTATCATCCATCATCAGTGTTTATTCTGGAAACGCATATTTTTAATATCGGTAAAGTCGTTATCGAAATTATTTCCGTATATAAATCAGATACAAAAACAATATAAATTAATACGTTATTTTGTCTCCTCCACCCCACAACAAATAGGATATTACTTTGGTTTGAAAATGGACTGGTATTAACAATCACATTTTGTAACAGTACAAACAAGAATCCAATTTATAGGGAATTGTTTTTTTTTTTTTTTTTTTGTTTGTGAATATTTATTCAATATTTTAAATCACAAAGCTAAAAAGTAACCACTAAATGAATTAAAAATTAAAATACACAAGTATTAAATACAAGTATAAAGGCATTTATAAAAATAACGTGAAGTGCCACAGAATAACACAAATACAATATTTGTTACAAAATGATAAGTGCTCGATTTCATAATACTATTGTACCTATTTGTAAAGATATACGAAATAATATAAAATATGAACTGAGGATTAAAAAAGGGAATAAAACGATTTACATTATATACATTTTAATTTATCATTTAATAACTGCAGTTTAGACTTGTGTATCAAACAATCATATATTTCGATGACTTTGTCATAACCTATCCACTATCCAGTCATAACAATCGACATATCTACATAAACATTGTTTCTTTTAGGTTTATTTTATTTTATTTCGTTCAAATCATAATTAAAAAACGGAAATATTTTCCAAACCGTGTAATTCGGAAAACTCGAATAATTTAATTCATTAGCGGAAAACCGCAAGGTTTGCTCTATGGTAATTTCATGTTAAACATTTTGTTGACCAACACAATCGTATCCTGTACTGGCACATTGCACAAACAGGACATAAACGTTGATCAAGTATCAAAATAATATGTCATGACAATATTTTGGCCTCGTTTCACAGTTAACCGCTTTGTTGTGAACAATCATTGAACACGGTCCACGACCACAGTTTCACACACTTACACTTTCATGTTGAAATAGTGTACGGTAAATTAAACTATATCAAAGGATCTATATCTGGTGGACTGCCCGCCAAATTCTTTATCATACTAAAAAATGTGTAAGTTTCCCAGCGTCACTGGCCACTGCTTTAATATGATTTACCGGGGACGCCACGCCGTCACGATATTTTTCGTCGATAAAATATTGAAGAACATATTTTCGTCAAAGGATAAAACATTAAAAACGTAAAAAAGAATATTTATTGTATGGAAATGATTTTCTGAATTACTTAAAAATTAATTTCGCCTGAAAGAATGAAAGCAAGAAGAATAGCATTTACTACTTATTGGAAAGTATTTCGTTTAATGTCGTTCTGTGACCTTTATCGCATTACGTTAATATTGGTATTGGAAGCGGTTATAATATGGTTCACAACGAGTTTTTATTTTTTTTGATAATAAAATAGAAATATTTTCACATTTTCAATAAAGGTAGGTATGTTATTTATATTGTTTCCTCTTTATTAGATAAAGTGCAGTAACAAATCTAATATTAATATTCATAAAGCTGCGTATATTTTATTTATTTTTAATTCTAATACCGAAAAATGTAATTTAATTTCTAAAACGGCGTGCGTTTGTGAATAATATTGAACAATATAATAACAAAATGTAATCCTCTATAATCGATACAAAATAATATATTAGTGCACTATAGCTGCATAACCCTAGGAAAAGATAAACAAATATAAAATACGGCTCTATAATGGGTGTATTTCGGTTTTATCGTGTACTTCAGTACACGGGAAAATCGGCATCAGTGTGTCTCGATTTGTGAACTAATTCGATTGAGATGGCAATTCACATGTGGCAGATTGGTATAGCACTTAGTTGATTTTTGAAAGTGGTCAAAACTACATTTTCCTGATGTCCCTAAAAATAATCTCTAAAATGTTCGTAAACATCAGTGGTACCTACCTATTTAAAATGTATAAAACCTACAAACATACATTAATTTTTATATAAATAGAGTATAATATAAAAGTCTATTTTATTTGTATACCCAAAGGCCACAATATATATAAACAAAAACGAAATTCTTGTGTGAGCTACCCTATGGCAACATATTATATGGTTTGAAAAACGAAGCTATAAACAATCCCCGAGTCTCAAGGAATATAATATGCTCAACATTTGGTGCCAATTGATTCAGCGCTAGTAGTTTCCGAGATCAGTGAATAATAAAAACGTACAATTATTTATATGTGTAAAGAATAGGTGCATTATAATAATATATATATATTATATTAAATTAATCAAATATTAATAATCAATTAAGTTTAGAGTTTAGACAGTGATGAAACAGTTATTTTTATTTTATGTACAGTTTACTTTTACATATCAATCAAAATTTGATTTCCGTTAATAACGCAAAATAAATTCCGTTTCTTCAATATTGATTATTCACAGACTATAATAATGTGTAGGTATAACTAATTTATAATTTTAATTTAAAATTAAAAACCGATTAAATCTTACATGTTAATTAGTATTTTTGAACGTTGTCAGATTGGGATAAAGCTGTGGATTTGTTTTTTTACGGGTATAAACTCGAAAAAATAAACATTCTATTTTTAAAAATACAGTTTTGAGTGAAATAGTGTTTTGTAGTCTGATTATAATTTTACAATTAATAATAAATAATATAAGAACTTGCAGCAAGCCAATTTATTTTTACTAAAAACTATAAACATAATAAAATGGAAGAATAATTAATAGATGTTTGTTAAATATTTAAAAATTTTTTAATGGTAAATTAATTTTAGTAGAAATAGTAGGTATTGCAGTAAAAATAATTAACATTTAGTTAAAATAAGGAAAATAATGATAATTTTACATTAAAGTGAACTGTTTTACACAAGCTGTTGTATAACGTCCATTATTTTTAAATGTAATTTTTGTACTTGATGAATACCTACTAAAAAATAATCTAGAACATTTATTTTCATTGTTTATAATAATAATAATTGCGTCAGTAAAAATTAAATTAAATTAGACACTAAACATAAGCGGTAAATTAAAAACTATACTTATGTAGTTATGTATAATAATGCTCTATATAATTAATCATTTATTAAATATATTTTCATTATGCTTTATTGCACGTTTTAACGATTTTAACTAACGTATACAGCATAATATTGTAATCAAAACTGATGTAGTCTTATTCGATGAAAATATAAAGCGAATTGCTGGTTACCGTTAGAAATTAGTGTCAAAACTTTTAATGACGCTTATACTCCCACTTGCATTACACTAACTCTGTAATTAATATTTTTCCGGCGACAATGTAATAATGTGTTATTAATAGTAAACCAAACATTAGAAGCCATTATGATAAACTAATTTAAGTCATATATTAAGAAATTTTAACATAATATTTGTTTTTCGCTTCATATTATTATTATAAACTATTATAAGTACCAACCTTTCACTCTATTTTATATTGATCATTAAAGTATATATATGTAATATATTATGATAAATTATAAAAGTAGTTAGTAGACAGATAATATGACTCTAAGAATTGTATATAACATAGGTTAAAAATACTTTTTATAAGTATTTCCAATAGATATTAAAATATTCGATTGAAAAAGTAATTCATAATTATTTAAATATACTTTACAATAAGTATTTAATACAAATACAAATGCATTCATAAAGTATTTAAGTATCTTACATTTACTGACCCATTATGCGAGATTTTTTATTCTCATGTCTGGTTTTAGGTAAAATAAAAAAGATTACAATTTATAAAAAAATGTACCTATACCTGAATATTAAAACTTTTTAGTTATTATTAGCTATTATTATTAAACCATCACCAGAGTCATTCTCCTTCAAGACTTTACAGGTGTAAACAGGTAAGTTTGAACGCCCCTTCACCCCACCTCCCTTGTATCCACCACTGTGGGTAGCTCACTTGAGTCAAGGAACAACTTTCTGAAGACAACAATATTAGTTCATCACAAACATCTGAAGTGACAACAATATTATAGACCTATGGATACAGGAAATAAAAGAACATTGCTATAGATAAACCGTTTTGTATAAGGACTCAGTCCGTTTAATTATTATAAATAAATAAATAAATAATGGCTTTATATACAAGAAATTGGGCTTTAATATTATTTGTACATAATAAAAATACAAACCTCAACAAATGGTCGAGAGAATCTTAAGGAATGAGGAGTTGGTTACTTTAGTGTTACTCAAGAGAGCTCTTATTTTTTTTTAAACTTATAGTTTACCGAAAAATGAAGAATTTTCAAATAAATAATGTTATAATCATGTAACTGTACAAATGTTATAAAATACATTCTCTAAAGTAAACTGGAATACATCATACACAAATGCATTTTTCGATATAAATCATAATTTCATTATGACGAAGGGTGGGTACTATAAGTAAGTACTACTACAATGCATGATTTCTTTGGCTAGCTATAAAACTCAAGGTAATAATATTATGCGTCATGTATTCTTAAATTTTGTTCCCCTCTCACCAGTCATCACTAAAACATTTTAAATTATTTACGTATGATATCATAATATAATTGGATGGACAATTAAGATTTCCTCTTGAGACCGCTGAAAAATCGAAAACGGCCTGGTGCCTATTGATTTTGGTAAAAATGGTCGTCATGACCGTTTTGATGGATATTTCAAACTTGGCTTGTCTCCGATGACGGCCATCGTTGACTTGGCTTTTCAGATTACGGTCGTTATATTTAAATGTATAATATATGTAAGATGGTTTTATAATGAAGTCGTAGAAAAACAAACAACGATCCCATTTGTGAAATAACAAACTAGTGCGGAAAATAATAGGAAATACAAAGGCTCAAAATATACCTGACATAAATTCAAGGGACTCGACATCCGGATTGATTTGATGACGTTTGTGTTACGATGACAAATGTCGTACATTCTACAGTATTGAGTGTCTAATATTTATATATATTTTGTAGTTTGCAGATGTCTATCACCATCTGTATACCTACGTATAGTCCTGCGTTTGAGATATAGGTACGGTATAATTGATCGTTCTGGGTATAACATTTATATATTTTATAAATGTTTATTATAAAACTAATATAATAATGTATCTATACCATGTTCATGACCGTCAAAAAAATTGTTCTATTTAATATACTTGATTTCTAATTTTAAAATATCAATAGTTTACTAGGGATCTACGGTGTTATAACATTTTATAATGTTTTTTGATTCATCTGACTCACAGGTGTGTAAAAATTGGGGATGGAAAATTGATAAAGTTAATTATTTATATGTTACAAACATTTTAAAAGTTATTACAAATACATTTCCGTTAAGGATTAAAATTGTTTTGCCCCCTTTTTTTTTTTTTAAATCAGGTCAGGAGATGAGGAAATAATTACCTAGCAAGTGGGTCGGCGTGTATGACAACAAATAAGGTGAGACAGAGTGTATTCTATATACAATATATTCCATTATATGATACATAATTCAATGGCTGCGATTACGAAAGTTGTGAAACAAAATAAGAATGTTCCAGAAAACCATTATTGTAGTTTTCAATTTTTTTAAACGTTATATACTCGTACATTGTGAAATTGTGTTAAAACTTAAAATGTATATTTTTGAAACATTGTGACTTTCGAATAAAGAATAAATAAATGTATTTAGTTTTTCCAGGTAGTCGAAATATTTTTAGTCGTATGTTTTGATATTTTCTCTGACATTTGAAAAGACTTGTGAAAATTTAAAATTTAAAATTATATTTGTTTTCTTATTTAACATATAATGATATTATATCTTGAAGGAAGTATTAAAAAAAGTGATATTATAATATATTTTACTGGGTCTTATTAAAGTATATGTTTTAAACAAAAATTATATAGATTTAACACCTTATACATTTTTGAGCTGAATATTTACTTACAATATTGTAAATACATAAATATGTTTACTTTAGTTAACTAGTCTATACCATTTCTGGTCATGAAACTGCCCTGCCCATAAATTACCCACAAAATGGTATAAAAGATACAAGTAGTGTACATTTCATAGTAAGGGTATAGGTTTTACGTATTGTGCACGCTCAATGTTATTATAGCGTTTGCAGCTGTGGTTTTAAGTGAGGGGTGGTATTGCGATAAACTGTCGTCTAATCTCTGATAGTAAATATTAGTCGACCATACCTGACCAGGGCAAGACGCTCTCTTTTATCGTTTAAAGTATATTTATATTCAGCAGAGACATAATTATATAAACGGTATATATAATTTCGTGCGATCGTTAGGCACATAAAACAATCAGTTATAAGTCGTAACTGCTGGCTGGAAATGTGACTAACGATTATTGATTTAACCGACGGAAGTACTATGATGACAATCTAGTATTATACCAACACGGACAAATTCATTTAGTAGTATAAATCCATTATAGATGTAATGTTCATAAACTTATTCATCGATTTGTGATAGTGTTATTTTATCCATAACTGCCGAGAAACGCCCGTTATCATCGATGTCCGTGATAGTTCTATAATAATAAGTTATTATTAACAACAATATATATTGTTGTGGTTTTAAATGGGATTATTATACGTTTATGGTATCAATGCCATCCACTCAGGTCGGATTAAAAGTGTATCAAATTGTATCAACAACGAACAAGCAGGGAAGAAAAATTCGTTAGATAATACAAGAAATAAGCTCGTCCGCATGAATGTATTAATCCCTTAATTGTTCAATATATACATCAATGATCAACCTGAAATATCAGAAACTAAGTGATTTATCTATACCAACGACCTTGAATCACTGCTCAAAACAAAATATTTGAAATCACACTAAATCCCGCATTCATGCCAAGAAGGCGAGAAAGAAATGTCAACCTAATATGAGAATAACTGACTAAAGCCCAACCCAATGGAAACACAGGTATGTACATTTTATCTGCAAAACAAAGAAGCAAAGCAATCTAAGTAAATATATATAAATAAATATATATATAAATACATTTATAAATGTAAAACTAAAAGGCATTGAGAAATCCCAGAAAAATCAAAACACCTATAGTTGTCTCACGAGACCTCAACTTGTCTTTAAAGACAGACCTTTGTAAAAAAAAAATGGAACATAATGCACGCACAAGGAATAGTTAGGAATCTAATAGTAACCTCATGCAAATCACTTTCAAATACAATAAGAACTTCAGAACTAGCGCTACTTATGGTATTTTGTATTCAACAACGGAATATGTCACACCCGCGTTATCAAGGTCTAAGCAATGTCAATTAAGTGAAAATTACTCTAAACTAGATATGTAAAATGATAACAGAGTGTTTTACACCCACACATATAGATGTAAATATAAATTCTCTCTAACATAGCCCCACCGGATTACGATGAGATTTTTATCATAGTCTGAACGTCATGTCGTGTGCACAAACAAGTAAACAACCCCTAGCCACATTTTATATGGAAAAGAACCTTCACAATCGCCTCTAAAATTCAAAAAAAAAGCTTTCATTCAAATACCAAACTATTACAAAGACTTCTGTGAAACGAATGGGTAAAAAAATGGAAACAAAAAAATACTCAACTCCCATATTGGGATATAAATAATGGACTGGCAAACAAACGAGATGGAACTGGAATTAATAAAAAATACTAAATCGACTAAAAACAGGCAGCTTTGAAAAAATAGAATATACCGAGAGAAGAACGTTTTGTTCTAACTGTGAATGCGCGAGCGTGAGTTTCTAACAATGAAACATTTTTCCGTCTTTAAATTGTTCTAATAATTGAGACAGCACCAAAACGTACCTTAAAACGGTGAACGACAAGTCGACACTAATTGCGGATTATTGAACCAGGGTTTAATGAACACGAAATATGAATAAATATGACGTATTTATTTTATTATTGCCATTATTTTTATGCATAGTTTATTTTTTTCTATCACTAAAGTATAATCACATATACATATACAAGATACTGTTTACCTGAATTAAGTCAGCGCCTTTCATCACATAAGAAATTTTAAATTTGATCGTTTCATTTGAGTATCTCTCCAAAACATTCGAATACGCATATAAAATATTCTACACATAAATATTAAATACTATAGTGTTAGATCACCCCTCGACAATTATTCTTACTCGGAAATAAATAATATGCAAATATAATATTATCTAAATCGCATAAGGCATTCATGAAGTCTTGTTTATATAAATACTAGCTGATCCCGTGCACTTCGTTAAATGTATCAACTCTATATGACTCAACCTTTGTTCAATTCGTTATTTAATATTCGGTGTATGGTGTTCAAAATTTATCTTAACTTTTCCATTGCCCGGAATAAAAATTCTGATTCGCAGCAGTACATTATCAGGTAGGCAATCTACCTGCGGTAGATCGAGGGCCCCGTGCTGTTTGTACTTAACTTTATAATTTAACTCTAAAGTATCAAAGTTATACCAAGTTTGTCATTTTTACTTAATTCCACCTACGGTAGATTAATATAATCAATTAATACAAAATCCTATCCTAACCTAACCCGTACTAAATTCCGATGGATAAAACCGATAATAAATAAACACTAATTTCTACTGTTGACTGTAGTCTGTAACCGATGGCAACTATTAATTAATAAAAATAAAATTTCCAATTTCCATCGTGAATCTCAATGTCCCGGTTTGAGCACCTATTTAAAATGCGAATTTCGGAAAATTCTTTCTTATTGCACGTTGAAAATATGAGAAGAACCTCTATTCCAAATTTCAAGTCTGTACGTTGCGTAGTTTTTGAGATACAGCGATCAGTGAGTGAGTGGTATTTGGATTTTATATGTATAGATTACAATTTCCTCAGTAAATTTCTTATTAGTAGGTATAATATTGTACTTTTTTTTAAACAATTTCAATAACGATTTTTGTTTCGAACTAACCTTGTCGGTGTTAGTTGATGATGTTTGAGTGGTGTGCGTAAGTCTTGCTTCTAAACTTCCACCTAATACGGCGTACCAACTTGACCCGATTTCACCTTGTCTGTACACTGCAACAAGAAAAATTAAAATCTTTATAAGACAAAATGACACTTTTAGTTCAGTTAATAACTGAAAGAACAGGAAATAATAAAACTTCGTAAAGTAAAGTGTTAAACTAAGCACGGACTATTACTTAATACTTAGTTATTAACCATTTATGTAAATTATATTATACATTATATTATACAGCATCTATTGATTTAACTGTATTTTTGAGCAACTAATAGGTATGTCCAATTTAGAAAAATATAAAATCAAAAAGTACTATCATAGTGTTTTGAAAAGAAGCTAATTTATTACAAAAATCGATAACTCAAAATGTTTTAGTTCATCGGGATGTTGTTTATGTAAGTTTCTTTAGATGCAAAAAGTATAACCATATAATTAACTATATACAATATGCTGAATCAATAGTTTATTATTGTATCTCGTCTATATAGATTTGAACCATAGACGCGAAGAAAGACTACTTACTGCGAACGTTAGAAAAAATAATTGACATGGGTGAGATAAAATATGTTTTGCGTTAAAATAATCGCCTTATTTATAAATAATAAATAGACAATTATATACATATTATAATGTAAGAAGAGAATATTTTAAATACGAACTTTGAGTACCTACATTCATGTTAAGTGAAAACCTAGGAAAGGACGTAGAAATCCTTTGATTTGAATCGCGAGTAGCGTATTATTATTATTGTGGTGTATATATGTATACACAAAGTACCTAAGTAATTGCCATACGTATACAGGGTGATCCATTTAAGTGGGTACACTAATTATCTCGAAAAGTATTAACTTTTTTTTATTTTTATTTTTTTAAACTGTTAGATTTATGCTTTTCTAAAACTCTATACTATTTTAATTTTTTTCACCCGTATATTTATTGGTGAAACCACTATCAACTTTTGATTTTCAAATGGTAACATATAATAAAAAGATCATGAATTAATAAAACCATTTTTTTTATGAATTTACGCGTTAACATTTTTATTTTTCGATGATTCGTTTGCGAGATACAGCTCCTCAAAGTATTGGTGGTTGAAAGTCGGTACCGCTGGAAAATTTTCATTTGTAAAGCCCAGAAGCTATAACTGATAAATTCGATACCGTTCGACCTAACTACCTACGGTACCTAACATTAAACATATTAATAATTGTTGTACTTTGAACCTGATTAATTGAATGTACATTACACCTATATGCTAATTTGACCAATGCTACGTTTTGTTGACATTGGCTGTCGCACCACATCCCCTCCATATTACCATAGAACAATAATAATCTTATTACCATGAACTACTACACAGGACTGGACACTACAGAGAAAATCACGGACACAAAGTTGTACAGGGTTCGTACACATGCGATGTAACTGCACTCTGCCTGTTAGTAGTACGAACTACGTTTTTTATAGGATAACACTAAAGAATAGTGATATTAGTGATAATAACTGATAATAAATTTACTTTTTAATTTTTGAAAAACAATTATTAATAACACAGTTCAAGATAATAATGATACTATTTATAGAATATTATCAGAAAATAATTACTGCTTAAAGAGTGAACAGTTTAAGCATGAACTACTAAGGCGGTATTTTATATAACAAAATATTTCTTATCTCACAGATGGCGCTGTGTCGCATGTGTACCGAATATGTACAACTTTGTGGACGACCCCCTACTCTCCTCCTGCCAATAGTGTCCAGTCCTGTGTAGTAGTTCATGCTTATTACTATTACCGATATTTGGCGATACCTTTATCATTATCTATGACCACGGTCTTATAAGATAATAGAATTGATTAAAATATTATATCCACGGACTAAGATATACAGGACTGGACACGAGATGAATATTGTGGTTACGAAATGTTTTACAACAGGCGGAGTTCGGGGGGATATTTTCCTTTTAGCATTACTAGCGCCGTCTTAGTGGATACTTATGGAACTAGAAATTTGTATGATGTGTTCTAGTTCCATAAGTATCCACTAGGACGGCGCTAGTAATGCTAAAAGGAAAATATCCCCCCGAACACTGCCTGTTGTAAAACATTTCGTAGTCAACCCCCCCACACCCTCCAACCTTGTCGTGTCCAGTCCTGTATATCTTAGTCCGTGATTATATCATATTAATTAATTAATGATAATGGTACAGAAAAATCAAGGTGGATTCATATCAATCCACCTTGAGAAAAATCAATCGGTTGTAATAAACTGAATACTGATAAATGATAATAAACTTTAAAACTTGTAAAGTAAAATACTAAACCATGTGGCCATGCAGCAATGCAGCATAGCACATTAGCACTATTACTTAAATAGTTTAATATTAAATGTATAATGTAATTAATAATTGAACTATACATATGTATAGTTAGTTTATGTTGGAAACCGTTATAAGTAGACAGACAGTTTAAATTTCTTTAATAGCATAATATACCTAACAAAATAGGTACCTAGTTGTTGAATCATTAAGTTTGTCAAAAATATTCCATTGAACTTAAAATTACATTATACCTAAGTCGTAATTTGGGATATATTTATGTATTTTATTTGATATTTCAATCAAAAATATATGTATTTAAGTTTATATTATGAAGTGTGATGTAAACTTGATAATACATGAATACTAACCACTTGGAAAGCACAACATTTGTACCTACATTAAGTTTATTGGTAAGTTTTCTTAAAATGTATACGTAGGAAAATCGTTATGATTAATACATTAATTTGTACATACATTATTATGACGTCTTAACAGTTTTTATTTAAATTTTATTTTCAGTTAAATCAGTTTTGTTCATTCAGTTACACCACCAATAAATGTTATTCAAAGTTTGATAACACAAAATTTGTTATACTCCTAAAATTATTGGCCAACACCAATACACCATAGCACAAACCTAATACAACTTCATATATTATTATTCATTTACTTATTACCATCTACTTGGACACAACAAGATGGTTGCCTATCTACATCATATACATACTTAAAAATATAATGTTCTCTGTTCAGAAGTACTTATAAGTTGCATATATTCAAATTTTACATTCTGGCATAGTAATTATTGTTAAGAACTAAGTTGATCTGTATTTACTACAAATATACTTGGCCAAATGATTTGGAGATAGATATTGAAATCACATAATTTTCTATCTTCCATTACATTTTCCAAACGAGAACAATGACAAATGAAAATTTTGTTTCCCATTTACTATTTTAGTAGTTGGGAGAGACTACAATATGAATTAAGTATGTAAACATATTATTTTACCGTTAAATAATTTGGTTATATTTATCCTTTTTTAATTTATTAGATAGTAAATACTCAACTACTCAAGTTAATTTCAAAGAAGATTAAAAATCAAGTCTGACAATCTGCATTCCAGAAAAAACTTAATCCCAATAATATAGTAAACTAAAAATATGTTAAATGAAAATAGTACATGCTAATGTTTTTTTTTTTTTTTTTTTTTTTTTAATTTTAACATATATACAATTAAGTTAATTTAGCTAACAACATCAATCAATCATTGATACTTAAATGGGTGGTAAAATGTATGTTTCTAGAAAATTAAAAAAAGAATTATAAATTACTCACCTTCATTATTATACATGGTATTATTAAATATTTTATTTAAATAACTACTTTGTTATAATATTAGGTAGGTATGTCATAATCCTAATATTTATGTATCATAAAAATATTTTTATTTAAAAGTATATTGTTTTAGTGTTTTGCGACTGAATAGTTCTTCTGTTTGATTGGTGTTGTTAGCTATTTATTACCACCACGTTAAAATATTATTAGTCCCACTTTTAAATTTTACTGTATTTTTTTAAGTTAGGGGTTAAGTTGAGTTTGTTTCAATTTTTTTGAATACATGTTATGATCTTAACTCATATTTTGCATTACTGCATAACGAATATTTTGATCTAACTGTATCATTTAATTTGGAATAGATTTATCATAGTCCTGGGCTTTTAAATATTATGGTAACATTTTTGAAGGGTGTTTATCTAGCAGGTGGTCTATCAAATTTTATAAATGTGCATTTCTTTCATAGTAGTAATTGTAAAGTCGATCAAGTGCGCTTCTACTCCTTTATTATTTACCTATTAATTATTATAGTTATTACTTATTACATACTTCTCAATTTAAGCCAAAAACTATAATGTATTACTATTATGATAATGTAGGTACGCCTGATTTTGATAATAATAGAAATATAATTTTCATATAGTAGCACTAATCAATGGCGCTAAACTGTGTATTTTTGAATGAATTCTTATTTGATTTGATAATCCTAAATAAAAAAATATCTTAATAATTAATGATGAAATATATTTTAAACCTAATAGCCAATAGGTATGTACAATGTACATATTATTATTGGTACCTAAATCTTGTAGTAGATCACTTCTAGTAAATTGGTAGATCACCTGCTATACAAATGCCTTTTATAGTGGTTCATAATAATAGAAATATAAAATGGGGTGATTTCAGTCACGACATATTGAAATAGCTAAGTTCTTTTTTACATATTACCTTATTGTTTGTAACAATATTCATAATTATTGTATTGTTAAAAAAACATAATTTTATATAAATTTAAATTTGAAATATTTAACTATTCATAGTCTTTCACTATTAAATTATTTTAAATTATTTAAGTGGTTCACAATATTATAAATATAAAATGGGGTAATATGTGGAATTTCCAATTTTGAATTAAGTTGTTTTTAATTAAAGAATATAGGTAATTGAAAAAAAGTTGTACAATTAGTATGCATTTAAAATTACAATATGCTAGATGTGTACTTATAGGTTAGGCACCATATATTATGTATATTTAAAATTATGATTATTAACTTGCTAAAATTAATTCAAAACTAACGTGAAATAGTTTTGAATGGTAATTGAAAAAAAAAAAATCACCTATTAGAAGGTAAATCATAAAAACAAGACCTACAAGTTAAAGTAAAATTTTAAATTAATATTGTATTGAAAAAATATATTCAATAAAAAATTGTTAAATTGTGAAAATAACATTTTAAATATGGCTCTAATCACCCCGTTTTATATAGAATTAGTTACATTTTTAAACTTTTGTCAGTTGTATCATAGGGGTGTGCTGAATATGCTTTAATTTAAATAAATAATAAGGTATATAAAACAATTTCTTAGGTAGCTAATTGTATGCGCCTCTGAAGAGATTTTACAAATGGGTAATGAGCCTAGTCAATTTATCATAAACCATCTGAAATTAATGTCAGCATATACCTGTATTATATTGTGTGATTAAAAAAAATTGTATCATTTACTATGTAATTTTTTATTAGTCGCTTACTATGTTTTAAAGCTATTAAGTATATTTGTACATATTGAAATATCGTTTAAACCACAAAATCAATTTAAAAATTATTGTCTTCAAATTTTGTACTGGACAGTATTATAAGATATCAAACTCAATAATTTAATTTTATAAGATATTGGTGTTTATTTGTTTAGTATTTATATGTGTGTATACTGTATTGTAAACTTTAAAACTGTACCATACCTATTGATTTTTATTACATATACTATATTTTTTTGTAATTGATTTTTATTTGACAATTTAAAAAATAGGTATACATTTTCAAATACAACCAATATTTTGGTTATTATAACCAATTTAACTGAAAAAAGGTGGGTAAGTGGATTGCGCTCTGCTGTACAGTAGGTTACAAGTGGGTCACTGTATAATGGATGGTATTAAATTTGAATTCAATGATACAATATCATTGTATAAGAAAAACGATTCTGAGCGAAGACGGTATGTCAGTCTAGGTTTAAGACATATTATATACATATCTATGGTATTAAAAAAAAAATTGACCTATAATAAATTCCAAATTAATCATATCACAATATCCACTAGGTACTTATAACACGTTATACATCAATAACAAACCCTGATACTATCATTGATATATAATAAAGTGTACTTTAGAAGTTTCAAGTATCCACGAATAATATTATTCAATCACAACAAAATAACTATAATACTATAACTAATAATTAGTTTTTTATTCTATAAATATCAATTAAGTTTTATCTGTTGGGCCAAAAAGTGTAAAATTTAATACAAGGCTCCTGATATATTGTTACAATATCAGTTGAAAAATATTAAAAATACATAGGCACAATTCTTTTTTATAAACATTTAAAGATCGAATTTTGACAAAATTTATCAAATAATTTGAATAATTATTTTGGAGGTTAAAAATGTATAAAATGTTCAAATTCTATATCTAAGAATTGAAAATTTAAAACAAGATTCCAAGTTAGTAGTTAATTTTGTTACTAAAAATCTAAAAAATACATAAGCACAGTTTATTTTTATAGTCATTTTAATTTAAAATTTGGACGAAATTACATAATAAAAAACCTAGAATAACTATTTTAGTTATTTTGTTGTGATTGTGTAATTGATTCGTGGGTACTTGAAACTTCTAAAGTACACTATTATATATCTATGATAGTATCACGTTTTTTGTTGATGTATAACGCGTTATAAGTACCTAATGGATATTTTGATATGATTAATTTTGGAATTTATTATAGGTACCTACCTATTATAGGTCAAATTTTGGTTTAGTACTATAGATATGTATAATGTATATAATATGTCTTATACCTAGACTGACATACTGTCTCCGCTCAGAATCGTTTTTCTTATACAATGATATTATATCGTCGAATTCAAATTTAATATCATCCATTATACAGTGACCCACTTGTAACCTACTGTACAGCAGAGCGACACCCACTTGCCCACTTTTTTTGAACTTTAAATGCTTAAAAAAAAAAACTGTGACTAACGATTTTTAATATTTTTCATCTGTCTTTGAAACAATATAGTAGGAGCCTTGTATTAAATTTTCAAGTATTTTTACTCAACAAATAAATTTTTATTGATATTCATAAAAAAAAAAAACTAATAAAATTGGAAACTGAAAATGTCCCTAAACAGTTCAAAATAAATCAAAATATTTTGAAAATGTTATCGTGTATAGAAAATGCAAATATAAACAACCACTGAAAATTTCATGTACCTACGGTTATTTGTTTTAAAGTTACACCAAAAACCAAAATCGATTTTTTGGAAAACCGATTTTGCGTAAAAATTCCCGTTTTTCCTTAATTTTTATGTTGTTTTTCCCGGCGCTCTTGAAAACTACTGGGAAATTTAAATGTTGACCTCCTCAATGCACCAACGATTTTCACTTTCCAATCGAACAAGATACTGAAGTCGAAAATCGAAGCATTATTTCGACCACTTATCGTGTACACAGACACAAAAAAAAATAAATAAAAAAATTCAATGGCCAGCACGTAGTCCAGACATGACACCTTTGGATTTTTTTTTTTGGGGGGGGGATTTGTGAAGAATGCTGTTTATGATATAATGCCATCCAGTAAAAATGAGCTGATAAAAAAAATTACAGAAGTCTGTTCAAATATTATACCAGCTGATATTATGAAAAAATGTACAACTGAAAATGTCTTAAAACGTATGACATTTTGTATGTCACAAAATGGTCAACATTTTGAACACATATTAAAAATAAATAATCCAAGAATTTTATGTGGTTGGATCTTCATACATTTTTTCTTTCAAATCCTTATTAATTAATGGTCTTGGACTCTTGGGATTCCGATTTGATTGTTAATCAAATAATATCACTACATTAATTTAATAATAGTTTTTGTACAATAAAAAAAAAGTTATAAGATTTTCAAATAGTGTAACTGTAAAACACGATTTTAGATAGGTAATTAATTAATTAAATTCTTAAATAGTGCTGTAAAATTATAATACCTATTATAGTATTATTCTATTTCATTTTCTACTATTATCATACAACATTCATATAATTCACAATCATAGACCTATTAACTATTAATAATATTAACTATTAGTTAATAGGTCTATGTTCACAATATCACAGAACATTGAACAATATTATTTAAGATAATTGATAGGACTATCTTAAATCGTGACAATAAAATTGTGCATTATCACCTAAATATGGGTATTTATTATTTACTTTCTGCATAATATTATAATCATATTACCAGTCACGGACTTATCAAGGTATACCTTAGTCATTAGTGGTAATAAGATATAATTATGTGGTGATACCATTTTAATTTTTAAATCATTATCTGTGAAATTGTGATTAAAATAAATTTGTCATAATATATTTCCAGTTTTTATTTATCATTCATTGGTAATTCGGTATGTCCAATTAGTCGATAAGTTAAGAAATGATTAGGGTTCAAAGTACAATGGTAATCTATAATTAATTGTTATTTATTTTGTCACCTTGGGTTCAACGATATCAAATTTATGATTAGCTCCTGGTCTTTATAATTATTGAAAATATTTTGAAAACCACCAATATTTTGAGGAGCTGTATCTCGCAAACGAATCATCAAAAAATAAAAATGTTAACGCGTAAATTCACAATAAAAATGGTATTATTAATTCATGATATTTTTTTTATATGTTACCATTTGAAAATCAAAAGTTGTTAGTGGTTTCACTAATAAATATAAGGGAGAAAAAAATTAATATATTATACAGTTTTAGAAAAACATAAACCTAGAAGTTTAAAAAAAAAAAATTCAAAAAAAATTAATACTTTTCGAGATAATTAGTGTACCCACTTAAATGGATCACCCTGTATAATATATTATATAACAACACGCCCAGACGCACTTTACTTGTGGAGAGTGCTTTGCGCATAGAAAAGAGGTCAGCGTGCACGAGCTGTTGACATATCAAATCTAAAAACGATCCTTACGTCATATGATAATGTTATATTTATCAGTGTTTATAATAAATAATGACCATCTATTATTAGGACATAAAGTATTGTATTCTTCTTTGAATCGCATGTTTATACTTAAATGTCAAAACATTTTTAGATTCTGAGTGAAACGATGAATGTATTGATTTTACAATGATGTGTGTTTTTTTATTTTTTTTTTTATTTTTTTTTATTTTTTTTTTTATTTTTTTTTTTATTTTTGTGTCTGTCATCACGTTTTAGGACAGTAAAAGTGCTTGGATTTTCTTCATCAGTAGCTTTTCTGATAGGAAAGTGAATCTAGTTGGTACTTTGGGGGGTCAAAAGTATAAATTTCCCAGTAGTTTTCACAAGCGCCGGGAAAAAACAACATAAAAATTAAGGAAAAACGGGAATTTTTACGCAAAATTGGTTTTCCAAAAAATCGATTTTGGTTTTTGGTGTAACTCTAAAACAAATGAACGTATATACATGAAATTTTCACTGGTTGTTTATATTTGCATTTTCTATACACGATAACATTTTCAAAATATTTTGATTTATTTTGAACTGTTTAGGGACATTTTCATTTTTCATTTTTTTTTAGTTTTTTTTCTAGAAATATCAATAAAATTTTATTTGTTGGTTGCGAAAGCTTGAAAATTTAATAGAAGGCTCCTAATATGTTGTTTCAAAGGCAGATGAAAAATATTAAAAATCCTTAGTCACAATTTTTTTTTATAAGCACTTAAAGTTCAAAAATTGACAAAATATGGAAAAATCACGAAAATTAGCAAATTATTTTGAGTTAAGAATTCGTAAAAATTTTTCTTTTTAAATCTAAGATTTGGAAATTTAACACAAGATTCCTTATAAGATTATCTACCTTTATCAATAAAAAATCTCTACCGGACAGTCAAATTAAATTTTTATGAGCGTTTGAAATTCAAATTTTTACAACATTGGATTTTCACTCGATTTCTCATGTAGCGATTTCCTTAGTTTGTTGTAATTCAAAAACGAATAACTGTAGATACATGAAAATTTCACTGAATGTTTATATTAGCATTTCATATACACCATACAATTTTGAAAATATTTTGACTCTTTTTGAGCTGTTTATGGACATTTACAGCTTTCAATTTTTTTTAGTTTTTTTTTCTATAAATATCAATAAAGTTTTATCTGTTGGGCCAAAAAGTGTAAAAATTTAATACAAGGCTCCTGATAAATTGTTACAATATCAGTTGAAAAATATTAAAAATACATAGGCACGATTTTTTTTTATAAGCATTTAAAGTTGGAATTTTGACAAAATTTATCAAAATCTCGAAAATTATCAATCGTTGGAATTAAAAAATTATAAAATGTTCAGTTTTTATAGCTAAGAGTTGAAAATTTAAAACAAAGATTCTCTTAAATAATTCATACTGTAACCAAAAAATCTAAAAAATATATAAACACACTTATTTTTTACAGACATTTTAATTTCAAATTTAGACAAAATTTCATATTTAAACCAAGAATTACGATTTTAGTTATTTTGTTGTGATTGAATAATACTATTCGTGGGTACTTGAAACTTCTAAAGTGTACTATTATATATCTATGATAGTATCACGGTTTTTGTTGATGTATAACGCGTTATAAGTATCTAATGGATATTGTGATATGATTAATTTGGAATTTATTATAGGTACCTATTATAGGTCAATTTTTTGTTTAATACCATAGATATGTATATAATATGTCTTAAACATAGACTGACATACCGTCTCCGCTCAGAATCGTTTTTCTTATACAATGATATTATATCGTTGAATTCAAATTTAATATCATCCATTATACAGTGACCCACTTGTAACCTACTGTACAGCAGAGCGACACCCACTTGCCCACCTTTTTTACCTTGTAGGCATGGCGGGTTTTTCACTTTAGTTACCCGAAAGTGGATTTGTTGCTTGAAATATACCATGTAGACATTTTGTTATAAATTCATCAAGTGATAGTCGTTGCAGTTGGTATGGATTGATTATTTATTTCCAAAAAGAGGATGTATTAAATATTTCAGGCACACTGGAAATTCCGAAATTTTGACACGCTTCGAGCACATTTTACTGCATCCAATTTCCAATCTCTTGCAATATGTGCCATTTGAAATATTTGGAACGCATTTACTACCTCGGAACGTATTTGGCACGAAAAAAAAAATACCATCGTAAAATCAATAACTCCTATTTGCTCGAAACCAATATTGTAATAGCTTATACCCCCGATTTATCTAACGAAATGGTTTTAGGTTCAATTTCATTTTTACCATAACAATAACACTTTAAAGACACGTTACGCGTTTTTATATCGATAGCTTTGTGCACCTACCAGAGAATTTGGAATGTACAACGTTTTAATTAAAAAACACAACCTACGTGTGTAGTAACGTCATATACGGTTAACTGCATGACGGTTACACAATTTGTTTTTATTATCTATAAAGAATTGAGAAAATATTGTTAAGGTTTTTCGAATAAGGATTTCGTCAGTACAACTCATGGAAATCAAGGTAATATTGTTAGATGTAACACCACAAATAAGAAAACGAGCTTTTACTTTATCATAATTTGCTTTATAGATAACCATAATATACAGATATTTTCGACGTAGAAATATAGAACAGTTTGACAAACTATGATAGGTCTGTATGCCACTCAATATCTAATGTAAATTAATTGTTTTTCAATGGAAATTAAACTAAGGAAATTGAATATAACTGTGTTATATAAAATAAAATTGTATTAATGACATAAAGAAAAAATTTAAATAAAATCTTATTCAATGTGTTTTAAAATTAACATTTATAATACGGTTGAGGAAATGCTCAGTCGACTATGATTTCTATAGCTGAAGAAAGTAATTTATATAAAACCATTCTAATGATATAAACATTAAGAACAATGGTTTTTATATACCTAAATATAAAGAAATCAAATTTACATACAAACAACAAACTTAATTACCCCTAAATTAAATCCCTTAAAAACACTTTGTGATTCTGAGAAGCGAACAGTTGAATATTGGTCTAACAACGGTCCGTTTTCTTTTGTCTTGCACTCTTGGGACATTTATAATAACCACCTTTCAGAAGATAAAAAATGTCAAAATTCAGTACATCTCCTAACTGGCTATTATTCATGTACAGTCATTTTTCGATTTTTGTAGTGATTTTTGATACTTAACCATATAATATGAACGGGAAAAATATGTATATGTTACGGGCAAAGTAGACTTTCGGGCAATGTTCACATTGCCCGGGCATTATGGTACTGCCCGATTATGGTGGGCAATGTAGGCAAAATTATACATTGTCCAGGCTGTATAGAATTGCCCAGTCTAGTTGGGGCAATATAAACCAAAAGTTTTTATATTATAATTATAAACATTTCTAATCTTATCGATCTTGTTAATTACTTTATTATTTGAATATTATTATTATTAACTTAACTATTTATTTTTACAATTATCATTATATTTTTTATTACAATTACATCAAATAATACTTAAATATCATCATATTAATTATTTATTTTTGCAATTATTATTAGAATGGCATTTTGAATTGCATTTTTTCCCTGCCGCTTTACATTTACATTTTTTATTTGAACATTGTTGGGTACAATTACACCTATCATACCCCTGTCCTCCTAAATTTGAATATTTCCTCGCTGCTTCTCGTAATGTAATTGTTAGATCAGGCACCTCCTCTACAGTAACCAATTTTTCTTTGCACATAGTAAACTGGTTACGACTATATGTGTGTTCCAACTTTCCTTCGGTAGTTCCTATCTTATAGTTATCGTCATGAACTAAAATAATAGAAAATAATAGAAAAATAATAGAAAAAATAATAGAAATAATCACTTTGTAGAATCGCTGGTGCGCCAAATGTTGTAAAAATATCAAGAAGTACATAAGCTACTTCTTCGGCACGTTTATGCGTTAATGGGCGAAGCAAAACAAATTTTGTTAAATGGTCCTGATACACTAAAATAAATTTATAGTTTCCGTCAGGTTGTGCTTGCATATCTATAAGATCAATTTGACATCTCGAATTCAATTCATTTGAGATGATTGGTTTTACAACAAGACCTTTCTTTGCAGTACTACCTTTTTTTTGACAAGATATGCATAGATTTAAATATAACATAATTGATTCTCTTGTAATGTTTTTATATTTTTTATTAAGCTCATATTCCATACGGTTTCGTCCACCATGACCGATAGTTAAATGAGTATCATGAATAATATTAAATAATTCTTCATTAAAAACATAGTACTTAAGATCATTACCTTCATTACTCACTGGAACAATTAATTTTTCCATGTCAGATACTGTTATTACATCATATTTTTTCAAAAGTTTATGGCCTCTTGATTTCAGTTTAAGTTGTTTTACTTCAGATATTAATTCATCGTATTTAGTTTTAGTTAAATATGTACTATTAACATTTTTATTTTTTAATGCAATTTCTAGATTTTTTAAATATTGCCCTTCCATTTCAATTAATTTAGTTTAAATACCACACACGTTAATACAGCGAACACTACACTAACACTACGACGTTATTACTAACGACTTTCAACCGGGCAGTATTAACAACTCACATTTTGTACGATTCAATGATTACGATAATAATTATTGTACAATATCTAAAAGGTAAAACGGATTTACCGATAATATAATCTTGAAACGACGATAATTGACGAGATAATATTGAGAGTTTTGTATATTGGTACCTCGTGGCTCATACTAGTATAGGTATTTGAAATACTAACAGACAACGGTTTCATAATATTATAGTTGATAGTTTAAGTTACAATGTCTAATTTACTACGGGCAAAGTATACATGGACCGGTGAAAGTATCACCCTGCCCGGTCATAATAGTATTTTAATATATTGCCCAAAAACAGCGGGCAAAGTATACATAGACCGGGCAATGTTCACATTGCCCGAAAGTCTACTTTGCCCGTAACATATACATATTAATATAATATAATTATCATATATGCAAGTATTTAATATTTTAAATCTTAACAGTTTTTGGGTAAATCACAGAAAAATATTTTTTTTTTTGAATGCAATGAATTATCATCGATTTGAAATTGATATATTGCATAGTTGTAATAATGATAAATAAATATTTACTTCGAAGTGGACATCACAAATAGGGTGTCCCGTCATTTCGTTGTAAATAATTTACCACACTACAGTTAATCGCAATAAAAATGTATCAAAAATATATTTATCGAACTTACAGGAAAACTCGAGTTGAGTTCAAAAAAATTTTAACGTTTAAATTAAACGTAATATGTTGGGTTCGTGTAGTTATTTTATACTACTTGAATTGGGTCTGCAGTCACAACACATTGCAGCCTTTGAATTTAATGAATAGATTTGTCTTAGGGTAAAGTAGATTGAAATTACTTTCTTAAGTATCTTATTGGTTTACATTTCTGAAGCCAGAATAAGTGTTAGATTTTTTCATTTGTATAAAAAAAATAAAATATAATAATCCAAATACATTAGGTAAAATAGTTAAACAACTTAAAAATCAACGTAAACAACATGAAAAAAAAAATTAATAATAATTTTTATATTTTATACATCATATACATTTTTGGGAGAGTTTCCAATCAACCTCCACGTGGTGCCTTCTGAGCACTTCGAAACATTAATTTGCTTGACTATGAAAACTTAAGATTTCCAAAATAAAATGGAATAAACCCATATCATAAAATACATCAGGACCACGCATGACATTCTTCGATTTTCATACCAAACTCGAGCTTATCTCAAATTACTACAATATAGAATTTTAATATTAATTAATTTAAAAAAAATAGTAATAATAATAAAAACTAATCCTGAATGATATTTAAAATAATAATTATAAAAAATTAAACTTAATTTACACAATATTATGATAAAAAGTTAAGGCTGACAACTTACAATAAGTATATTACAAACTTAAAACTTAAATTTTCAATTTAATTTTGTATGCCAAGGACAATATCTTATATTTTTGAATTATTATTATCATTAACACATAATAATTTTTAATCTAGCTTAATACATAATCTCCTCGATAAATTTCCTTCAGTGAAGCTTATTAGTCATCACTCAAGATATAATTGTGGATTATTTAGTGGTATAAATTATAGTTAATACCAAATATTATATTATACTATGTAGTATTTGTAAAATAAAAAAATAAATATTTTTATGTAAAATTGTAATACTTTTGTTCAAATTTCAAATTAAACCTGAAGCTCATTGTACATTCTAAACTCGTAACTGTTCTAAAATAAATATGGTGTGCTGTTTCAGAAATACCAGATAACTCTGAAAACAAACCAGAAGCCTTTTTATCATTGTCAAAAATATAAAATAATAAAATTAAATATAAAAGTGTGTAAACTCTAATTATCATTGTAATGCTAAAAAGTATCGATTGATTTAGTTATTAATAATATTGTGAATTAAAATTTCGAAGTAATAATTTAAAATTATGTAACAAATTGAAAATAAAAAGTTTATATTTTACGTTACATAATTATGATTATATAATAGATATTATATGATTCATATTATTATATAATTATGAATGGATTTTTATACATATTTTTTTTTTGAGAGAGTATTAAATATTTTACTTGAAAAAAACTACCAAAATAGCTACTGGGAAGTGGTTAAGTGTAAAACGTGAAAACTAAACCTATAGTTTCTAAGTTTTTCATATATAAAAGTAATAATTTATTTTTATGTTGACGATATTTTTTAATAATATTATTACAAAAAAACCTGCACTTGATTTCGTGTAAAAAAATTCTAGGTAAAAACTCTTTTTAGCACGAAAAAGTTGTTATATCATAATATCTTATACTTGTACTCAATACTCTAATTATTATTAACTTGGCAAGAACATTTTACAGGGATATAAAATGTAGAGGTTAATATCAGCTGACATAATATGACATTTGTTAATATTTTTTGAAAAATGTTTCACCCAAATAAATAATATTGCAGTATTGAGTATCTGATATTTTTTGGTATATTAAATGGAGTACAATCTGACGTGACAACTAATTTATAGTACCAACTGTGAAAGATTATTTATTTTTAAACAATTTTTTACACGGAACACTAACGTCGATGTGTGTTTATTTTTTTTTTGTGGTATCTATATTCGACTTGATATTACGTTGAACAAACCACACATATCGTAACGATAAATATAGCCTAACCCCTAACCTGCATTATAGTTATTACCCACAAGTGCATATTAACATCATGACTGCACCAACTTTCGAAGAATAGAAAGCCGCCGAGCGGGACATATTTTTGCACTCGCCTGCCCACGACGCATTTGTCGGAGCGTTTCGGAAATAGTCGACAGCCCGTGTTTATGAAACTCAGCCATCGAGATTGTTTATTATGTTTTTAGGCATACGATTTGACACGTTTTGCTTCATAACTCCACTTCAATTTTTACGAAAGTGTGTATCAGCACAATATTTCTGACATAATATATTGATGCATGTTTGAAATAAATAGGGTCAGTGGTTTAATGTTATGGTAATCGAATTACGTAATAAACAAGAAATTATACACGGTTTGAATGGCAAAACTGTATCGGATATATTACACTATATTTTTCTATGCTTAACTCGTGCTGGTCGAATAATAAATATTATTATTATATTCATAACAGTTGGACGGCGTGATGTGTAGGCAATTTCGGTACATTGGAGTGTAGTAGGTTTATCCCGTGTTACCAATATAAATGAATTTAGCTAACATGGAAATATTATATTTTATCCTTAGTATAACGAATATATTTTCGTCACCCATGACACTTTTGTTAAATGCATATTTTGTCATATTTGTAAATAAATAAATAAATAATATTAAATCATATTCATTCTGGCTTATGTTTTTGATACCAAGAGACTCTCATTCCGTTAAATCATATCACATCTGGTACCTATACCTACTATTATATTATTATGTAATGTATTATATTATTATACTCATAAGAGTCACCAAAGCATAGTTCTATAAAAATATAAATCAACATTATGAATAACTTGTACAACTGCGTAGTTTACTGTATAATATTTGTAAACTCTTGTTCACCTATTTTAGAGAAAGCGTTTTATTTGTTCGAAACAAATAACAACAACATAATATATTATTACGGATGTGAATACGTTTTCGTGTTATATTTTAAATATTTACTAAATAATATTTATCCACACTCAATGTTACTATTATTTACATAATATTATATCATAATATTTGAGGCAGCTAATCGATACGAAATGTTTACTAATCATTTTATAAATATAAAAGAAGTATTATATAATATTTAATATAATACATTAACACGCCATTACATCACGGGACTTAAGCACAACAATCAATTACGCTCTTATAATTATATATGTTTGAATCTAAAGTACGTAAAGTAAACATATATTACATTATCTTAATATTATGTTTAAATATAATATAGGTAGATAATAATATTATGTTTAAAAACTCTGAACAGTTAATAATATAGCGTATTGTAATATAATATACAATTATGTGGGTCTTTTGTGGTTTTACACTTTTACCTCATTTCAGCGAATTGTAACGCAAAGTTCTTAGCACTAGAAACTCCCAGAGTAGTTCTTTTTTTGGTATAAAGAGGGTAATGAGCATCACCGGCTCAGCTTGACTCAACTAACGAGTGCCAAACACTCGAAGGACGAGGAATTGTAAAGCCCTAGGACATTAAGATCACCCACACTATTGTTTTCAATAATAGACCTCGTATAATACTTCTTCTTATCGGATTTGATGGCACTTTAGTTTTTAAAGCTTTAAAACACTATAAATTGCACCTTACCATCCGGGGCTTAACATTTGGACTAAAGATTTATTTTATTTCTTTCTAAATGGAGTATAATTTACACAGATATAAAACAAAACATAACGATCTAGGGACATAAATGAATAGAAAGTTTAGTGTATTATTCAACACCACAATAATGTAATCTAATATATAAAGTATGATAAATGTCGAATTTTAAACAAAATTGTATGACAAATTCAGGGTGGGCAGGGTGTGCGACGGCACCACTAACATAATAGAATATTGGCACTCCATTAATGCTCCTATGCGCCGATATGATTACTATTAAAAATTAATAAAATATTCTTGACCCAGTGGCGCTTAAGTCCAAAATGTTAACTATGACATTAGACACCTTCACATACATTTTTGACACCCTCCTATTTATTATAAATACCTTACCACACACCAAGTAAATATATATTTTGGCACCACTGATTCATGCATGTTATTTAAATTAATTTTTTTTATCAGCTTTATCTGCTTTATTATCAAATGTATCCCTATTTGAAAACCGTGTGAAGCGTGTCTTATTCTGTGGTTTTATTATGTAAGACAGTTCGTGCCAGCCTGCTGGTATCAGCTATAGTGAGCATAGCATACCTAATAATATATTAGAAGCTGTAGAAAAATAACTAAAAATGTGTTATTTTGTACGAATATTGAATAGTGTTTAATTTTTGAATTAAATTTATTAAAAATAATTCCTTACACCGCCTTTGCTTTTAATTCTCCAAATAGTAGTAAAATGGCTTCGGTTGCTACTTGTTTTAGTTGCTTATATGCTTTCATTAAAAGCCTTCTAATACATTGAACTGCTAGCTATTTGAAAATTACAATATAAATTAGTTGATATGAGTAATTTTTTATTAGGATTGTAAAAGAGACGGAGATAGTATTAATATACTTAAATACTTTAAACGGTATGGTTATTGTTTGGATATCAATGTTAAAGTTGGCTTGGTTAAATTTTAAAATTGACCTGCCTAAAATCTTGCACACCCGGAAAAAAACTGAAATGACGCCCCTGAACAAATGTTTCATACGATATTTCTATTAAAATAAAAGAAAACAGCTTTTATTTTTGGGGGAATATGAATAAAAATATTTATAGTTAAAGAAAAAAAAAACACAGATCAATATGAGTTTTCACAAATTACGTGTGAAAAATATGTTTTAAATTCATCATTACGTTATACAATTTATATATTATAATAGTAGTAGAAAATCTAACTAAGCGATAAAGGTAATGAATTTTGGCATACGTCAATATTTAATTGGTGGAACGATGGTATTATTGATTCAACTAGGTAAAGTTACTGTGTAATGTGTTTATATTACAACTTCCCATTGATCAATTATACAGTGTTATATTTTAACTCAATATAACGATATCGTTTATCTCTTAAAATTCTATCGACTTACATCAATACTTACATCTTATACAAAAGTTTGAATTATATTTAAATTTAGGTAATAAAACATCATTACAATGAATAAAACGCAATACGTTCAAAAAATAAGTACCTAACACTATAAGGATCTTCAAAATTGTAACTAGTACAGTATATTTATAACAGTACGGAATGACTGTTAAAAAACATAATACATATATAATCTCAATATATTATTGTATTCATAACAAAAAATGGTTAATTATTAATTAATATGTAATATAAAAAACAAGGAAGTCACTGCTATTTAGTAGGTTTCGAGCATTGAGTAGGTCACTGTGTATGGATGTTAATCTATAATAACGCAAAGATAATAATCTATGTCAACCTATAATATTATTAATGAGTATTAACCACTAGTAGTACAAGTAGAAGTTTTCAATACTATTAGTTCATACATAATATTTTAATCTGGTCAGATATAACCCTTATCAATAATATTAACAAAGGCAGATTGTTATCAGTATATGCTTATTTTTTTTAACATAATTACTAATTCTGCAAGCGTCTTAAGTAGAAATACATTTATAAATTAAACGTTTAAAAATATTAACTCGACTAATTAGCTTTATAGTATAAATATAAGTGTTTAGTTCAGACAACCAGTGGCTATACTACAGTTAAAAGGTGTTGCTTAGGATCGTTGTTGGCATAGGTGGGTAAGTAGGTTGCCCTTATAGACATGATTGACAGTAAGACTGTTGATAGATTTTTTTTCTTGTTATACATTCTAGGGACAATTACTTTTTACCTGCAAACATAAGTTAGAGTTATCTGTAAATTCACGATTTATTCAATAATGATATAATTATAATAAGAACAACTAACAGAACATAATATTCTTTGTCTAATGTTCATATTATAAATTATTATATTTCTTGTATAGGTCAAGAGTAGAACAGTGAATACACCAATTTATTTAAAAAAATATGTTTTCCCAATACTGGTTTAAGATAAGAATGATTACTGATTATTGTTAGTTTAAAAAATAAAAATATTATAGTAAACATATAGTGGTAATATTAACGTGCTTTTGATGTGAATAACCATTAATTAATTACATGCATGTGGCGGATCAGCGTTCATTTTTTGTTAATTTCAACCTGAAATGGCGTGAGTCCATTAGTCCAGTACGAGGAAAATGTAAAATACAGCGGTCATCATGTGAAATTATTTTTTTATGAAATAATGTATATATTGTTAGGTACTTCATTATAATTTATTAAAAACTAATTAGTTGTTTTACTTTATAATTTATAGAACTTTGTTAATCGGAGTTAGAGTATGTCTCAGTATATTTGTAATAAATAATTCAAATAATATTTAATTTAAATTATTTTTTTTTATGAGTGTTAATTGTTAATAAGTGTCAGCTCGAACGTACAGTTTTTTACTGTAAATAATCATCAAACAAATTAATGACAGTAATTAATGCTTTTCACCTGTTAAATCACTAAAAGCAGAACAGAGTGTTGGTACTTTAAACACTAAGTCAAAAAATAACGCTTCTTTACATTTAAATTTTGATTTACCATTCCAAAAACCACATCGTTTGACAGGTCTTATTCGCCAGATTACGATTAAACGGTCGAGGGATGCTTTATCTAAAAGAGTACACATTTGCATTAACCTTAAACTGAATTTGTTCAAAGACGTAATGATTTTCTGTACACTTAGTACGGCAGTAAAAAGGCTTCACTCTTTAACTTTGATAGTAGCACCTGGTGGAAAATTAGATCTAATTTGTACTTTGAGATCAAAAACCCCAGTAAGTACTTTGCAAAATAATCGGGAAAAACTAAAACAAAAATCACGGGAAAAACAGGAAGATATTTTCGCAGACATTGCATTTTCGACTTAGCTATGATAAATGTTTTGCTCGTCAGTAAAAAAACTGAAATAAATATGAACATTTTTTTATAAACGTTTAAAATTCATATTTTCATGAAATTAGTCAAAACAATGAAAATATTATGTTCAAAATATAAAATATAACATTTTTATAGCTAAGGAATAAAAATTGAATACAAGGGGGTCTCATCATAAGTTGTCATAAGTTACTATTTGGTTAAAAACTGGATATGCATAAGTATTACGATTTTCCGTATTTTTCTTGGTTTTAAAAAGTAAACTTGGGCAGTTGGATATTTCTTGACCAACTCAATATCGAGGTATATATGACACCTACCATATAAAAGAGCTAGACCTTGGATTTTTTTTTGTTGACACAATTCACAAATATTATTTCAAAATTTAAATTTATTTATTTTGAAATCCATTCTATGATTGAATGATTGATCCAACGAAATTTACTCAGATATTTATATCAAATCTGCTATAGTATATAATATACGTTTTAACTTTTAATTGGAGTATATTAAACCTTTAAACATATCACATCATAACATTTAGCTATATTACTAGCTATACAATAAATGATTATAATACATTAAGCTAAATTGTTTGACTCTTTATAATATATTATTTTAGAATTCAGTAGTTTTAATTGTTTATGATTGTTTTTAAACATATGTGGTAGTCCATCGTCTGTATCAAAACGTCAACGTGTGGACTATATTTCATTCGGATTCAAGTCACAAAATGACAAAAGATTTATATAAAGTCGATAATACCACAATAAAATCAGTCTGTGGATATATAAATATTAGGTAGGCAAACCGAAAATTCCACATTCACCGCTTATTTATTTATAATAAAAGTATGGTACATAAATTTATGATTACATAGACAAAATCCTAATTTAAGGGTATCGGTGCCGGTTTTTAAAATTGTCCCAATTCTATAAAATTTGAAAATTATATTTTATATTTTAGTTTCCGTCATAATTATAAAACTTTTTCCACTAATCTACTGCCCGATACCTATTTAAGAGGAGGGGGTGTATTTTATCAACAAAATTGACTTCACAGGAATAATCTCATGCTCCATTAACATGTCAAATTTTGATATATTTTTTTTATTCAAAAGATGAAAACTTGTTCAGGTTCGATCAAAGCCCGAATTTTCAATTTACTTCAAATAGTGCTTGAAAGATACTTTTGAAAAATAAATATATTATGTATTATTCAAATGCATATTTTAGCTTCTATAATTATAATATTAAAAATCAAATTTTTATCCGACCTGTAAAATGTTTTCTTGTTTTAAATTTAAAAAAGCAGATAAGTGGGTGAAACTTTGCTGTATAGTAGGTTACAAGTTGCTTACTATAATAATTAGCCGAGTTCAAATATTTTTAAAATTGTATCAATTGTATAAAATAATAAAATAAACAGATGGTGTAAATTTCAAGTACCTGCCTATCTAAAGTTATTCATTTTTGAATTAAAAAAAAAAAAAAAGAAAATCTCTCCTTGAGAAATCGAGTGAATAGCCAATGTTGTAAAAATTTAAATTTAAAACGCTCATCAAAATTAAATTTTTCTTGCCCTTCGACTTTTTTTTCTTTTTCCTATTGTTAAAAGTAGACAAACTCATAAGGAATCATCATATATTCAATTTTCAAATCTTGGATACAAACATAAAATTTTTAAAAATTTCTAACTCAAAATATATTTGCAAATGTTCGTAATTTTTTCGAACTTTATCAAAATTTAAACATCAGACCCTCATAAAAAAATATTGTTATACGCTCAACTTTTTTTAAATGTTCGTTAGCAACAACTTACGAGGAACCTCGTATAACATTTTCAAGTTTTTAGATAGAGCAAATAATTTTTTGCTGACATTATTTAGAAAAACTAATAATAATCCAAAATTGCATACGCCTATAAAACATTAGTCAAAATATTTTGAAAATTGTATGGTGTATAGAAAATGTTTTGAAAATTACCGAATCTCCCGAATGCACTAACTATATGCACTTTCCCACCGGAAAAGATACTGAAGATGAAAATCGAAGCATTTCGACTACGTCATATCGTGTTCACTGTACACTTTACATAGACACAAATAAAAAAATAAAACTTACATCATGGTAAAATCAATACATTTATCGTTCCACTCAAAATCTAAAAATTAATGAAATCCGATTATTCTACAGGACGTGAGAGTTATCCCTGTAAGACATGTTTTTGTACTAGAAACGCAATTGCTCCGACGCCCTTAACAAAAAAAAACAAGTATTGTAAATATGGTAATTTTAATATGTTCTGTATAATAATTATAATAACTTAACATAAAAATGACAAGTAGAAATGTATATTTTTTAAAATTAAATATTTTTAACTTAACTCTTGATTTCACATTAAAATATATTTCATAAACAAAAGTACAAACAAATGAATATCTCTGAATAATGTTATCATTTTCCAAAGATTAATTAATTATAATTTGTTTGACCTTGTTTTTTTAGTTGTGAATTCCTTTGCACAATACCTACTAATTAGGTATTACCATAGTGACAAGAATCTTTCGTATTTATATACATTATTAATATTTTTTTTTTTTTTAGCGTAAGATTTTTAAAGGATTTTCAAGATTACAATTTAATATATTAATATATTTTTTATTTCATTAAAATATTGAATATGATATATTGATGTTGGTTCAATAACAGTGTATACATAAAATACATATAGTTATGCTTTTTAACTATGTAATATCAACTTGCTTTGATATTAAATAAATATAATATTAATCAACAAACAGAAATAAGCAGAGAATAAGGCGTGTAAGGACGACCACATTTTTTACAAAAAATTATTTAGTTGCTCTTTGTCTAATATTTGTTGAAACACAAGTTATGTTTTAACTTTTAAGGCAAATTAGTATTGACATTTTATTTTCGTATATATCTACCTAATATAATATAAACTCAAAGTACCCTAATTTCTTTTTTAGGTTATTATGACTTTATAAAATGCAGGGATTTGCACCCGAATTAACTCAAACCCGTACAGACCTAAAAAGACTTTAAAAAAATCAAACACTTGAATCCCATATTATAACCTGATTCATTTTTACCCGAAACACCCGAACTAACCAAAACCTGTATAATTCTTTTTATACAAATTTGAATAATAATTTATTATTAAGATGAATAATTTTATTAAAATATAATAGTATAAATTATTGAATGTAGTACCTACCTAACATATGTGTAAATAAAAGTTGTTTGACCACCTAAATAAATTACTTTGGTGGAAATCCTAGTTTATAATTGTTTATTGGTTTTCATATATATCGTGATTAGTCTACACACAACGGATCCTTATATAGTTGATTATTCATAATTTTTTTTTTTTTTAATCGTGAAATAAGTTAATGGGGATCTTTATTTCTAAAAATGTCATTGCCTTACGTGGTTTGTTATATTTAATAAGTTACATTGAAATATATCTATGAAGCGCCGATATCCTTAAAATTTACCAAAGACATCCGTCAACCAAGTCTAGTTAAATGTATTTGTGAAAGAAAAAAACCGTAGGTCAACATAAAAAAGGTGATGAAATAGAGGTAACCATTTTGCTGTACTGATAGTGTCGAGTGTGCCTAGTCATTGAGGTGGTGTGAATTTAATTTTTGTCTAAAACATTATTGAACACTTGCGTAATAATTCCACATTTTCCATATTTTCTTTTCTTTTCTAGACCCCTGAAGTACCAAAGAGATTCAATTTTCTATAAGAAACAAACCCTTAAAGTTAAAAATGTCCTACCAAAAAAATAAAAAATTCTTATTATTGTAAAAACATTACATTCATTGCTTGGATCAGAATCTAATATGAAGCTACCGATGAAATATTATTGAAAATAATATAAGGTAAAGGTAAATAATTATAGTCCATCTTATATCTCATTACAATATACTATTAAGATTGTATTATTTTACGATATCGATTAAATTACTTTATAGTTTTATAGAAAGTAACAATTATAACAGTATTTTATGACAGAAATAATATTGTACTAAATTTTTGAATTGCTTATAAAAAATACGCACTTTGTTTATTAAAACTATTTTTGTAACTTAAAAACAATCTTCAAATTTGTGAATATCATAAATTTTAATCAAAAAAAATTAATAAATGAATAAAACAACATGTTCAATCACACAGAAAGGAATGTTGTCAAGTGAGTTTCAAAGTTTCGAGATAAAAGTTATTTTTTTGGTAAAAATAATTTTAACCGTTTTACGTTCTTTCTTTTACAAATATTAATTCTTATTAAATTTTACTATCTGAATTCCTCCAAAAATTATTCACTACAGATTTAATTAAAAACAAACAGATTAACTCGACGGAGTAAACAAAAAAAAAATAATAAATAAATAAAAAAGCAGCAGTATATATCTACATATATACATAAGGAAAAAATACTCGTAACGATCGATATACATCATACATTAAATAGATTGTTTTAAATATTTTGCTTAGTTTATTATCTGAATATCCCGACTATGCGAGTGTACAATTTTTTTTTGTGGAAAATATCCTATACAGTTTATAAGCTATATAGGTGTATCTTGGTTTGAGTGTAGTACACTTTACAAGGAAATAATTTACTTTGAAATAATTTGAACTAGAAGGGCAACCGCAAGTCATGGATTGGATTTAGCTCTTGGTATATTTTGGTTAAAATTCTTATTCTTTCGACTTTTCTGACATCTCTAAAAACAATCTCTGAGATTTTGTCAAATTTAATTGAGTAGTTTTTGAGTAGTTATAATCAACACACATACATTTGGTTTTAAGATATTAAGCCGTAAGCGTGACAATTTGATGTACCCGATCTGCCTGGGTAAAAACTACAAAAAAAAAAGAAATAATACTAATTTAATTTCTACTATCATACTATTCTAATCTGCAACCCGCAATGGCAACCATTTAAAAACACAAAAAATATTTCAGTTTCCACCGTGATCCAACATGATCCCTGTTTGACCATCTCTTTGAAATTCGAATATCAGAAAATCCTTTCTTTATGCACATCTATATCATTAGAGAAATTTGAACACTATTCCAAGTTATCTAGTTCATACGTTTTATAGTTTTTGAGACGAAGCGATGAATGAGTGAGTGAGTGGTATTTGGTTTATATAATATATTTTATGTGGCCAACTAATACCTGTTGCCACGGAAACACAGGCAAGCGTCACATTATAATTTATTATTACACTGATGAGTCATACAGTACCAAGTGGCAATGCACATGACACACATATTACTATGGACGTTTATTGTGACATTATGTAATATATCTACAGACTACAATTGCTGAAAATCGTAGTATGATCGCATATAGTTGAAGCGTATGTTATATAAGTACGTATAACAGTATTTCTAAAACATAAATCAACTTAAAGTAGTAATTTTTATTTTTTTTAAAAGAGGGTTTAAATACATTCATGAAGGTACCAGGGTATGAATGATAGTTACCCTATCTAATGATAGATAATAATTTAGATTTGATATGATATTATTTCGATAAAAAAAAAACATTGATTCATATTAATATATATTTATATTTTATAGTTAACAATTAATACTACAAATTGTCAAAAATATTATGGTTTTAACTTTTAATATGTTTGCAATTGACGGGTCCAAATTATACTCGGTAGTACACTATAGTAGGTACTAAGTATAATATAACCAACAGTCATAATATTATTGTACAAGGCGATTTTACAACGAATAAATAGACTTGGTACCTTAAATATTTTACCTATGATGAATATTATGTAAAATATATCTAACCTGATGATATCATGGTCAATCATTTTAAATAGAACTTTGTAAGCTTTAAAATAAATGGTTTTAGTGGTATTTTATGAAAACCAGGATATTTAACTTAAAATTTAACATAGCAGACACCTCTAGACTTCATAGGGTTGGTGATTTTTTTTTGTTTAATCAGGACTTTTTGTCATAACGTTTTGTCAAGAACAAAAACCTTTCTGATTTTTCTAACGCTATATAAAGTTTATTTTGTTACCCCTTCACTGGACCATCAATAAAAAAATGTAATGTAAAAATCAATGTTCCAGAGCCCATATTGCCATAAATATAATAACTGGGCTCGCATAACGTGACTAAGCACCACTGGTGTACAAAAATGATAGATTTTAAACTTCTTCCATAACTATTTAAAACTGTTAAAATGGATATTTCTTATCTAAGAGTAAAGCATTTAGAAAACAACATGAGCTGATAATAAACTGTTATTTCACTTTGCGGTAATTTATAAATACATTAATCACAACCATACAGTTTCAGAGCATTAACTTGGGCAGGGCAGTTTTAATAAACTTAAATATATAGTGTAATGTATAATATAATTATTCGGTACAGATACATAAAAGTAAATGGGAGGTAGTGGATTAGAAAACGTTATTGAAGCCGATAAAACGGTTGTTTTTATTTCCTTTTAATAAACTAACTTTTTTAGATCAATGGATGAAATTTAAATACACTGCAGTGATAATATGTATCGTACCACATCGATCGTAAAATGTTTTTCCGGTAGATTTACGGTATTTTGGTTAGCGGATGTTAAGATATTTATATACAGTATAATATGGTATTTACACATGTTAAAGCCATTGTTGGTTAATTTACAACTATTTTTATTATTGTCATTATACTATATGATAAAATATATTATAGCACCGTCGCCGGTTCGAACCCCGGCCACGGGCGGCACTTATCTTTGGGCAGTCACGGTGTCTGGAGAGAGAGGCCGGGTAGAGATACGAGTGACCACTTGAAAATTCTGCCAAAATAAAAAACACGTGTCTAAAACCTACTGGCTTCAATATCCTCCTCCACAGTTAAAAACCACCCAATAAGCCTAAGTTGCCATTAAGATAATTAATGAAAAAAAAAATTTATAATTATAATATATTATAGGCTGCATCAGGGTTGGGTCCCAAAATTAAAATTATTATACTAATTGGGTTCAGGATTATTTTAGGTGTGAATCGTTTTTCGTATACAATGATATTATATCATTGAATTCAAATTTAATACCATCCATTATACAGCGACCCACTTAAACCTACAACTGTACAGCAAAGCGACATCCACTTACCCATCATTTTATTTTTAAAATTTTAATCTTAATATTTTTAATATTTATTTTATTTATTTATTATTTATTATTATGTTATTGTACCTATATTTGAATTACTTAACTTAAATAAACCGTGACCTAACTAGTATGCTAGGTACCTATAATAATCCGTGACCCAACTAGTTTAATACCTGTGATCAACCCTTAGTGTTCGGGACCCCACTAGAATGCACCAATATTATAAACAAAGTAACTATGACATTATTTTTGTGAACCAGACCTTAAATTATAAAATAAAAGGAATCGTTTGCTTTTTATTTTCAACTTTTTTTGTCTGCGATTATTTGTATTTATTTATTTTAATTAGTTGTAAAAAAAAAAATGTTAATATTCCTCGATTTTCTATGAGGATAATTTTGACTGGTTTACTATAAGATAACCACCCCTCATATAATATACAACATCCGTTAACGTGGACGTAAATCACTCGCCGGTGGCGGCGGAAGCGGAAAGAAAACGCGGACAGTAGAATGCCTCGGTGATGGGATGGGAAAAAAAATGCAAAGCCTTCTGATTCTTTAAGCTCGTGGCTGAACAAACACCTCGCAACCGGGAGCTCAAGCCGGGGGTGAGCAGGAGAGGCGGAAACATTGAAAGGGGGTCGTAAATTATGGCCTCTCCTCCGGCCTTTGCAAAAGAACCGCCGCCGCCGCCACTGGACGAAATGAGGCACGCCGACCGTTCTGCGACGGCTCTTAACCCAAAAGCCTGTGCCGCATACGCATGTGCTCGACAGCAGCGTATTTTCGTCTGCCACTGTATCGATATATTACCCAACCGGTAGGTATATATATATATGCATTAATGCATTATATTATGGTCTGCGTGCTTATTATGTGTAAGCTGAATGCTGATAAAAGCCATTTCGTGGTCTCCGTTTGACGCACTGAAAATATATTATTATTCCGCGTCAAAAACAGTTTTCTGACGCGATGGTGTGGTATATATAGTATACTAGGCCACAGATACGAGTTGTATAAAATATGTCGCCATAATATAATAATATTATTATGACGTAATATACATGTTATTGTGTAGTGTAGTACGTGCGCATAATACTGCCGAGATGAAAAAAAAAAATAAATAGTTTTCCACCACTATTATAATAATATACTCCCATGTCCTCACATCGCATGCAATGATAATAAATTTTTTAACGTTATTTTAAGCTTTATTTCCTGGCCGTACCACATTTATATTATAGCATATATATGATGCCCTCCCTTTGCGTGAATCTTATATTATATCATATTATACATTTATTTCCGGAGCAATGTCAATTTGAAATATATGATGTTTTCGAGAAACCATGGCGAGACGATTTCGAACAATGCGAGATCGATTGCACGTACTTTGCCCACGATCAATATTTTGAATTTCGTTTCGTTTTCGAACACATTCATACTCGTTTTAACTCAAACCATATTCAAGTTTCGTTTTATCGTTGTAATAGTTGAGTTTGATGTTCAGAAATTATGCAACGTAAACAATTTCTCAAATAAAACCAAATCCATTCGTTCAAAAATCACAAAAAAACGATTCCGCACGTGAAACCGAAATCCATAACATGACGCCGTTTCCTAAAATTTAATTTTGAGAGTACGAAACGTGACATGTTAGACATCACAGTATTAGATTGATAAAGGGCATTGTTTGATACAAAATAATACTTAAGGTTATCCAAGCATTCGACCAAACTCATTAGGCCGAACGAAACAATGCGCACGATATATAATAATACATTATATTATAGTCTGTTTATACATCTCTCGCATAATATTATGGGTTTGTATTAATGCAGTTAAAAGCCAGAATATATATAGTATTATGTTTGGTGGAATAATAATAATACATTTGAGGCAGAATAGGATGCACGTTATAGGTTTGCAATTTAAATCCGGCGTATGGGTTTCCTAACATTACCGCACCATTATTTCATATTAAAACGCGTCAAACGCCATGTCATCGAGCTGAAAATTACCACAATCGAATTAAATTTAACTTGTTGTGTAATTACAGTATAGTATACATTCTGCGGTACTACGGGGTAGTAGTTAAACTATAACGCCATGGTGCAAATAAGTGTCCAATCAATTACGAAGCAACTCAGTATAATATGATATGGACAGCTCAGTCGTGCTCATAGCCACGTCATAATATTACACTGACCTATTATTTAACACATTATAACACCTTCGACCACACCTTAAAAATACATTATCATATTCGTTTATCTAAGGTACGATAAAGAATCAATACAGATCAGTGTAATATGTATATAGTAATATTTATTACAATGCAAATAGGCCTAGAAAAAGTGTGGGGAAAAGTTAATAATCTTTTTATACCATTTTCAAAAATCTAAGATTGATTCGTAGACACAGTAATACAAATAACCCCAATCTAAACACTTTTTTAGTACTTGCTATTGATGTACCTATAATATAAAGGAATAAGAAATATCCAACCAGTTAGCTATTAACAGCAATAATATCTACTCTTAATTTAAATTTAACCATAAGCTATGTGACTCCTCTCACCATAATTAGCCAACAGTGTACATGTTATAAGTACTACAATTTAAATTAGGCACATTTATTGCTTCCTCGCACATAGTTTCATTATGCCAAAATATGACCCGTTTACTTTCATGCAGCCTCCGATGCATAATTTATCTTCATCGAACATAATATTTAGTTAATAGTAATGTTCAGTTAGAATAACACTCACTGATTCAATAGAATGAACGACTAACCTTTTGAAACAAATTAAATGAAACCCTCGACGTTCACCTAAAGTATCGAATGTGATGATAGTAAAATTAATTAAATTATTTAATCTACAACAATATTTGTAATGGAAATCACTTTATAATAATATGCCTGTAGTATATTCAATTATTAAACCTATATTTTTAAAGCAGTTAAGGTATCATATTTTATTAAAAAATAATAGCATTAGTATATTACTATATTCATATATTATGTGTAAGTGTAACTCATATAATCATATGTTTACACATGGTATTAAACTATTAGCATGGAAAGAAGAAAAAGTATACCATAATTTTATAAAATCTAGATTCAATTTTATTGAACTTAATTTTATTTTAAATAGGTATCTTTATTTTTGAAAACATAATCTATACAAGTTATGCACAATGAGTAATTTGTTTTTCAATGAACCATATAGTAAATATACATGATTAATGAAAACAAAAATAAAACACAGGAAAGCTGTCATACAGTTGTGAAAACCTAACGATTTTAAGATTATTAATTATTCAGGTCACGGCACTAGTTTCGTTTTAAGACATCTGGACGAGTTCCCAGGAAGTGAGTTTGGAGATGGATGCACGATAATCTGGTAAGAATTATATTGGAATTTCTAAACAATATAGTGTAGCAGTTTCTAAATTATTCATCAGACTTTGAGGTCAGTTTTCAGAACATTGTTTAAGACAAACTAGGGAATTTAGTAATTAGACAAATACCGATATTTTGGAGGGATCGAATGGTTAGGTTCTCTTTAGAGTTTTTGTCATAACCACAGCAAGTGAAAATGCCATAACATGTCTATAATTGTAGCAAGAGAGTTTTATATAGAATATTAGAATCAGTGTAAGGTATAATGTATAAGTGGCCATAACAAAATATTAAGTTAACAGTTCAGCTTCTTGCACTTATCCTTGAGATATTCCATACCAAGTTTAAGCGGATGTCTAATATAGGCCAAGACGTTAAACCAAAGATGGTATTTTCAATTTAATATATTGAATTTAAGTGAAAAATTAACATATTGTACACATGAAAAATCGTACGATTTTCTTTAACGAAAATAACGTTGTCAGTAGTGCTAATGAATGTCTCATAACTGTGAAGAAACAGAAAATAACAGCAAAACAGTCATTATATAAAACTTTGTGATAAAACTGTATTACGGTGCATACCATGTTAATAGATTTTATATGATATGCATAAGTTTCAATCCCAACGTTCTTAAAACTTAAACGGAAACTCAAAACACCAAAGTTTAAAATGCATATCTACCTGTATTTTCTTACTAAAATATTATAATAAACAACAAACTTCGACGTTCAGAAGATGCAATGCTGTACGACCATCGATCAACACATATATTATGCATGATATGATGATACTTATAATAGTTTAATACTATTTATAAAATTAATAAAATACACAGGTGGTTATATAATATTGTTGTGTGTTTATATATTATATTTCTTTAAAAATGTAAATTGAACAATAAATAAAACCAACGTTTATCATCCTCCTGTCACTCAATCGCATAAATCAAAAAAATAATAATGAACATTTTTAATAAATGAAGGGTCCGGTGCGAGAACCGGGTAACTCCACTTTTAGAATAATACTTCACTTAGGATTTCCTATTATTATGTATTTATGTCACGTCGTTTATTTTAACATCTAAACGGCATTTCTAATAATCTAACGACTGTGTCTACTTGTCTACAATATAATGGATGATGGATTCGCTAATATAACCTACCTAAATTGTAATATTTGTTTACTGACAACAGAAAGTCAGAAAGATATGTACCACGTTCGAAAGTTATCACGAGACGATGAACCGGAATTGCATATACATCGCGCCAGGAAACGGATTTAATAAATATTTTTTTTTTTTTTTTACATAATATCGAGAAATACTTTCGATTTTTAAACGGAAATCTTTTTATCGTAGTTCGGTTTCATGTGCCAGTTGTAGAGTCAGAAATTGACATGGACCTATTATTATGACAACTATTATTTAGCCATTATACAAAACTATTAGGACGAAGTTATTTTATTTTTTTCAATAATGTCCAATATTAAATACGTATAAAAACTCTTTATTTATATTACGAAAGGTTGTGGACTTAATGTTGTTGATAATAATTTTTTTTTTCATATGAATATAGGGACCAACAACTAATAAAAATAATTGCATTGATTATTAAAAACAATATCTTGAAAATGTTTGTAATCTTCAACTTTATTGGAATTATGTACCAGTATAATATTAAAAAATATTGCTTATTGTTTAACTATTCAATCGATTTTTCAAATTTATTTCAAAAGGTATATATCGTCGGCCTAATTCGCAAAAGTCGTATCTCCATTTTTTGTCATTTTGGGATTATTTAGGTACTCATAAAATAAAGAAAAAAAAACTGCGTCTGTTGATACAATCAAATTTCCGATTTCATAATATTATCCTCCATGAAATTGATACTTAGAAATCGTCGTATCTCCAATTAATAATATGTCCGTAAAACGTTTTTTTCTTCTCCTGAACAATTTGTAATTTTGGACATACGACCTTTGCGAATTAGGCCGACGATATGATGTTTTGTTTGGAAGCCCACCGACCACTCCTCTAATATTTTATATGAATTCTGAACTAGGTACGTACAGTCAAATCTACATTATGAAATCAGTTATCCACGAGGATACTGTCTCTATTACTGTCGTTACTTAAGGTACTAACTGTATAATAAATCTTATCTTAAAGCGTTCTTAAAAAAAAATAGTAGGTAATCCCACAACATTTTAAAACAGTTTACAAATCTTCAATTTGGAATATTATAATATTGTTGCGTAAAATCTTATACCTACATAAAGGAATACCCGAAAAAGCTTTTGTTCCGTTTTGACAAAATATATTTTTTTTACCGTCTTACTTTATATTTAATAACGTTTTTTGTCTGTTATACGTTATAAAATATTATGACTATTTCTGTTTTGTTTGTGAATTCTTTATGATTTTATTATGTGTCGATCGCTCAACGAACTGCAAATCCGTTGTGCATTCACGTCACAATTATTTACTTGAAATATAAGAATGTTCAGGGGGGGAAAAAGTTAAACAATAAGTAAACCGGAGATTTGTGTGTTTTTCCCATTTAATTGGTTTTGGCGGGGCCTCTGTGAATCTTCTGTCACCAAATAAAAGTTAAAAGATTTTTTTAATTGCTGAAAGAACAATACTCATAAGAAATCTTGGTTTAAATTTCAAGCTTTTTTTAGTATGAAACAAATAATTTTCTATACTTACATTTTTCATATAAAATAACTAGGTAAGTAGGTATATATTACTAGATGAATATATTTATTATATATTTATATAATCTATTGTAAGTTGCATATTGATAAATACTAAATTTTATAAGACTAATAATTAATAAATGATATACATGTTTTAAACTAGATGGTATTTATTGGATAAACAGAAAAAGTGCTGTTTTTTTTGTATTATTAGTCTTGCGTCGACCTTAATTATATGAAACACTTTAAAATGTTATTAATTTAATTTTAAATTGTTGGATAAACGATGAATGTTATTAGCGTATTAGTTGAACAGTGTTATTTTTTTTCTATTTCAGGTCTCTTATTATATTTTAGAAGAGTTTAAATTATTCAAATTTCAACTATGAGGAACTTAACTGAGAAAAAAAATGTTTTTGATATTTACAGAAAAACAACTAAAATTGAAAATGTTGAATGTCTAAAAGTTTTTATTAAAGTAATTTTTGAAAATTATATCATGTATAGAAAAATGTAGTCAACATTTCAAGTATCTAGGATTACCTATTTGTTTTTGAGCTACACCAAAAATACAATATCGATTTTGTTAAAAACCACAAAAAAAGGTTTTGTTGTAAAAATTCCTTTTTTCCCTTTTTTCCTTAATTTTATTTTTTTATTCTTCACGTGCGTTTATAATGAAAAACACTTGTCATTTTTAACTTTTGACACCACAAAGTATTAACTAGAATCAATTTCATTTTTAATCAAAAACCATCCCCAAGATACAAATTGATGCAGTTTTACTGCTCCAATAAGTGATGACAAACACAAAAACCCACACCATTATAAAATCAATACATTCATCGCTTCATTCAGAATCAAAATATTCCCAGTACTTTTCAAAATACAAATTAGTTTGTTTCACAGCACTATAATAGCCATGATAGGAACCACCTTAATGTGTCTGGGGATTGAGCACCAATGCTTATTTTAAATTGTTATTATTATTACTTAGGTACTGAATATTACTGCCATGTGTTACATTCCTGATTCATATTTTATTTCTTTTCCTAGAATTTCTTACAATTCTATGTATTTTTTAATATTATAATTTATCATCAACCTTTAACACAAGGTTATGTGGCAATATTTTTGTTTTAAAGCCATTGAAATCTAAAAATAAAATATAAAAAGTATGAATTAAGAGAAAAACCGGATTATATTAAAAAGGGTCGCCATAAAGGGTATAGAAAAATGTAGAATGCTAAAATAAGACGTGAAATTACGTGCGGAATGTACGTAGTTGTTGACTACGGCAATGGTCCATTTTTCATAACTTATGAAAACGTGGATTGAGGTAGACGGAAATGTTTATTAAAAATGCACATACAAGAGTTGAAAATTAATTTAAATTTAAGTTCACGTGTGCCAGAAATATTGTATGAAATATGAGTTTTATAAATAAATAAATTTATCTGTCAACAATTTTACAATACATAAAATGCCCAACACGAAGCATGCTCAGTCGTAAACTTTTAGTTATGATATTTTTGAGGCAAATTAAAACTATATTATAATTTAATAATTAATTATTTGATTATGTACATCGGCAGCATACGAGCGCTTACGAACGACAAATTATTCAAATATTAGCAATATTTACTATTTAGTACCTATTTAAGACGATAATTTATTATTAAAACATGATAGAAACACAAAAGGCAAAATATAATTTTCATTCAAATCGATTTTACCACTACCTGCACTACCACGATGAATGGTTTTACAATAACAATAATTAACAACCTTTATTAATTACCCAAAATTAAAAAACTCAAATTAAAGAAAAAATGCGAAAACATTATTAGTTAGTCGGACATCACTCCAAGTTAACCATCGAAAACAAACGTCTACTGTGTGTAGCAATTATAAAACCTATCTGGATATATGGCATTCAATTGTGGGGTTGTGCCAGTAAGTCTAACATCGATGTAATACAACGCTGTCAAAAAATTGCCCTCCGGACCACCACTGCAGCCTCTGTCTATCGGTTCGAAAGAAACAACGCAATTCACCGTGATATGAGGCTGCCTACAATAGCAGACGAAATCCAAAGGTTTGCTCGCAAACACAAGACGAGGCTAGATCACCATGTCAATAAAATGGCCATCCAACTATTAGATAACTCCAAGGATATCAAACGTCTTATAAACGTCTAAAACCATACAACTTAGTTTAAGATTTTAGATAAAGGCAGGAGGCACTTCATTGGGAGTGACTCCATTGACGTTTATTATATATATATAATTTATATCTAGTATGTAAAATATGTATAATTGTCAAACATATTTATAAAGACCTTTGGGCCGTTTAAATAATATAAAGTCTCAGGGCATTTAAAAAAAAAAATTGGATGTCTGTTGAGCAAGAGCAAACCATTCTATTTTGTGATGGTATGTGTGTGTGTGTGATTATATCTGGAAATATAACGATTGACGACTCTGGGGCGATATTAGTATACATATTTTATTAATGATCTCATACTTATATTGTCTGATTTATACTATATATTATATTTATAAATACATTTTGAACATTTAAATTATATTTCAGAAAGCTTAACTTTTTTCCAAAAAATCATGAATATCATGAAAAATATTTTAAAAGTTTGTGGATTTAATGAGATAAACAGTAGGTATATAGACATACCAATTATAAGTATTACTCAAATATATTATTTACCTACTTCAAATTTTAAGTGAAGCAGGCATCACCTCACTTGCCTCACCAGTCACCAGTCGCCACCACCATAGCCGCCACTGACAAATATATATATATATATAAATGGAAATAAGATAAATGTATGTATATCATATAAAAAAAAACAACTTCCACAACTCAGTAATATTCTCGAATGACAAATAGTCGTCGGAATACGTTGTAATTTAAAAACTTCTCTGGCTCAGAGTCTTATTTATTTTTTGTATTGTGGAAAATGTTCTGTTGGTACATTATATGGTATAATAAATATTTGAAACCAGCTCTGTATTATATTTAAATTCTTGCTCAACCATTGAAAATTATAATCGATTTACAAGTGCGGTTGATGCGTGTACATTATAGAATACCGTCAGACGGTCGTACTTACGCACAACGTTATAATAATAATATATAATACGCAAATGGCTTTCATCGGCAGATATCTGTGACCGAGATAGTGGTTGACACAGGGGGGAGGGAGAGACAGACAGGTAAACAGAGACAGAGAGATGGATAGAGAAACGGACAGAGACAGAAAGAACTCACCGAGATAGAACCCATAAACGCAAACATATAATTTTTTTTTAAATTTAAATTTTATTACAGGATTTATAGTGATGCATAATATAAGCGTGCGGACGTCCTAGCTATATGAGTGCGGGGCCGAGAATACGAAGTTTGTGTATCTTGGTAGTTAAATCACGACAGGTAATATGCTGTCTCAGCGTGGAGATGTTTTCAGTTTTGTCCTCCTCGTGGTAACTTTTCTACTGAAAAAATATAAAATATCACAAACAGTCTGAGCACACGCTACTGAGGTTGATATTGTGAAATATTGAAAGATATGTTATATACTATGTACAATGTACAGGTATATTATATGTATATAAAAAAATCAAATATATATTATCTATGTATATTTGCTTTTTGTTTGTAACAGTATAAAATTAATGTGTAGTATCTGCAGTTAAAGGTAGGTACAATACATTTTAATAATACATTAATACAAATAGGTAGGAATATTTTTATTGAAAAATAAAAATTTATTTTTTTTTATGAAAATATTATGTACAAACGGTTAAAATTTACTTTTCATATGGAATTATTATAGCCTATAGGATAGTGTAACAGTTGTAGATATGAATATTGTATATACAATTTTAATAGTGTAAGTCACGTTATACGAGTAGGTACCTATATATAAATGTATTAGTAGGTATTTGCATAGTGTTTTCGACGTTTATTAGTAACCTGGATAACGTACATATTTTAAAATTCAATAACACAAATTGTTTAAAAAAAATAAAGACAATGATAATTATCTTTGTTCAGTTATCAAATTGAATATAAACACGTAAATTCATAATGCAATCCAAAGGAGATAAATTCCATGATATTTAAAAGCACTACACGTTCATAATATACCGCCACGAAAAATCATTAACAGTATGTGTAATATTGTTATATAATATTCAGTGATATCTCCATCAACTATTTGAAGGTAAGTCTTCAAATATGTCTGACTGGTCATGTTTAGTTTATATTCGTCTCGTAGTTAAGAGGGAGATAGGTATATAGAAGAGATATCGATGACAACAATAATTACAATCAAAATACATTTTTCTTAAAACCATTTCTAATTTATTCATACAATTGATAAAAACTCAGTTTTTGTTAGTTGTAATTCATTACTGCAAAATTAACAATCTATTTCGATAAAATTATACTGGCAAAAAATTTTTCTAGATATAAATTAGCTACCTACTCGAAAAACGTGTATTTACTGAATGAAAAGTATATGACATTGGGTGGCGTTTGACCATGGAAATAATGCGTATTATGATTTTATTAATATCATTATTCATTAGGACATTGGTATACATACCTACTTATGGGATAATATAGTGCAAGATGACATGTGATATTGTAATGTACACATTCTAACATAATAAATCAATTTTTTACTAATAGTTTGTTCTTTTGTATATTATGTACGTAAGTTTAAAATAGGTATCATAAATACGCACAAATTTACTCAACTAATGTAACATACGGGAAAACCACCAATTTATTGTCGTTTTTGTACATATCCATTATGCGTTCCTTTTTGTGGTGGTTTGTTAACAAAAAACCAAAAAAAAATCAAGTAAGTAACCCCTACCGGTAAAAACACTAAAAATGATACGGTTATAAATTTATAATGTACAGTGTCTTCTCGCGATTGGTAAAATAGCCTTCAAAAATTAAATATCGTTCACTGTATTATAACAATTATTATATTAATATTATTTATGTAGGGCTTTCGACACCTATATCCGACTACAATCGAGAATTATATTACTTGGGACAACGGTAATATATACATTTGTTTTCGGTCATTAACGTAATTAATTTAACCATTGTTTTTCCAACGATGCGCATAAATTAAAAATTAAATTTAAAATGATTAAAAAACGATTGACGGTTTTTTTCGGAAAAAAAAATTTTAATTAAACTAAAACTACATAAATTATTAATATTTTTACTAGGGCTTGGGTAGTATTGTGTCGAATAGAAAGATGTTTGTATATAAATACTTATATATATAAGAGTATATACTATTTATACCCAGAAATACATAATTTAATAATAGTGTTTACAAAGATATTTTTAATTTTACTAAAATGCCGAAGAAGTAAACACTATTTATTTAAATTTTTTGTTAGTTTTTGGTTTTGATTATTAAGTTTATCGATTGACGTAAATTTTTAAAATTTAATATATTTTTATCAATGATAAATTACGCATTTTTGTATACAAATTAACTCAAATATAAGTATCCTATAATATTATGTCGGCGTTAATCATGATTAAAAATATTACAATAAAAATAAAATGGTATGTAATATTGTAATACTATAATCACCAGTGAGTTTCGTACTTTCGTGTTTGGGGAAGCCCGACTCAACAGGCTACTATCTCGATTCAATCCTATTATTATTCTAAACTCTTCACTCAGGCGCATAGACATTTCAACATTTGGTTAATATTTAGTGTTGTGTAATCACAACACAACTTGTGATAAGTTTGCACCTAAATTGTTATGATGAATCGCTTTCTGTTTATGAAAATATACTTGTTATACAATATACATTATGAGATCTAAAATTTAATAGGTCAAATGAGGTATCTACAAGGACAGTAGAATGAGGAAGAAAATATTATATCTCAGGAAGTTAAAAAACATTTTACTATATTATTCAGTAAATTGCATTTGTACGTGTCTCATATTTTATCCTTGGACCAATTTTTATCAGTTTTCTATAGTTTCATTAATTTTTATTAATACCTATATATGTTATACATACAATGTGTGCTTATTTATTATATTTTATATTCATTTCAGCACTACATACAACCAAATAATAAAATATAGGCACCATATTATATTAATAAAATTGGGTACAGAAATCATTGTTGAACTTGCTTCGTTGTACTAAAATATTTTTTTTTAGTGTGACAGTTATTTTGAATTATTGTAAGAAATTGCATATTAGTCAAAATAATATTGTATTTCAAATTTTCGAATAATATATTGAAAAGACAATATTAATTTTCAGTACAATGAAAACAAATTATCTGTCGTGAGTTATGATAACAAATTGAGTTCAGTTGATAAATAACGAAAGTGCTAATATTGAACACTATAAAATAACGGTAATTTAATTTTGTATTTTAATTATAATTTATGTAACGATTTGTGCAAATAAAAAAAAATACGATTATGTCTTCATAATATTATATATCTAAGTATCTTATTGGTTAGTTAAAAATATATGCTGTTTTTGAATTTTAAATTATGTGATTCAAGTGTAATTTATTCATTTCGTATTAAAATAAATACAGAAACAAGAAATAGTATTAAAAACGGAACTAAAAAAAAATCACACTAGTCATTTGATTTTACCACATATCGTACTGTATAATGTATATCATCCGGTCTATAATTAAGTCTTCTACTGAATAGCAAAATGTAATAGTACTGCGGTCTAAACCCTCGGATCATATTATATCTAAGTCTCGCTGGCACAAATTGATGGAATATAACTCTGACAAATTGTATTTACTCAAGTCAGTACACGATTAAACGAATTTAATTTTATGTCAAGAGCTTAGTTTACTAAAATTAAATTCGACTATCATTCAACCATAATAATTATTATTAACCATATACTATCGTGGGTTTACAATAATTCGTTTATCGTTGATATTTTATTAGAAAATTAAACTGAATTTTTGATATAAAATACATGAATGCAATTTATTAATTTACCATGATAATAAAAATAAAATATTTTTCGAGAAAACAAACCATACTTAATAAAATTAAAAAATACTGCACTTAAATACTATAAACATCCAAAAAATTAATATATTTAACTAAAGGGTAGCACATTTTTGTATGATTTCTAATACTAGTTATTAATTCACCCAAATCATTGGTAAAACCGTATTGATTATTATTTGATAATTTAGTTACAACCTAGTTTAAAATAACATAAAAATGTATTAATAGCTTATAAAAACATATAAGTTTAGGTTAAATTTAAAGCATAGTTTTACGGTTGAAGAATTTAATGAAATAATAATAATTTTAAGGTTTGGGAGAATGTCGATGGAATAGAAGCCAGTTTCTTATGTTTATTTTCCTAAGTTTCGTGTATTTTGGCCAAAGTTTAATGGTCTTGTGAGGGGTATACCGTATATACGACAAGTTGAAAACTATTTAGGAAATTGAGGAGTACCTATATATAACCTCTTCACTATACTTCCGGTACCTTCGCCTTTACAAGCATGACCTGTGCATTCTACTTCACTTGAGTACTTTAAATAAATATATATTTACTTTTAAGTTCACTTATTTTTTAAATTTAAAATTAGAATTAAAATGTTACACAAAAAATTATCAATTAATTAAAATATTCAACGCCCACAGCCATTTCATTATTTATGAAAATCGATTATACTAAAATACACTCAAATTTTTGTATTTGATTGGGGGACGTATCCGTACTGAATTCCTCTGCTTATCTAAGCATATTAAGTTTGATCAAGTCTATGAAAGAAAGTTTTGCAATGTAAAGCTGAGAAAATCTCAGAAATGGAGGAATTTATATATCTAATTGGTAATTAATTTATGGTAGAGTATACTCTATTGTTATTTTTTTAATACTTTTTCCTAAAAAATCTTATTTTGGTATTTAATAATTATCACCAGACCATAATAATATAATCTACTACGTTGGGTCAGGTGCCTTTATACTACACAGTAGATTACTGCGATTAAACAGTAGGTGCCCATGTTAAGAAGTTAGAACTTAGATAATACATACTGGATAAAGGTATGATTAAAAATCTTGAAGTCGATTTAGTCGGCCCGTTGGCCCCAAATCCATCACTGAGCATAGCTCTATCCAGGATGTACTATCTAAAAGTTAGAAGTACAATTAATATTGACGCTAAGAGGTTATAACTAGTATAATATAGTGGAACTGTTAAATTTATCTCGCTGAAATTGTACTGTCTAACGAGTAATTTGAAGGATTTTTGGAAAACATGTCGAAAGATAAGATAATTCGATAACGAGATTTTATCTTAAGTTCCTCAAATATGGCTGGAATTAAAAAATTCGACTAGGCTGACTGCGGCAAAATTAAAACATAATATTAGTCTTAATGTGGGTAGAACATTTTAACCACGTGAAGTTGGATAATCATAGACATCTGATAGTCACCGACAAGTCACTATCAGGGTTTGGATTGCCAAGACAGGGATGGACATTACTAAACCGTCTAAGAACAGGAAATAGAAGGTGTGGGTACGTAATGTTTTAATGGAAAATGAATGACAACTACTCGCGTGATTACGGAAACGAACAACAAACAATCAACATAATATTCTGAATGAGTGTCCATAGAGGAAAAGAAATAATAGAGTTAAAAAAGTAAGACGTTAACAGGTTAATTGACTTATATTATCTGTATTGCTGTTTTATTTTGTGATTAATTTACTATACTCTTTTTCACGAGAGAACAGTAGGTACCGTTTCGCGTATGTAAAATGATTCGATTGGTGCGTGGACGGCCACGTGATCACGCTTACAAGTGATAGTTGGTGGGGGATGCGCTGCGGCGGACGCGTTTTGGTTGGCCGCCGGTACCTTTCTCTCGTGAAAAAGAGTGTAGAGGTACCAAATAAATAAGGACCACAATAGAAACATGGATCGAAGCTTTATCACAAGTTACAACTCAATAAATATACAAAGGTTTATTTTTGATTCAGACGATAATAAGCTCAGCGATGATAATATGTTAAATTTTAAATATGATGGGATTCAGTAAAAGTCTATATTATTACTTATAAGTATTTGAGGTAAATTTAATGAAACTAAAAATAGCGTACCTAATATAATATTCCTATGTAAGTTAATGTATAAAATGTATACAAATTATGTATTACACTAACAAATTATGTATAATTAGGTACAAGTCCATGGAAAATAAATATTGCTGATAATTATTAATTATTATTACTATACATTTGAAAGCAAAACTAATAGCAGGTATTCCACTTGATTTATGATTTTCTTAAATATCTGTAGATTGGATATTTTTTTTTTCATTATTGTTTGTTGTGATTGAATATTACTAAACAATTAGGTTACCTTCTATTTATAAAATAACTTATTGAATAATAGATATAATTTTAATAAAAGGTTTTTTTAATATTTAATACTACCTATGGAGGGTTTTATTCGTAACACGACCAAGTTTATAATTTTTATTATGAGCCGTGGGAAAATTGTTCTCCTGAAGTTTGGACCAAAACCGTTCCGATGTCTCATATTTTATTTATATAAATATAAATAATACACTCGAAGGTTGACGATAATCTGTCACAATACTAATGAAAATTAATATACAGTTTTCTCAGTTCTCGTCACATCTTTCCACGTTACTTATTTGTCTCTTGATTATTATTAATTATAATGATATTTTACAATGTCATGATCGTATTATCTATAGCTCTCCTTTTACAATATACTTCTGTTTAATGAGCACTGTTCATCAATAATCAATGACTAAACCCCGTAAACAACAAAAGTTTGCAGAACTGCATAATAACTGCAGGGTTTAAATAATGAGTGTTTTAATTTAAATTGTTTTTTTTTTAATTTGTTATTGATGTACCTACCGAATGTTTGCTTAAACGTAAATCAGTCATTGTTCTCATATACATGATTATAGTTATGCTAAATATATTATGAATCAATAAGTATACAAATTTTCTTCGATGAGACGAAATGTCAATGAATAAATTTGGTATAGATCTCTGTAAATATGAAAACTACAAAGGGAATTACTATATTATATTTTCTCTCGTAATTCACATATCAGTAACACGTAGAGAATAATTTGATAAAATTATCTTTATTAATATGTAGTATTATACAATTATAAAAAGTTATAAAACAAGGCCTTGTTTGCAGTGCCTATTTATATTTATAACATTTTATTTTCATTTTCATTCTGTACTCTTGATTTTTAATACAAATTAATAACATATTTCGTCATTTTTCATAGTGAAATATGCTTGTAAAAATTAATCCCAACAGTATTTTAAACTAATGATATTTCGAATATTTAATATATCAATAAAATATTAACACATTACAATTTATCTTTTAAATTGAATTGGTTATTTAATTTCTGATTTCAATAAGAACAACATCAAATAATTTGGATCCAGTTTTAAATCTATAGTGCCTGTGTCAATGAAGCATTTCATAAATTATCACTGGCAGATCTAACGACACCAAACATAATTAATGTATATTTAATATTTTTAGGATTATACCTACCAGTTGGGTTATTTCTTTAAGCGTCAACAGTTGTCTCTATAGATATGTATTTGTTTCGAAGTCCGTAAGCAAATTAAGCATTCTTCAAAGATAAATATTCAAACAGTGGCATTTAATAATTAACATCAGGCACATATTATATACACTATACAAGATCAATAACTTTATATCATTTAGTTAAAATTATTTACAGAACATTTTTATCTCAAAAAATGTGAATAAAATTATGTACATAGGTACCTACTTAAATTGTTCATTAGGTATTGTTCATTAGGTAGGTTTCGTTAGGTTAAGTTTTACTCAAATTTAATGATAACACTTTAAGAGTTCAATTAAATTCATACTTATAGAATTAACTTATAGAAAATTTACGTTATTTCATGATGTTTAGTTCAGGAGAACGATATATACACGGTATTACGGTAGTATATTATATTATATCTTCACGTCAAAAACAAAAGAGAAACTCGACACATGTTATTCGACAATGTTCTAGTTTACACTTTACTTTAATAGTTTATCGTCTGTAACTAAACGGGATGAACGTATTTCTTACTCTGTACACATTAATTTATTATATTATATTGAGAAATAAATACCAAGTAACCTATATATTACTCATAAGTTTCATTCATTTTTTTTTTTTTTTGTGAAAATAGAATATTATTTTTATGTAGGTGTATAGTTTATACTTAAATGTTTTTACTTCGAACGTACGTCATTCAAATGGCTGACTGAACACATCTTTAACCTAAACTGTTTAGAGTTCGGTTAGGTATACCTGGTATACCAACATCTTATAATAAAGCATATGGTGTTCACAATTTAATTTTTACCAACGTTTAACCTGTAAGTAGCTACAGTTTATTTTACGTTATATTACCACAGTCGGTAACCCGGGGAAAGATTAAGACACAAAATCCTTATATAACTACGGCTATTAAATGGAAAACATAGATACGTTAAATGGTTAGCGTTTAATATTTCGTTTCATTTCAGCACTAAGAATATATACGTATACGGTATACTATACATCAAGATATTGAGCAGGTCTATTCAGTTTATCAATGCGTCGAAATTATAACAAGAAATTACCTTATAAAAAAGTTTAGTAAAAATATATGACAGCGCTTCGTAGGTAAACTCAATTTATGTAGATACAGTAATGCACGCTGAATGTGCATATTTTGATTGGTTGCTATATGTTGTAGTCAATAAATAATTAAAACATCTAACTAACTTATTACATGTTATTATGCTACATTATAATACCAAATAAAATATCACTATTAAATAAGAATGATATGAGTAAATTTAAATGTCAACCTCAACATCTATAAGACCATAAGTCATAACCAACCCATTTTCAGACATAATTATTTAAACTATGATATTGATAGTAATAATAATTTAGGTTCCATCATCAGTTTTATTTTAAACAATAATAAATCTGAATTCACTTAAAGAACCATAAAATAGTTTTTGTACAAAAACAAACTAATTTTAAAATATTTATATAATTTTTTTATATCCATATAATAATATAATAACTATTATTTTATTCTTTCATCCATACTATTTTACCTTAAAAGTTACAACGGAATAAAATAATAGTCACAAATAAAATAAATATTTCAGAAACTGAAATAAAGTTCAATTTTTTATATTTTAAACCACAATCTCTTCAGTACTATAAGATTGTATATTAGCTACGATATTTTATGCTGCAAAAATAAGTGGGAAAAGGTAATACTGTAATGACAACGGATTTATCAGCGGCGAAGGATTTAAAATATATATTTATTTGATATTCTCCCCGCATTTGACATGTTAAGCCAATCTATATACCAAGGTGATTTAACCAGGATCAATTTCTATACATAAATAAATGGGAAATTAAAATAAAAAAGACAAAGAGGAAAGTACAACAAATGTCCTACCGTCTGTAAAGATTAAGAAAAATAAGAAAAGAAATGTAAGTAGGACAAGTAGGTACTCCCAAAAGAACGAACTGGGATAACGATGCATTACCTGTCTAGTATCCAGGCCCTTGTTTATTTATTCAACAAAGACTAACAATTTTGAGAAAAGCTAAAAAGAATAAGTATACCGATTGGTCAATTATGTATATTTTTTTACAGAGAATGTATAGTATTTTTATATACTAAACAACAGAATTAGTAAATTCAACGGCAACAAATTGTGCATACATATTACATAACAAGAAAATATTTATAGTTGTGAAATAAAATTTGTAAAACATCAAATTAAAAAAAAAACCACTTTATCAAGCTAAACATTCCTTTTTAAATTGTATATTCCATAGTGACATAAAATGCATTATATTCTAATGTCATAAAATGCACTGTTAAACCCTTAGGGACTATAACAAAAATTATGATACAGTTTATTAATCCCCGAGGGAAATGTCATCTTATGGTGTACCTACAGTATTATTGTTTGAGTTTTGTTTTTATATTAATTACTTAAATATTTAAACTTTATACTAAAATAAATAAATAAAATAAATTATTCAAAAACGTTGCTTACTAAATAAATATAAAAATGTAGTATGACTTAACCACAAATAAGCCAGACCCAAAAATGTGTGGGAGTAATGCAATTAGCTTAACATCAATACGTGGAGAAGTGGAAAAAGTGTTAGTACGGAACATACACGAAATATAAATATATTATCGCTCTAGTACGTAGTACACTATAGATAAATTATGTATAAAAACAATGCAATGGTAAGAAATAATAATTTATTTAATAACCTTAAAAACGAAAGAAACATTACATTACAATTGATATTTGATAATAATAATAACATAGCATTATATTTACTATTCTTTATAGTATGTGTGTGCATATCCATGTGGTTCATAAAATAATACGTACTATTGCATACTGCAGATACATGGAATTCCATTATCTTTGTCTCGATTTCTGCTATCAAAAATCCTACATAAACAGCTCTACAACATTTCTCCACTGAAGATTTAAATTCAAAAAAAGGGGGAAGTAGCCACTACGTAATTGCTGTACAGTAGGTGTCGAGTGTACCTCATATAAGTCATAATCGAATAAGTTACTGTAATGTTGTATCTGGTAAATTTGAATTCGAAAATGATATTGCATAATATAAAAAATAATTCTTAGCGAAGATGGTCAGTCAGCTTTATATTTAAGTACCTATATTATATGATATATACTTTTTATAATGCTATTACAGTAACTTTTTTTTTATTATTATTTATTAGTAATACGGTAGGTTGAATTAATGTTTCCTGAAAGCATTGCAGTCAATACAGACTTATCATAGAACGGTATGAATAGGTTCGTCGTATAATAATATATAAATAGGCCATAACATACAGATAAACTTAATGTTTTGAAAATTTCATTGAGTACATACCTATATAAAATATAATAATATAGGTACGTAAGAGTTGCAAATCCTTCAATAAATATTTGTGAATAAGAACGAAATAAAAAGTATGTAGGTGTTCAAGGTGTTTGACTGAACATAAAATCTATATAAAAAAATTTAAAAATATTAAAAATATCAAAAATAACTACATACAGCTCAAAAAATGTCAAATATTTTTATCATGTATAGTTTAGGTAATGACATAACTATTTATATAATAATTAATAATATTTAATATGACCAATGTAGTATGCAGCCCAAATTACCTGAAAGCTGAAGGTACCAACTGAGTAGGTATATCTTACAATATGTTAAAATGGTATTTAATTAAAAATAAATTTTGTTCATATGAACAACAACCATAAAACACAAAATGTAATTCTTTCAACTACCCGCAGATTCTTTACAAATACACTTAAATTAATTGAAAACTTCAACTGCAGTTAATTCAATTTGGTTATTTGGTTATTAATGTGATTAACGAAAAACAATTGTTTTCGTGCATTAAATATATCACAATAATAATTATAAAACAGCATGTTCTATTGTATAATCACTTTAACGTAATAGTATCACTAAAACGTCAACTATATTCACTAATAAATATTTGAACAATGGCAAAATATTTTATTTCACAAAACCAATAAGTAATAACTGATATGGAATCAACTGGCTCGAGGAATAGTATTTTATTTTTATTGTAACAGAAAGTATCAAGACAGATAGTGTAGTAAATTTATTCGTGATGTAGATATATATTTTTATTTTTTGTATAAAACGAACATATTTTTTTTTTTTAAATAAATTATACTATGTACACGGATTTTTGAATTGATATTATAGTCTGTTCCCTATGTAAAATATATTTTAGTTCGATGCCGACCACGCTATTTATTTAAAAGTCACATTCTTCCACGCAAAGTCTAATTTCTTAGGCTTAAAGATTTTTTTTTAATCTGCTTTCGTTGTTCAAATATTGGTCTTATAAGCACAAACTAAAAATGGCCGAAAGCAAATAATATTTTAGAGGTGATTAAAAAACTCGAATTCCCGATGGAGTAATTTAATTTCGAATGTACATTTTCAAAACCAATTATTGTGATAAACGATTATTATTATTAAGGAGTTCCACATTGATCGAACATTTATAATTTAATTTAATAATAAAATAACCTTTCAAAATAATATTCTTTGATATTTATATATAAGTAACGCAGAGTCATGAATCCCAATTTATTTATATTGTTATTAGTTTATTACCTATTAAATAATTAACGAGATATAGGTATCATAGTTTTAGTAAACGTAATATATTTAAAACACTATAATTGAATAATTTATGAAAATTAAACAGTGTTTATGATGTTAAAACCATTAAGTTTAAACAATATATAAAAAAATGTTATTTATTTATATCGGTTTGAGTACTATAGCATGGAGTTTAAAAAAGTTTTTAAAACTAATGATGTCTTACAATAGCTTATTAAGATCTAAATTATAAATATAAAACTTTTTGCGTTTATTGTGCATGATACTGATTAAGTTAAAAAATAACCACTATACTTCATTAAAAACTTAAAACTTAAGCACTAGAATTAGATAAGTTTATACCATGTTATAAGTGATGATAAGGTTATAGTGCTCTTGGAGAATCCATCCTTTCCTTAAATTAATATATGTAAATTGATTACTGAACTTGGAACTTAAAGGTGAAATAATTTATTTCACATAACCCGTCTGTATAGATAACTCATAAAATAAATGTAATAATCATATAGTTGTAAAATATAAATTGCTGAGTAAGTTTAACATTATAATTAAATAATAAAGTTTATTGGTCACTGTTTTAGCGTCCTTATATTCGAAAGTTATAAATTGTTAAATAAATTTCAAATATAATATAATATTCAAGTGATGTAAAACTCGACTTGAAAGCTGTTTACCAGAGATTGGTGTCAGAATAATTGTTACCTATGCAAACTTATTATGTATAATATATAATTTATCATACATTTAAATATAACTATTTTTTATAACATCTCTAATCAAAGTATAGTTAAGTTCCATACCTATTGAAGAATTATTTGTCTATTAATTAATATATAATATTAATGAACTAATATTTAGAAAAATTAATTGACTTTTGGTAAAAAATATAACCATTCCCCAACATTTATTTTAAAACACTATAAACAATTGTACAGGTAAATAATAATAATAATAATAATAATAGGTAAATTTATATGATATTTCAAGAATTCAATATTTCGGAAATAATTAGATATTTAACGAACAATATAAAACTAAGATTTTATAAATTCATTAAATAAATATAAAAAATAGTACTGTACATTCAAATAAATAATATAATGAGTTGTATAAGATCAAAATCAATATTGCAACGCAACGAAATTTTTAAACAATGTTGTCGTAAAAATATAAAAATTACGATAAATCATCGATACGTAAAATAAAATATTCATACTCCTAGAATATTGCGAATAAAGAAAATAAAATATTTTCACTGAATATAGCGTTATGAGACAAATCTATACTCACCTTCAGATTTGACAAAAGTTCAAATGTGGAAAAGGACAAAAGGTAACTCAGCGTAATGGAGTTCATAAAAAAATCACAACCCGTCAATCGAACAAACAAAATAGAAAATACTCCATTCCTATAAGAATATGAACAAATAGTTAGACTCTAACAGTTAGAGAAAACAATTCCCAGTGGTTAGAAGTAGGATGCTATTTGTAATGATGCTACAAAAGCGAACTTTTTTTTGGAGAGATACTGAGTAGAGTATTTAATGTTTTTGGGTGTTTGGCAAGAGTTACTCGACGATTGTCTTCTGTGAATAACACTATTTTTATTTCAAACTTCTTACTTTGAACTCCATTTTTTTTTAATGTATTTATGTTTAATAATGTTTTAAATATTTATATTTTATATAATGTAATATTAATAAACTAAAATAATAAGATTCATTCTAAATTTAAAAAAAAAACTTTACACATCCTAACAAACTTTTAAATTTACATCACTATTACATAAGCGAGACTAGTGTTGGACAAATCTAAGTTATGTTTTTAGGAACACTAATGGCCGATTTAAAAGTTCGCTTTAAATATTCTTCTACAGCCAGGCCCGAAAAAAGTATTGAATTGTGAAGCGCTTACATAGTACATTATAATAATTATGCATACAATAGAAGCGAATTTATTTGTATTGTGAAGAGGTAATTGTAGCCCATTGTTGTATAACAAATACATAATATTCTTCGCTACACTCAAAATTTAAAATAATACTTATGGCAAAAAAAAATAAACGATCAAACATTCAAAACATTCTAAATGCCATTTTACACTGGGATTCGAGCTTCAAATGCGCTATAGCGGGTAAAATAAACTGTACCTACATAATAATATGTACAAAACTGCACTTGACGACAAACGCGTGAATTATAGGTATATGCGTACTTACACCGAGACCACAGCGATAGTATTGTGATCTGTGAAGAAAACATCGTTGAAACTCCTCAAACACACGTAATAGTTAGGTATAATGGTCGGATGAAAGTTAACAGGTATTAATATATATAGCATATATAATAACCGACCATATAATTATAAAGTTGGAGTTTAACGATCGAGAACTATCGCGTATGCCAAACACAAAATTTCGGAGTTGGTATAGCGAATCCACAGACGTTAGGATTGATGGAGACGATAAGGCGTGCACACTACACAGACTTAATTATGCGAGTGACTCATTAAAGGCGTGCGAGATTTTCGGTCGTTAGTTTGTATAAAGTAGTTAATACTCTGTGCGATGTGCGCGTCAAACGAAACACTACGGGACACTAGGTATTATAATATTATTATAGGTTTTCAAGTTATGGTTATGGTTTTCAAGTTAATGTTTCATCCATATCTTTATTATCATATGGTCGAGTTGAATTGTTCGTGAACTTGCTGAACCGTCCGCTACCAAACGTTATCATATCGCCAAGCAGATAAAACAGTGCAGGTGTTTTGGTAGAAAAAGATATGGGAAACGCTCCCTTAGACCACTATAACTTGTGATTCGTGCTAATGCGTCTTGTATACTATAACACCATAATAATACATTGTATTTATCTATACAATCTACATAATAACTATATTAATAATAACAGGTGGTTGTATAATAATAATAATAATAATAATAATAATAATAATAATAATAGTGGTGATGAAGAACGTAGTAGAAAAATAAAAATCCTTCCACGGTATTTCGGGAGTGCCGGAGTGACGTTAGTTGAATAACGCTTACACATTTAATCACGGTCCCCCTAATATGGGTTATTGTATACTCGAGTTGCATCAGTGACCTGTCGGCTTGTGGTCTACTTGAATCATCGGAGTGTCTGGCAAATACTACTAATTTACAGTGATGGCCAGTAATACGAATTTCGGAGCACACGCGATGGCGTATGAGTAGTATTTTGTATAGTATAGGAGTATAGTATTTGTTTAGTATAGGAGTGGGCCAGTGTTCAAACAATGAAGTTTAATATTATTAACAATATTCACGCCACAAGAACGAATTTTTTCACCACACCAATTAATGATACTGTGTCGTTGAAGTATTTTAAATACGGAATAGTAACTCAAAACAATTTAAAAAAATAAATAAATGGGCGCTCCTGCATGTGTGTGTGTGTGTGTGCGCTCGCGTTGTGTTTTATATAGGTTTATTTGTATTTGCATTTCTTTTTTTTATACCCGAGTAAATTAATGAGTAATGTGCATAAAGGACGTCATGTTTATTCCGATGAGTTTTCAGCTCTAATTTGAACTCTGGTATGAGTCCACAATACACATCACTTTCATTGTCTGAATATTAATTTCGACCATGACCGTCTAAATATATCACTAGACTAAAATATAGTTTATAGATATTATGGATCTATTACAACTCTCAACTTTGTAACAAACAAAACTTCACATATAATAAACTACATACATTTTATACTTACATGTAGTAATGGACTATATGCATAGTTATAGGCATAGTTATATGCGCATAGCTATACACATAAATAAACTAATACCTAATTAATAATGTTGTTATAACATAATATTATTATAATAATGGAGTTCCGTTTAATGTAAATATGGGATCACTGAAATGTAAAATCAACCTCTCTGTAGAATCAAAAGAATTTCGATCCAAATCGAATGTTCCTAATGTTAAATTGCCCTTTTATTCGAATCACTGTGGACAGAATAATTGAATCACTTTGATCGATTTTATGGCTTTTCAAAACTGATCAAGTTATATGTCTAACAGACGGTATACAATTTAATTATTGAACTTATATCCGTGTATTGATCAGGCTATTCAGTATTGTTATAGTTATAGTTCAAAAGTTATTTTGAGTTGGGTATTTAGCTTAAATATTTAAAATGTATATAAATAGCTCAAAAAGAAGAAAAAAAAATTTAAAGTGATGATATATATCTAGAAAATACTAATATGCAACTATTTGTTGAAAATCGGTGAACTACAACAAAATAACCACATAGTTTTTCAAAAATTGAAGTATTTATGGTATTACACCCTGAAACCATAATTTTTTTTAGATTTACCGATCATAAAGAAAAGTACTGGAAATTTTTTACGAAAACTTTTGGTTCATAAAGTACCAACTAAATCCAATTTTCTACCAGAAACTACCCCCGAAGTCAAAGATCAAACCAATTTTTTTTCTTTTACGAATAGTGTCTTCAACAAAAATCAAAACACACATCAATGCTGTAAAACCAATATATTCATCATTATCCACTCTGAAACTAAAATATCTGCACATAAAACACTCCTATATAATATGATAATTAAGAAAATTCCTGTTAGCCTGTGTTCGTTTAAAATATTAATACATCCAAATTCACAAACAAATTAACTTTTGGTTAACAGAAAGGATTACGACAACTAAAATGTTGTTATCATAAGCGATTACCGTTGACTGAGCGTTAACGGCATAATAACATATTAATGTATAATTCCTTAAGTTATTATCCACCACCAAAACGCGATGACTCATCATTTTCGTCCTGTTTGTAATGTGAATTATTGCAATAAATTCATAGTTTGTAATGAACCCGTTTGAATACATTTAGTTTATTTGATAATATTTATGTTCATAGTTTCCGCATAATAATTAACTCTCAAGTCTCAGTAATATTGCTTTCGTTAAACCATAGACTTAAGACACCCATACGTTGTCAAAACCAATAAAAATCTTCTTCTTTTTTTTTATTTATAATAGTATTTATAAATTGACAGATCTTGGACAGCGAAATATAAAATATATATAATATACATATCTGAATTAATGTGATAACCTTACAGGTTATTGAAAAATTAACAAAATATTGAACAAAGTACTGTGAAAATAATAATATGACTTGAGCATCTGCTCAAACACATGATTTTATAAAACATTTTTACTCTACAAAAAGAAATTCTAAAACTGTAGTATTTAAAACCTGATTTTTTAAATAATTCCACATAATTTTTATATTAGCTGGTAGTTGGTACACCTACATATTCTTTACATACATTTCGAAGAATTTAAGCATCGGCACAATACCATAAGTATATTGAATTCACAGCGTACAGTGCGACAGTAAAATGTATAATGATATGTATTGTGATTTTTTTCAATTGCAAACACAAGTGTACAATATAGCAATACTTTGCTAGCGCGCACACTTATTATTATTCCGGAAGCAAGAGGAAAGTCAGATCGTACAAGATATGCGTACGTTCACCGTTGCAGTGTTTTCTGTTTATCATCCATGCGTTTACCTACTGAAGCGCCGAACCCTTTATCTGTGAGCTATATACCTACATAATTTAAACGCAAGAGGGGTAGTTGCAGGGTTCGAGGGCGCCTTTTGTTTGACAGCGTTTCAATGTGCAAATATTGTGGAGCCCCGCCGACTATGTAAATCATTGTATATTTCTGATTAACGAATGGCCCCGACGTCCAAAATAATTGATATATTTATGTAAAATAAATATTGAATAAAAAATTGTAAATGTTTCACAAAAATATTGAGTATTAATTGATAAATGTAGTTTTTTTTAAATCTAGATAAATATCTCAAACCGTAGTTTGAACATTATTTTAAACAACTTTTAACCAACATTAAAAATTACAAGACTCAATATCATAAATAAATTATTACATTTGAATCAATATAAATTAATTTCATAAATAATATTGGAAATTTGAATGTTCTTAAAAAATAAAATTTGCATTAAAATAAATTAAAAGATTAATAATATCAGTTTAAAATATTTGATTTAATTAATCATACGATTAACCACTTTTAATACTTTAGGTATTAATACAAATTATGACAATTATAACAATTAAAGATATAAAATGTACCTTATCAAATGCACATTAATGATCTTAAAAAATATTTATATGATAAACATTGTAAGTTATTAAACGTGATTTAGCTGATTAAAATAAGTTTTAAAATATTTTATAATATTGAAGCTAAAAAAATTAAGCTCATCAAATATTTTTACAAAGTTTGTATTTATATATTTGATGAATAACTACAATTAATTATACCAAACATTTCATATGCAATATATTTCAGATAATCGTAGACTATTAATTAGGATGATTATTAATTACATATTATATGGCATATTATAATAACGATAAATTTATTGAATTTATGTTTTTATGAATATTTTATTTTTACTTGAAGAATAAACTGTTTTTAATCAGTTTTGTCAATACATTTTTAGATTCTGAGTGAAACGATGAATGTATTGATTTTACAATGATGTGTGTTTTTTTTTTTATTTTTTTTTTTATTTTTTTTTTTATTTTTGTGTCTGTCATCACGTTTTAGGACAGTAAAAGTGCTTGGATTTTCTTCATCAGTAGCTTTTCTGATAGGAAAGTGAATCTAGTTGGTACTTTGGGGGGTCAAAAGTATAAATTTCCCAGTAGTTTTCACAAGCGCCGGGAAAAACAAAGGAAAAACTAAGGAAAAACGGGAATTTTTAAGCAAAATTGGTTTTCCAAAAAATCGATTTTGGTTTTTGGTGTAACTCTAAAACAAATGAACGTATATACATGAAATTTTCACTGGTTGTTTATATTTGCATTTTCTATACACGATAACATTTTCAAAATATTTTGATTTATTTTGAACTGTTTAGGGACATTTTCATTTTCCATTTTTTTTAGTTTTTTTTCTAAAAATAGCAATAAAATTTTATTTGTTGGTTGCGAAAGCTTGAAAATTTAATAGAAGGCTCCTAATATATTGTTTCAAAGGCAGATGAAAAATATTAAAAATCCTTAGTCACAATTTTTTTTTATAAGCATTTAAAGTTCAAAAATTGACAAAATATGGAAAAATCACGAAAATTAGCAAATTATTTTGAGTTAAGAATTCGTAAAATTTTTTCTTTTTAAATCTAAGATTTGAAAATTAAACACAAGATTCCTTATAAGATTATCTACCTTTATCAAAAAAAAAAATGTCTATAAGAAAGTCAAATTAAATTTTTATGAGCATTTGAAATTCAAATTTTTACAACATTGAATATTCACTCGATTTCCCATGTAGCGATTTCCTTATTTTGTTGTAATTCAAAAACATATAACTGTAGATACATGAAAATTTCACTGAATGTTTATATTAGCATTTCCTATACACCATACAATTTTGAAAATATTTTGACTCTTTTTGAGCTGTTTATGGACATTTACAGCTTTCAATTTTTTTTAGTTTTTTTTCTATAAATATCAATAAAGTTTTATCTGTTGGGCCAAAAAGTGTAAAAATTTAATACAAGGCTCCTGATATATTGTTACAATAGCAGTTGAAAAATATTAAAAATACATAGGCACAGTTTTTTTTTATAAGCATTTAAATATCAGATTTTGACAAAATTTATCAAAATCTCGAAAATTATCAATCATTGAAATTAATAAATTATAAAATGTTCAGTTTTTATAGCTAAGGATTGCAAATTTAAAACAAAGGTTCTCATAAATAGTTCATACTGTAACCAAAAAATCTAAAAAATATATGAACACAGTTATTTTTTACAGACATTTTAAATTCAAATTTGGACGAAATTACATATTAAAAAACCTAGAATAACTATTTTAGTTATTTTGTTGTGATTGAATAATATTATTCGTGGGTACTTGAAACTTCTAAAGTGTACTATTATATATCTATGATAGTATCACGGTTTTTGTTGATGTATAACGCGTTATAAGTACCTAATGGACATTGTGATATGATTAATTTGGAATTTATTATAGGTACCTATTATAGGTCAATTTTTTGTTTTATAAGACATATTATATACATATATAATATGTCTTATACATAGACTGACATACCGTCTCCGCTCAGAATCGTTTTTCTTATACAATGATATTATATCGTTGAATTCAAATTTAATATCATCCATTATACAGTGACCCACTTGTAACCTACTGTACAGCAGAGCGACATCCACTTACCCACCTTTTTAAATATAAAGCCTGACAATCCAATTTATTTTAAAAATCGAGTTTCTATGATGTTAAATCTTATTTACTAAACAGTCTTGTAATATCGAAAAATAATTGGCAAATTAAAATATTTTTTCATTGAATATGTTTGCCAATTTAAAAACATAAATGTCATAAGTATAAAATATATTATATAACATATTACATTTTACATAGTAATATAGTATATTGGAAGTTTCTAAACTTCTAGTAAAATAATAATAACCTAAGTCATTTAACAAGCCATTAAAGTTGTTTGAATAAAATATATTTGACATGACGTTAAATTGCATAAAAAATTAATAATAACGCCAATAAATTTATGATTTACTCACAATATTATGTAGAATGAAATGTGATATTTCCATTTTCCAGTCACATTTTTACCTAAGGACATTTTGTGATGTGATCTAACCAGTCGGGTTGAAAATAATAGAAAGCTTATAGAAAACTATAAAAACTAATGCATAATGTGTCGTCTAATAACGCCCTAATTTTGTTTCAAGCATAAATAGTACACCAATATTTATGAAGCGGGGTTTTCTGGCACTACAATATTGTTATTATTAAAATCCTTCATAAGGTGACGGGTTTTCGGTAGGATTAATTATTCCTGTCTATTACAGGTGCAACCTTGTGAAATTGCATTTTATATTTCCAATACCATGGGTCACTGGTTAATTACTGAATGTACATAATACAGGGTAGTTGTTATTATTAAATTTAAAGAGCGTAGAATTATGTATATTTTTCGGTAGCACATATTTTATTCGATGGATTAATTACTAAATCATAAGTAATTAATATTTTGACTTAAAATGACTGACTTTAACGCTAACCAACATAGCACACTAAAAAAAAAGGGTAGGTATTCAATTTTATTACGTTTTACTCACAACTGACAAATAATTCTGCCACCACAATCCACTAATATTAGTTAACAGTATATAACCCCTTTTAATTTGATTCAATTTTGAGATAATTGTGTACATATTATTATCACCAAGTGATGTTTTAAAAGTAATCAATACAAAAAATGTGTCATTTTTTTTTTTTAATTTACCGTTTTCGGTGGTTGCCGGAACAGTGCGAGCTTGCGTGTAAACCATTATCGGTTGTTTGAACAGTCACAACGAGTATTTAAATAATAATAATTCAAAATATAATATTATACAACACCTAAATCAATTGTATTTTGACCATATATTTTGTATATGCTGTTAAAATAAACATACATTCGCATATACGTTAATATGGCTTCATTGTTTTGATTTCATAAAGTATTGAAAAGTTTGTACATGTATCAATTTTTATGGCATTATACTTAATCATGGAATATTTTACAGACTAACATTAACATTAAAATATTAAACAATAATATTTGAAAGTAATAAAAAAATAAACATCAAAATGTCGTATTTTAATAATTTCGTCCCCGGTAGCCACAAAGAGTTTTAATTAATCACAATGTATATAATGTATAGTAGCTATTGTAAAACAAAGCGTATTAATCATAATCAATTTGATGGTCAATGTATTTTTTGTACTGTCCAATACTTAATGCTACAAAAAAATTGTGATTTATAGTACCAAAATTCATGTGGTTTGTTATTTCACATTTTTAGCTGTTTCAGCATGATATTATATAAAGACATTTTAATGTATATTCAGCATCAGCGATGTTAACTAAATGCTTACAGCTCGGTACATTTTAAAATAAAAATGTGTCGGGTTTAGCAAAAAAAAAAATAATGGACAAGTAGGTAAATTTATTATCTGAGTCGTTATCAAGACATAAGTAACTTATTTATAAACTGTACATAATATAATAGTAATTTTAACGGATAAAAATCGTGTTCACAGAATGCATTTTATGTCAATATTGTTTGATATTTGAACGATGTTTTGGTTGAACAAGCATGCATAATAATGATACCCAATAATAATAACATATTTTACGTAAAATGTTAAGTACGGGTATTGTTTCCACTTTGCTCAGTAAATTTTACCATTTTATACTTTATTTGGGATATTGACAACAGTCTGTTCAGAATGCTCAACTATTGTCTATTGCTATTAATATTTTATGCACATACGGTTCTACAAATACAAAATCCTAAGTGTTACTATGTATGATATTGACATTCATCAAGAGAATGTTTACATTTACGAATACCAAAATGAATGCATTGAAAGTATGAAAATATTGTTTAAAATAATTATGACCGATTTAGTTCATTGTATGTTGATAATGTTCATAGTTTCGACTTAAAATGACAATACATACATTATTATAACAGTTTGACTAGCATCTAATACGATATTGCTATCTTAATAATTATTGCATCAGATATTGATTAACGATTTTGTCATACCGGGCGTTGTTTCATTAAGAAAAGCTGTAACAACAGCTTATAAACTAGTGACTAAGACCACAACACTGGAATAGTTAAAAATAAATAAACACCACTCAAGGGAAAAGTAGAGCCGCAAAAATAATGGCTTTCTATGTAATTTTAGCATAATGCAATAAAATACATAATTCTAAATAACTCTCTCAAACAAAATTTAAAATTTAAATTTCTTTCAAAAATAATATAATATTAAATACCTACTCAATAAGTATAGAAAAAATATAATTTATTATCAAAATCAATAACATTAATTTTTGTTTATTATCGTGTATGTGACAATCAAAAAATGTTAATTTATGTCAAAATTATTAAGAAATCACAAAATATCCTCTCATTTAAAAGTTCACTTGGTGAACTGATTTATTGCTTTTGGCCATGATACTAGGTAATATATTATTATTTAATATATTATATTATTACAGGGAATTTTCGACAACGGGCATGGTTTTGTTTTACAAAATCTGTTGCACGGCGTAATGTATAGGCAATAGAGGTGCACAGATAGGAACAATAACACAAAAACAGATACAAAAATGAATAGTACATCAAATGCTATAAAAAATGTCATGTATAGTATTTGAGTACACTTTATAGGTATTGTTCAGTTATTGCAGTTATAATATAACTGCATTCAATGTCATAATATCACAAGTATTTTTTTATTTTGTTTTGTCTTTGAATGTATCTGTGTATAAATTTGAAGGTTTGTACATTTTAGGTTACTGATTTAATAATTTAAAAATTAAAGTATTTTATAACAACGTGGCTCCGTGCCATCTAGTTGAAATTATTATCCGGATTAACACTGCCCATAAAAAAAATCCAAATATCATACATATAAATCATCTTGTATTTTTTTCAATCAATATACCTAAATTTAATTATTTATAAATATTAAATTATTTATTCACAATAAAACATAAAAACCATGGTTTATTTTTAATAATTAAAATTAAATTTATAATTAAAACTATTAGAAACAAAAGCGTAATCTTAATTTAATATTCATTTCTAAAACAATAGTAAAACAAACAAATATCTTAAGTTAATAACTACATAGCAAAACTATAATAAATTATTAATACAGTCTTTAAAATTTAACCACTGGATTATGAAAGCAAGTATAAGTAATTTTTAATTATATTATAATTGTTTTCTTTTCCTCGGTGTACAAAAAACCTTTTATTATGATACAATACGCGCGTTTGTTTATTCTTACTCATGCCATAGGTACCTACAATCAATTGTAAATCTTAAAACTCAAAATGTTGGTTGTATAAAATATTTTCGATCACATACATAGTTTAATATATATAATTCCTTGCGGTCATAAACTTTGGTTCATAGTGGATATGATAGTGAAAATCTTAAACGTGTGACGCATTTTGAGACAAATAAAATAAACCTATTGGGAATACGTACAATCTGAACTATGAAAGAGATCATCCGGAAGAAAAAGAAATCGTCGTGTATTAAGCATTGGTTTTCATACGTCTGACCTAATCGCCATTTCCCTTCTTTGCCCTATCTTTTATTGGCAGCCATATTTTTGTGAACTGAAAATACACATTGATCTCCCAGAGGACTGTAAAACCAATTGAATCTGATGTGATTTACCATGTGGTCATCGCCAAATATAGAAAATAATAATATACATCGGGAAAAATATCAAAAGTAAAAAAACGAAATGCATAGTTCAGTGTCGAGATTTTTGGTTTTAAAAAAATTAGAAAACAAGTATTAACTCCAATCATCTATTATGTCTAAGAACACGGTACTCGTGTGAACAAGAAACATATTGACTATTGTGCATAATAGACATTTTTTAAATTTATTCAAAGTAATGTAATTAATTATGGTTTTTATTTATCTACTCACATCGTGTCTTTATAATATTATATTCCACACATATGGTACCATTTTTCAGTAATTTAATGATACAAACAGTTATGTGCCAAACCTTAGAAATTTTTGTTGAAAGATTGTATAATTTTATCGATAAAAAAATATTATTGACACACAACAACTATTAAAAGCACACAAATAAATTATACTATCATGATTTTCAAATGAATAGTTTCTTAAAATTTCACAGAATTTCTTCCTAAAACTGTAATTATCAGTTAGTATCCACTAATACTATTATTATTTACGAAATGAAATGAATATAATATTTAAAAAACAAAGTCTTAAAATATATGTATCTATAAAAAGTAATAATAATAAATAAAATACAAAAGTGGGATAATATACGTATTTACAATAATTGTTATTCAATGTATAATTATAATTTTAAAAAGATATCCTAATAAATTATGAAGAATGTTAAAAACAATTTATTAAACTAGTAACATTATATTGAGATGTATTGTATAATTATAATCGAAGTAAAAATATTAAATTTAAAATAACTAAATTTTTATTATAATCTATTTGTTAGTATTTTACCATTAAGATTTAAGACATTATGCATATTGCTGACATACGTATAATTTACAATAACATAGATACACTTTTAAATAAAACCTCATAATATATAATGTAAAAACAATTTATTCTAGAAATTTAAATAAATTACGGCGACCACGTTAAAATTTTAAATGTCTTAATGTAATTCTATACTTAATACAAAACTTTTATAATTAAAAAGCCATTAGGGGTACAAGTACAGAGTATAAACATTATATGAGTAGGTATATAGTAAAATAAGTTTGAAACTAATTAATTGATAGCAATCTTTAATTATTTGTATTTAATTGGATCTCATGAAAATTGATGATTGCATAAATTTGTCATAATGCCAATGTGATTGCGTAAACCAAATATAAATCAACATATGAGCATTACAAAAAAAAAAAAAAAAATGCAGAAACGTCTAAATTGTAAACTTACTTATATGTACTATTATGTTCATTATACATAATATTTACCTAAAGCTTTAGAGTAAATACAATTCACACAATACCTAGTTACTTTTTAGTTGAAAATTATCACCAAAAGTGCTAATATGTTCTGAATTGAATATTCCGCGTTTCCAGCAACTGTTTCCAATAAACGTTTCAAAGTTAATTATTTTTAAATCACTAAACTGTTGATCTATTACTCACATAGTTAAGTCTAAAAATGCTATTCGTGGTTTTACAGGATGAAATTACTAATTTTTAGCATAATACATATAGTAAATGATCAGACAGTATTATGGCTTAAGATTTATTTTAATGTTATTACGTTGCTATAATATTACAATGGACCTATAATCTATACACAATGGGATTATTAAGTAAAACGTTGTGAATTTAATGCGATTTTGATATGAAACTGCAATCGTTACCCTTTTGAAAATGTTAATTACAATACAAATACAATCCAATAAACTATATTATATGACCACCAGTAAATTAATAATGTCATCTGCTGTTGCATAACAACTTTGGTAGAGCCCCTTCAATTATAAACATAATAAATTATGCACTGATTAAAGCGTATATCGTAGTATATAAGATGACGAATGACAATAACCTACCTACACCAGTGGCGTATATAGGAGGGAGCCCCCCTAGGCCAGAACTCATAGTGAATTTGCAGGTTCAATTAAACCATTTCATGTATATCTACACTGTTTACAGTTTTTTGCCATAATTAATTTAGCCGGTTGATTAAAATCGTTTTGAGAAATCAACAAGGAAATGTTAAATTGTCAGGACTTGGTTTGGTGACTTTGATGTTTTAAATTCACAGTAAGATAACATTAAAATATATATGTTTATATGAAATCGTCAATATTTTTAAAAAAGAATTAAAAAATTAATTTTATAATTATAAAATTAAATTGCGCAATTTTTATCTGAATTTATAACCACCCAGCTCCCTAAAAAAATGTTAGTCGCACTATGCTAACTAATGATAAATTGGCCAATTGTGAAAATAATTTGTATATACGCTACTGACCTACACATAGACACATAGTGGGTATAATATTATAACAGTGCTGGCCAACAATTGTAGTATTGTATTCTGTATTGTGGATTGTACACTAACATACGTGTAGCGTGTGAATAATATCATAATAATGAATAATCTATTATTGTAAATATCGACGCGTTACTTAATACTATTACAATATATAATCTAATGACCAATCTGATTTATTAGGCATCATAGCATATTTATCTGCAGATCATAGAGAATCGCATTACTTAAAATTAAATTTGTACTATTTAAAAAAAAAATGTATTTTATTTCGACCGTTGACCTTGGAATTAAAGATATTATTTATGAATTAATGACAATAATTGGGGTTAGAATAAGGCCCACAGTTATTCCATTTTAAACCCTGTTTTCAGAATCGAATTTAGACCAGATTTAATTAACAGGACTAGTTAAATTACTATTATAGATTTAATTACTATAGGCTATAGAGAACCAATGGAGGATAAGAGGAATATAAATGTAATAATTTCAGTACTTATCAAAATATATATTAAAGTAGACGACTGAAATCATATCAAACCGTAGGTTTGGAATCAGAAAAAAATGTTCATTGATTAGTTCGTTATTACTTCGTTATTGCGTGAATCCATGACAAATCTCACACGATAAAAATATAGGTAACCTTTTAACTGAAATAATTGACTGATTATTATCGTTCGGAAAAAATTGTTCACATTATTATTAGCCCGATTAGGTGAACGAAGATAGCGAAGATACGAGTATTGCACATGTAGGTATATAATATAAATTATAAGTAATATAATATTATAACACAAGATGAATGTCTAAACGTAGTGGTTTTATTTACCCTCATAAACTTCTCGCTAACGATGCTATTACATAAAATATGTTCTTTTGGCCTTAGTCGGCTTAAAACTAACCAAACTACTTGAATACTTTGTATAATAGTAATATTTATTGAACTCCAGATATATTTAAATATAACATGCCCCCCCCATACATTGTTCTCCCCCTGATATCTCTAAGAAACCCGAAAACAAAAACGTTTAGATAGTTAACCATTGAAAGCCACAGTTATAATTTTCAAAAACATTAATACTTAGACAAGTTATTGACCGGACCTGGAACAGATATGAAATATCCTGTATTATGATTTAACTTTACGTGATATAAAAATATTCAATTTTCTATTCATGCATTGTAAATTATAATTATTAAATATAGAACGTACGAAAGGGCACTGCCGAACATTGGAATACGCCGTGTAAAAAGGTATTATACCAGTATACCACAGCCGGTCCTTTAATCTTCGATTTGCAGTCACATGCATGCCGATCCTATATAAAGGACGACCGCCCTGGTATCCAAAGCCGTTCACTATTATGTGTTCACTGTGTATATATATGATATATATATATATATATATCTACTATAATATAATATTATTATATATGTACCATACCAAAATCATTAAACTGAAATATCGTATATGTTGAGGATTTATGCCTCAATATAATATTATATAGCTTCGATAGTGAGCTTCACCGAAGAGAATAAAAAAATTCAAAACTCAAATACTTATAGAAATAAACGCATATACGTTTAAATATATTATTTCATATAGGTAATAAATTATTCAACGATTACGCTAACATAATGGTACAAAATCTACAAAATTGCAACAAATCTGCAGTTTTGTGTATTCATGTATACATTTTGTATGTAATTAAAGTATTATATATTTAGAAGTAACAGTAAAAAAAGTATTTAATATTTTGTTTTAATTATTTGATATTCTTTTTTTCATTGTGGTTATTATTCATCTACTCTATAATGGTTGATTATGACGTAGTTTTCGGTATCTGGTATTAAATGCAATTTTATACATGGGTAATTTGTCTGTAATGTTAAACTTACATTTTTAATTTGTTTTGTCAATAGATAAATAATTTATTCTATTATATGCATTTTATTTTTCATTCGAACAACTCAATACCTTTAACTAATATTTTCTTAATAATAATTAGTGCATGTTTATGAGCGAAATAATAATTATGGTATTAGCAACACAAAATATTTTAAAAATTCATCAATTTAAACAAGCCGTTACTTAATATAATTCAGTAACTAAAAATTTTCTTCTTTTTCAGTTTTTAGCATAAAAAAATGATATGCATAATGAACTTTAATATATTATTTACTTAATTTTCTTTCATAATACATATATTAAGATATTTTGTAACCTCAAATTTACTGCATAAATGGAAAGAATGGAGCTTATTATCATTCAATTGTATTATAATCTTTTCTTCTTGATTCCCTTATGTTCATAAACTCTTAAGAAAAATGGAATGAAGATAAATTAAGGCACTTCCCAGTACTATATTTCATACTCTTTTCAAAATGTCTGCTCATTGCATTGTTTGAATACAATAGCAGATTTTAATATAAATATAATATAAATACAAATATATATATATAATGTATACATACATAGAGCGTGATTACTTTAACGAGACTACCTTATTTTACAATAATCGTATTAATATTATAGGAAGACGATTTAAATTTTTTTTTTAATTTAACTGATTCATATTGGAATCTGAACTTGAAAAAGTACTGTTAATCTAAGAGCCATATGGTTATTAGAGTCAGTATATGTATATAAATTGAAAGCTATGATTAATTTTTGTATTTTAAATATCAGTACTGATAACTTCTGAACAGAGCTCAGTCAGTCCATAAAATGTCAGAATTTAAATATAGAATAATCGAATATTCGTGATCTCACATTATATTATTTATCATTTTTCATAGTAATTTTGTTGTTTTTTTGATTTTTGATTTTTGTCAAAAACCACTAAGAGGATTAATACAAGCCATATCTTTAGGATTATGACCATCATAATATTGTTGAATTTTCAATCTGAAAGAATACCACACGTCCACACCAACTGATTTTTTGCTATTATAGTGCTATACCCAACGAAACAAAAAAAAAGTTTCCCATCAGAACAAGAAAAAAAACGGCACATATGAAAAGGATACAAGATAATTGTAGGACAACTGTCCTTTTTCACTTCAATTGGTACAGCAAGTCAATGTGATATTCTTTTATTTTTAATTTGTAAGAAATAATAAATCACTTCATTCAAAAAGTGGTTTTTAGAGGAGCTCAGTTAACTATATATACCTAGGGAATGCCTTAACAATTTATAGCGAAAAAGAGCGGTTCTCAATTGAAAACGAGAAATTTGATTCACCGCAGGAGACTTCTTATAAATGGCATACAAAAATATAATTATTTGAAAACATAGGTACACCAAAAATTCCAAAAAATCTAAATTTGAATGCATTATTAAAAAAAAAAAATGGGGGTGAACATGCTTGATGAATCACCTTATGTGTTACCCTACAGTGTTACCTACGTCGCGAATTGTGACTGACGATGTGTGCGTATATATAACATATTATACTTACGCAAAAACGTTTATATAACAAATAGACGATGTCTGCGAGACGCGCTTGTGGTACCTATCGTTAAACCGCTTCTCGTTTGTAAAAAGTTTAACCCGTAACCAGAACTAACGCGAGGCAACCACGTGATTGATGGCTTTGGACAAGAGAGTCGGACCTAATCCAATATTTTCACACACACACATGTAGCGACTATACTATTATAGTTACCACTACCGCGGTCACGGTCGGCGGATCGCCATAACTCATCGGTCTACGTAGATATAATAATAATAATACATATAACAGTTTGCCTCTCTACCGCGTACTCGAGTGAACACCCCTTACCACAAAACTCACACGCACGCACACTTGCCACCTGGTGGCAGGTGTGGGACGTCCCCACGGGTTCAATTAGGCTATACCGATGCCATAAGTGGGTGACGTCATCGACGTCGTTGTAGCTCTTTGGAGGAAATTGGTGGGCGAACAAGGTAACATGTTCGTAACGACGTTATATTATGACGTATAGTGCGTGAAAACGATATTATAATAATTTAAGTATATGACTCGTGTATAGGTATATACAGGGTAGTTCACTTTAAGCATGCTCATCCAAATTTGAACCTTTAATTACAATTTTATTGAAATAATATTTATAAAACAATCTCGTTAACCCGAAACCCAAACATTAAATATTTGAATAACAATTGTTAATTTTATTAAATAAGTAGGTACCTATTAGTTATAAAATGTTATAACAAATGTGCAAAAATTCTCAAATTTTGGAGATGGCGGGGAGGGAGTAAGGTTATTTTGATAATATCCAAGAACGGTAAATGCGTTTTTCTTGTGATATATATATTTACGTCATAACCATAGACAAATAAACTATGGTCTATGGGTAAGTCTATTCACTCTTTTAATTGTTCTAAGATCTTACCCTTATTAACCCAAATAATAACGGTTATTAATTCCCAAACGTTTGTTTAAATATTTTATTCCAATGTCTGAACACCCGAAACCCGAATAAATTATTCTGGTGCAGAGCTCTGATTATTATACCTAGTATTAATGTACTATATTATCATACATTCATACATAATTAGTTAGTAAATAGTAAATACGACCTTTTGCCAAAGTCAATAAGTTAATATAGGTATCTGATATAAAAAAAATCCAAATGTATAAATTAATCTAATTTAAATAGTTTGATGTAAGCTAATTCCCTTGTAGTTGATCCTCAAAATGAATTAATACTTTATTTATTTAGTAGAACATTGATTTCCCTTGTGACACTTTGAGGGGCATAATATTTTCCGTTACTGTTTGCTCTATGTTTCATCATCTGAATAAAATTTAGCACTTCACTCCATTTTATACTCTTATGATATTGTAACATCAGAATATGAGTTAACTAACAGGTACTAATGGGGCCGAATGGTGCATATTGGATGCATCTGCAGGTCATTTGAAGACATCTATAAACGGTTTGGTAGTATATTTGTGTTACAAGAAATAGATGTATCAGTTTTATAAACGAAATGAAATGTACAATTCATTCACCAATTATATACCTAGTTTATACAAGACATTTTTTATTAACTTTTTGTAACAAATTATTTTACAGTCAACTTTGTCCAGAGATAAACGGGTATATTGTACACTATGTCCGAACAATAATTAAGAAAATATTTTGATTTTGACCAATTTACTGTATAAGGGACTGTAGACATAGCCCGGGCATCTCTTTCAATAACATTTGTCTTACATTTTCCTCTTTGGCACGTAACATAATATACATAATATAACATATTATAGGTAACGTGAATATATAATATTCTTCAAAGGTATAGGAGATAAAACAAACTTGTTGAACCATATAAACTTTTACTTTTATAGACAAACAAAATTGTCGGACCGTAAAAACTTTTGCGACCGATACCTGTCCTTCAACAATGCTTTCCAGATCACACCTGTGTATCCCAACAGTCACGAAAGGTCGTTACAACCCTACAAAGTACAAATAATACTCGAAAACCTCTTTCTAATCACGTTTCTGGCTCTACAAAACAATTCATAATACTGTAATACAATTTATAATTATATGAATAGTACATAATATTGTATATTATACTAAAACAAGTAAAAATTTCAAATTATTAAATATTATAAAACATTATAATAAGTATGAACGTTTAGTATTTTATTGTATCATCGCGTTATATTGTTTCGAAAAGACTCAAAAAACAGTACAGTACCTACACCTATATTATGTTTCATCTTAATTCGATGTATATTTGTATTTACACTATATAAGTAATAGGTATACGTTATTTGTTTGCTTTGTTTATAATTTAATCAAAAACATATATTGGTTTGTACCACGAGCCATAAAGCTAAAATAATACATGGTACAATAATTCGGTAGGTACCAATAACTACTGTTGATTATTTGATATAAATGCTAATTTTATAGAAGCATTATTGTAGTAGGTATGGAATGAACATTCAAACCAGCCAAATAAATTTAAATAATATTTAGATGATCGTACATACAATAGATAATCGATTGAATTATTTATCCTATACAAGCCAATAACATAAAAAAATTATGTTAAACAGTAATATATTAAAACTGATCACACAAATCTCTGTCTAATCAGGTATATTTTATAATTAATCCTATTAGAGTAGAAATATTTCTATAATTGAGCATAGACGTGAATGCCAAATAAAAAATTAATATTTATTATAAAATAGCTACTTGAAATGTAAATGTACCTATTGCATTTATTTTATCTGAACGCGTTACAATTTGTAGGTATATTATTTTTCTATATTTAAAAACATATAAATATCTAATTCGTATTATGCGAGGTAATATTTTCACAATTTATTATAAAATATTTTGATAATTATTAAAATAATACGTGATGAACCTAAGATGGCTATTACATTCGTCGTTACTAAATAATATCCACACGTACCTATGTAATAAAATGTTTGATGAACGTATCAAGAAAAAATAATATGAAATATATATACCTACTTTATACATAATATTTAACATACATTCAAAATGCATACAACTACTTTGATTTAACTTAAGTTTACATATTATACCAAATCATTGTTATACTTTATGATATTTCAAAGTTAATACATATTTATTAAACGTATAATTATAATACGAAAGATTCAAAGATATTCTTGAATACTTACCTCATAATAATAGTGTAAGTATCTACCTACCTTCTATTTTATTTTGTATACATTTTTTACAAGCGATATTTATACCATAATGATAAAATTATGTATGATAATAAATAATAATATATGATAAACATTTAAAAATGCTAATTTTAAATAGTTGTTCCTATATAAATATAAAGGATTAAAAATTAAAACTTAAATTTGTTCGTACACCCTCTATAATCTATATACATTATACCTAACCTACTAAAAACACCGAAAAACTGTAAAAATATGATAATAAATAAAATAATTCCACTTTATATCACAAAAATACTAAAAAACAAAGACGATTAACAATAATTAATAAAAATGTTTGGATAATGTGTTTATACCTTTGGTTTGTGTTTGCTTTTTAGAATTAAGTATACGCACATGTCAGATAATATTAGGAGAGTCAGACAGTCAGTAGGTTATTAAAATAAAAAAATCCCAAGGCGACCATTAGAAATTGTCTCAAGATGTTACGTAAATTTAGTCGTATAATATTATACTACTAAATATGCAGATATCCTGTATAGTAGTGTAATAAAATACCTATAATTATATTAAAACTGGAAAACACAATGGCCCATTTGTACCTACGCAATTTAGTACCCCAGAAGTCACATTAAATTCGCTGGGAATCTTCCATTACCTTTATTTAACAAAACACAATGCAATTGTAATTTAAAGGCCATTCACATTTCTTTCCATACAATACACACTAATTTTGGTTAATCTCTTGAACTTTATACTTTTGTAACAAGAATATAGCTTATTAGTTTAAGATCACATATTATTATTTTTCAACTAAAAAATAAAGAACTGCATTCGTTTGGAACTTTTAAGGGTAAAATATGCAAAAATAACAATATTTTGCACAAAGAAAATGTGTGAAAAAATAAAGGTTAGTATTTAGTTTAATGTACAATAATTATAACATTTTTTCTAAATGTCTTCCACGCTAAGCTTATAATACGTATGCAGCAAAGTGTGAATACATAGGTATTTTGTTTTCATCCTAGCAAATATAATTTTATACATCCTACTATAATTTAAAAATAAAAAAAATTGTTCTCGTTCATTAAATATAATCCATATAATATATAATTTTTTTTTTGTTTTGACTATATTCATACAAGATATTATAAAATAGTTACGTTTAATCATTTTAACATTTCTTGTTTAGGTAGGTACTCTTATACAATAAATATAAATATTGTATTTCCTCCTCTATATCTAGATAAGAATATATTATATTACTCTAAACCAGGGGTAGCCAAACTTGTTTTGATTGATATCTAAGAAAGAATATATTTTTGCTTTGAAGATTTCTTTGACGTAAAAAAAAATATTTTTTTATTTTGAAAAAGTTAGTTTCCTATCAAAAAATAAGTAATTCAAATTTAGCGTCCAAATAATTTAAAAATAAATTAACACTATGTTGTTGGTGCAGAAGCGTGCATTGCAAATCGTTGAACACTTAATTATAATCTGGAAAATACTACTAAACTCGCTAGCTAAATTCGCTAACTACTAAACTAAGACGCTGTTTTAAATGATCATCAGGAAATGAATGTAGGCGTGTAGCTCTCAAGTTCGGTATTCAGCTTTTAAAACTTTCATGTAAGGAAATTTAATTTCACACAAACAGGTTAATCCGAAATATATGAATTTATAAGATGTAACTCAGTAACTGAATAAACTAAATTAACAATATTAAGTTCTAACTAGGGGAATCAACTTTGAAAACGTTCGAAATTGACCAGTCGAGCGTAGTATTGATGGCGATCGACCATTTGGCCACCCCTGCTTTAAGCTCTTATATTATATACGTATGGTATTACAAATGGATAACTTCCTCTATTAAACGATTCACGTTACGAATTTGTTTTGATATCATAATAATTTGTTGTAGGTAGTAAGTACATGTGGGTACTCAGATTGTTATTAATTTCTTCATTAATAGGTAATAATAAGAAGAATAAGAAAAACAACATTTAATGTAAATATTCTACACATATTATCATCTATTTTCTACTATTATCTGTACTATATTATAAATACTTTTCAACAATTGAAAATTTGTGGCATACAAGTTTTTAAAATTTTAAAGCTTAACAAAAAATAATAATACCTATAATACGATGTGTTTTCCCTTTATTGAGATTTTAACATTAAAATTATTATTTCTCGAAACTTAACTTAATACCTTTTACCTTTTTAAAACGATTTCATTTAAACATATTTTAGCTTAAATATTAAATAAATATTCAAATTCATTTGAATTTATATTTAAACATTAATTATTTTAAAATGTTCCATGTTTTCTCGAATATAGAAATTCAATTATCCCGCTATTTAAAACAAGTTATGGCATTTGGAGATACCCATAGTTCACTATTTTCTAATCTATTTAAATTCAAATATCACAACAGAAAACCAAAATAAGAAAATGGAAAATTCTAAAGAAGAATTGTCATATTTTAATATTATTTAAGAATTTAAGATATAATATTTTAATAATTAAATTTCTTTAATAATCATATACCTACGTAATCTCTAAATATATTTCATTCACTGCTAAGTTAAATAAATATGGAGGTAAAAGCTGTAGGTGTAGCCGTTGTGTACATCTGTATTAATATATTGTATTGAGGCGACATATCCTGTATTATAAATTTACACACTAATATTCAGGATAATTATTCAAACCACCGAATGTATAATGCATATTATTCATATTATTACCTACCTATGTGTTTATTTTTATTAATAAAATCTAATTTACTTGAAACTTGGAAAAATAATTTTATTTTAAGTTATATATGATAAAATAATAGTTCATAGTTGTATGCATATTATTTTTTAGTATATATTTCAATGTATAAATAACTAAGAGGAATAATTAAATCATTGACACGAAAAAGAAATTCAAAACTAATGCGTATTTAGCTAGTTATAGATATTAATGGTTATCATAATTCATAATAATATATTATTATAGTTCTGTTATTATGTTTATAATATAAATGTTAAGTATAGATTTGTCTGATTGAATTAAAAAACAGGCCCGGATACAAAAACCGTACGTGTTGGATATTTCAGTTTTTATCATCGTGGAATCGTGATACAAAAATTAAAAAATAAATAATAAGCCATTGCATTAAAAAAAGTTTTGAATGGAACATACGCTAAACCAAGTTAACTCGAATTTCTAGAAGCCTCTTAAAAAACCGTCGAGATTCGTTTTTCAATCGATAAAGGAGCTAAAATGTAACTTTTTGAGTATTCCTATCTCTTTTTGAAAGAAAAAGCTCACAGAAAATAATGGAATAAAAAACATCATTTTAAAATCAATACGCTTTTCGTTTCATTCGACATCTAAAATAATCGTATATTAATCGTGTTCAATATTAACTATTTATAATCCTGACTCATAAATACACAACTATTTCTTTATTTTTATTTTTTTGGGAACGTCCAATACATTACACTAATCTTTATATTTTCACTGAAGATGTACTTGAAGTAAATTAGTTGAGTGCATTTTAGTGTTTTCCGGGGTTTCAAACTCTTTAAACAAACTTTACTAATTATATAGTGTGTACTTGTGCGTAATGTATATATACCTAATATAATATATTATCTTACACTACACATTTAAAATCGATACAAGGAAAACTATATATAATAAGTACCTGTATATTCATACAAATCAAAATTCTGTTTTTACTCAATAGTTAATTTTATAATTAAATATATAATAAATTTCTGCAATTATATATTAAGTTTATCTACTAATTCAAAACTCTGTAAATACAATATGCATTATTGATTTTCACAAAACCAATTAAAAAAATGTATAAATTAAATAAACAAATTAGTTACCATCCTATATTAGCTATATTATTCAAACATAAAAGTATTTTTAATTTCTGGAAATATTATATTAGTAGGAGGATTTAAAATTTTCAAAACATTTTATGAATTTATTAATTCGCTCAACGGAAGTAGGTAGTTGTTAATATTGTGTCTGTTACATACTTGCATTGTGTTGTAAACGTCATGATAATGGTTGAGAGAAGTGTACACCTATAACTATGGGTATTTCGATTATCTACAGAATTCAACAACAACGGAAGTGTAAATACTGAATGTACCTAGGTACATAATACATATTTATTATGTATAATACAAAACAAGACTCAGCGTAATACCACAACGTATTTATGCTAGTATGCTTGTTTATGGTCAATTTAATAATATTGTTATGATGAAAATACTATTAAATTTATGAGATTAATAATTTGTTACCAATTTTAATATAAAATACAAATTTTAATGTACTATAAAAAGAAACAGCTCCACAAATATTAAAATTGTAGGATGCGAAGAAAATATAATAGTCTAAAACGCGTATGCACCAAAATTACACTAGGTACGCGTAGTTCATAAAACGTTAAAATATTTTTTAACAAAAAAGGTGGAAGTAATAAGTAGGCAACCTTTTTTCTGTAGATGTCGAGTATACCTCATTGAGTAATTCACTGTAATAGATGCGTTATAATATTTGAATTCAAAGATAAATCATCGCATACGAAAAACAATACCAAGCGGAGACGGTCTGCTAGCCTAGCTGTATTACTAAGTATATTTTATACTGCAATGAATAATAATTATAGTAATTATTTTACTATTAATAATACAGTAGCTTGAATTTGTTTATGCTAAATATTACATTTTATATCATAGTGTAGGTATATAGCCTAACCTATAGGTATTTTTATTAACTTTTAATTCAATATACTGACTTACTGTAGAACAGTGGGAATAGCTTCATGTAGACAGTCTTTATATTATCTATAGGCTCTCTAGATTCATAGTATAAACACGTAATAGCCATACGCAATGATATTTTCAAAGTGTTTGGATTAATTTTAAGCTAATATAAGCCACGGTGAGACATATAACACAGTGATGCAGCAAAATTTGATGTCAGACTTACCACTCTGTACCTACAACCTCTATTGTGTAAAATAATATTGTATAGATACTTATTTTGTGACTTATGTAGTTTAAGCATAGACGATAGACCTTAAGTTAAAGTACAAACTACAAAGTATACTAAGTACAAATGTATATTATTATTTATAATATTTTATCGTACCAACTACTACTTTACATAGAATATACACATAGGCGTGCGCACGGGGGCAGCAGAGGCAGCATATGCTGCCCCTGGACTTTCTTTGGGGCCACCGGGGCCGGCAAATATTAAATAATGGGCCTCGGTAAAATTATATTTCCACAAAATTTTTTTTTTGTTTTGATAAACTATAGATAAATATTTTATATAGGCTTGTAGAAAAGTACACCTTTAGTGGCTTAGTACCTTACTGTACAACCTTTTATCCAAAAAACAAATAACCAATACAATTTTAATTTTGATATTCAATAGTAAAAAAAGTAAAACTATGAGCTGGTTTTAATGGTGAATTTGAAAAATGGGCCGAATTAATCTCTTGCTGCCCCTGAAACCGGAGGCTGCGCACGCCTATGAATATACATATAGTATTTGACCTTACTTTACGTCTGGTACGGTTTTAAAAATATTGTACTCATTAACTCACATGTAACCTAACAAATAAACTAAAATCGTTATTCTTCGTTTAATTTGTTTGAATACTTAAAAGGTTTTTTGGTTTCAGTATGAAGTATACTTATGAGGAACACATTATATTTAACTTTTATATGCTTTTGTCTGAGAAAACATTTTTTATCGGCAATAATTATTGGAAAAACTAAAAAAAATATCGTACATTTCACATATCTATAAATACCTAGCTCAAAAAGAGAGAAAATATTTTTTTAAACTAAAAAATAGGTAGCTCTTATATAAACATTTGGTGAACATAGTATATCTTCTTGAAGAATAAATAAAAATACATAAATAATAATAGTATCTACGGTTATTCGCTATTGAATTATTTCCATCAAATATGAAAATCTATTTTGTTAAAAACTAGTTTTGCGTAAAAATTGCCTTTATTCCTAATTTTGTTTTTGTTTATCCTGATTATTAAGAAATTATTAAGAAAAATATTTTGCATTTTTTACCTTCCACCCCAAAAGTATTGTATATATTCACTTTTTTATCAAAAAGATATTGAAGTTGAAAATTGAAGCAGTTTTAATACTATCTATCGTATATATACCGATTAAAGACACAAAAAAAAGCACACACACCACTGTAAAATCAATACATTCATCCTTCCGTTATGAATCTGAAATAAAACTTTAATGTATACTCTTTGCTGCTGTTATAAATAGTACCATATTATTAAAGGGTGTTTTCTATTCAAAACAAACATAAACACTACAGCTAATACAAAAACAAATTGTGTAATATACGGAGTAATATACGTCTTCAGGGTACAAAACAATGATAAAACCTCTTAGATGTTTATAATGGGAATTTATAAACAAACAATTTCAGTGTTTTCTCGGTTATACAGGTGCAGCCTATAGACATACGCCGCCTCCGGGTAGTACGCTGAAATCAACGCTTTCTGAAAATCTATTTAAATTTTGTTCGAATAATATAAATAAAATAACACTTAATAAAAATATCAAATATTATACTAGCTGCATGTCTCGACGTGGTAGTCATAATTCAAACTTCAAAACAACCGACGACAGTTGTTTTATAATTTAAGTGAATCCAAAATACAAGATATATCTAACAATATAGGTACGATTTTTTTTGTTCAATAGTCATGAGAATAGTGCTCTTTTGATTTGATATTGTTATCTACATACCTATCCCATAATATTCTTAAGCTAGTTTTTCAATTTTTCATTTTCATAAAGAAGGGTTCATACTGAGAATTGTTACCTCATGAAAAATGAATATTGTTAGTTTGTATAGAGTCATTGGTATGGAAAATAAATATTACTTATTATAATTAGATATAATTTTAGACATACATTTTATACTTTTTTATTCAATTTTTTAAACAACTCAAATTACTGTGTTTCATTTATTTGTAGTTAACTTATAATAGAGTTTAACTTTAAGACCGAGTAAATACACTGTCAGCATTTAATTTGTCACGGGTAAACTCAGTGCAGGATCAGCTATAATTAATAAATAAATCTTATATGTAAAATCAAAGAATAAAACCGATAACCCTTATATAGACTTCTTCACTATTAGACCGATTTTCATTATATTTTTGTTATTTCGTCAATAGATTCACCAAGATATATACCTAGTTATAGTTACTTTTTATTACTTACTTTTTACTTTTCAACACATAAATGTTGAATTTAGTTGACTTACGATTTTTTTTTTTATACAGGTACTTATATTGTTGCTATTGGTTACAGAAAATAAAATAGTTATTATTATTGGATATACTTTTAGACCTGTATTTTATATCTGGTAAAAACAACTCAGATAATTGTATTAAAAATCTGTGGAGTATACATTTCATGGATTTTAAGAAAGGGTAAATCCACAGGCATTTAATTTAGGATCAGCTATACTGCTATAGTATAGTATAATATACTAATATAGTATAATACTATAATATAATATAATACACAACTTATTCTTGTCAAAAATAAATTGGCTAAACCTACCATATAATAATATAAAAATAAGTTATTAATAGCAATGTGAACGTATATAATATCCTCAAAACAATATTATATTTATTCAAGTAGGAGTAATATAGATTGACAGACCTGCAGCAGGGCTCCACACGGTATCGTTTTTCTTAAGCAATAATTTGACAGTGCCATCCCCTGTTTTTTTTAAAAATAATTATACCTTTTAATTTTAATACGTATACAATTTCGTTTTTTTTTTTTTTATCAATAGTTTCTAATTATTGTTACCATCGCACCTAATTACATTAACATAGTGACATACAAGACACAATTCAATGTTAGAAGCAAAAATATATTCTTGTTGGATCTCTATCAAAAAGAGTTTAGACCCCACTGCAATTATGTATGGTAATCAACATAAATATACAAAATCTACCACAAATATTTAATTACACAAAATATGAATTTTTTTCGATAATTACCAATTCGATAAATCGTATTTATATTACAGAAACACCTTGGCCGCATCGTTTGCGGCCGTCCAAAGGATACCTATCCCGGAAATGGATAACATGGGTTTGTATATAATGGAAAGGGTGATTTTGAAAAATGCATACGGTTCGCACCTGTGCCGCATTCCTTGTGGAGGTGAATTGTTTGAATATTTAAACTTAAACGCTTACATACTACAAAGCTGTTGTGGGACGGTGAAATTATATATTTTATGCGGTCCACGTACCCGAGCAAACAGCCATATTGCGTTTCATTGTAACGTGAACATATACCTACATTTAATTTTTTTATTTATATAATTATATATTATATATTTATATTTATATATTAAAAATTCATTGTAGACTGTGGTCAACCAAGAAAATTATTGTCAGTGTATACTGTAATACTGAATATACAGAATAATATAGGTACCTACTAAATATGACGTGTTGCAACTTCACAAGATATATAATAATTAGGGCAGATATTTTTATACTTTTCAGTCTTAACTTTTTATATTGCTAAGAAATACCTAAATCATACCAACATATTATGTTTTAGGACCAATCGAGCTAATTATAAATATTATTGTTACTACCTAACCAATGAAATCATTTTTTTTTGTATTAATTACCTATGTAGTTATAACTTTTGTTTTAATGATCGCAATATAATTAGTGGGTTCTTATGTATAAATCTATGAAAAATGAAGAATGATTATTTTTATTAAACTTTGGTTTTAAAATAAAATTTTACTTCTAAAAAATTAATTTTTATATTTTATTTTATGGTCGTATATTTATATGCTCTAATAGTAATATCTAATAATATAATATAACATTATGTTTTTAATTTTTAGTTTATAATACCTACTCGGTTAAACGTACTGCCGTACTCCGTATAGTTTCAATTATAAAACAACAAAATATAAATATAATATGTATGTGTGTGTGGATAAAAAAAGTATATTACATTATATTTTATACATATGTTGAATGTATTATATTCAACGGGACGTGACATTTTTTTTAAAAAACCCAACAGCCAGAGGGCAAAAGCACTTGACCCGAAAAAGGACGGTCAGCTTCATCCTCCCGTGGGTTGGTATATACCTAGTATATTATACCAGCTATTATATTATATTATTATATTTATGGTACGACAACAGTATAACGATATGTGCATGGTGTATGGATATGACTTACACATAACGCCGCGTTCCAGGTCCTCGTAGTAGCCTACAAACGCCAACTGTTGCAGTACACTGTTGGGCAAACGGTTCAGCGTATCAACCCGTCTGAGCCGTGACGTAATGGCCTCCACGTCTTTGGCGCTCCTGTCGGACGGTCTGAAACACGCATGAAATATGAAATGAAAATAAAAAACGCAATAATATTAATAATATTATTATATCGAACATTTAACACACGGCATTCACATCAGTTCGCAAATAAATAATAACCATCGCATCATTATTTATATTGTGTAATAAATAGTACCTATTAAATTGTAGGTACGTGCAAAAAACATAGGTATATTATATTTTTTTTTTTCATAAAACTGTATAGGTACCTATCAATTTAATGTTTTATTTTTTATTGTTTTTATATTTTTAAATGTATACCTATTAAGTTAATAGTATTAACATACTAAAAAAATACTCAATTATCTATTGTTGTTATTTTGCGTGTGGATGAATCACTAAAGTATTTATTTCTAATTGGTGACAGTAAACGGTTTTATAGTAAGTTGAAGATAATATAATATAATATAACTCACTACTCACATGCACAAAACCAAGACATGTAATCCGCATTACAATAATTATTAATTACTTTGTTGAAATCACATCAGTGACATAATAGTATTATAATCATAATGTAACCTTAAGTATAATAGTTACATAATATTATTATAATATAATTTTGAAGTAAGTAGCTACATAGTTATAAATAGGTACCATATTGTTTGATATAATACATATAGCCACATAATAGGCATACGGAAGACGAGTTACAATATTATGTTATTATCGGTGTTGTCTTAAATTAGAGTTTATACCTAATGACCATCGAACTATTCACGATTCGTGAGCCATGGTATTTAGGTATACTCTGGTGTAGAATTTGCATTGTGAAAAGATGCAAAACACAATATTACTTGAAAATTTTAAAGAGCAGTTGAATAACATCATACATTTTTATTTTTTTATTCCATATTTCGAAACAGAATATTATTCAAAGTATTTCAATGAATACAATTCAAATTTTGGAGAAATAGTTCATTAGTTATAAGTATTTAAAGTTTATATTAGCTTAATTTAGTTCCTGATAGGAATATGAATTTAAAAATGTATAATGTCAATCAAAAAAGTAAAAAACTTTTAAAATGATAATTTATGATAAAAATAGTTTAAGTAATATAATATTTTTATCAGAATGTTGTTCTTACAAGGGAAATGTAATAGATTTTTCACCATTTTCATTAATAGTTCAAATAAGTTCAAATAATAAATTTGGAAAAAAATTAAAAAAAAATTGTCAAGGGTGGGATTTGAACCCACGCCCACAGAGTGGACTGCGACCTGAACGCAGCGCCTTAGACCGCTCGGCCACCTTGACACACTTCCCAAAAACAAAAAAATGATACAATAAATTGAGCACTGTACCTATATAATACCTAATATTATATTCTATACATTTATAACAAACTACAATAAATAATAATAGATACATTAGATACATATTAAAATTTAAAAGTACATTTAAAACAATATAATTAAATTAAAATAGCATATGGCTAAATGTAATTGACAAAACAATTTTGATATACCAACCTAACTATTGTCTACCTATATTAATATTTAAGTACCTACTATAGCAGTATAGCATAGCCTATACTCTATAGGCTAATATATTGTATTTTATTAAGGAATAATTTTGTACTCCTACCTACTAAATCAATTGACAACAATAACCCCCCCCCTGTATTTACGTTATTGCCAGAGTCCAGAGTGTATTATTATTATTATTATTAGCATAAGTGTGCGCTGACATTATTGGCCGGAATATAGGGTACTATAATAGGGACATAGGGTAGCAATTAATCTACACAATATAATATTTGTACGAATTAGAAGTAAACACAAAATCGGCAGATAGTTTGTATAGTTGGTACCTACCTATAAAATAATAATAATATTGGTAAAAAGTATAATAACTTTAAAATTTAGTGATAAATGAACTAAAAAATACTTAAAAATCATCGAAATATATTTTGTTGGAATATTATATTTTGAAGATTTTCTTATTATTTCCAATTTATAGAAGTGCTCACTTCTCTGTAAAGCTTTCGGAGTGTCACGCATTCCACAAGATGCGGTATTCAAGGACAGACAAAGAAAAAAAATCACATTATTATAAACCAATGGCTTTCAAGTTCCCCATAAGAATATAATCAACATGAAATGTACTCATGTTTAAGTAAAAAAAAATAAAAAATCCCCTCAACATGGTTTTCAAATTTATTGGAGGTACCCATTGCAGATGTATTTAAATTTGGTCTACTGAGCAGCGTGTGATCTATAATGTATCTACACTCATAAATTTACTTTGATGCGGTTACCTACTTACCACCGCTAAATGAATGAAAGATAATATTATAAGATGTCAGTCTAGAATAATATATAAATATATAATATAGATTATATGTAATTATATATATGGGACATTGTAAGTAGTGGGTACCACGACACCACACCGATCCATTATTTAAGGCTAACACAAATAGAAATGAAGCGAAAATTATGGTTTCTGCAGAAACGTTGAGTTGATTAAATTTAATATATACCTACCACAAGTGTTGAATTTAACAAAACATTAAGTTGTAAACATTTTGTGAGTCGTTGAAATCTAAATAATCTATAGTGCTATACGACTACACATACTCTGCCTAATAATCATAGGCGTGCGCAGCCTCCGGTTTCAGGGGCAGCAAGAGATTAATTCGGCCCATTTTTCAAATTCACCATTAAAACCAGCTCATAGTTTTACTTTTTTTACTATTGAATATCAAAATTAAAATTGTATTGGTTATTTGTTTTTTTGGATAAAAGGTTGTACAGTAAGGTACTAATAAGCCACTAAAGGTGTACTTTTCTACAAGCGTATATAAAATATTTATCTATAGTTTATCAAAACAAAAAAAAAATTTTGTGGAAATATAATTTTACCGAGGCCCATTATTTAATATTTGCCGGCCCTGGTGGCCCCAAAGAAAGTCCAGGGGCAGCATATGCTGCCTCTGCTGCCCTCGTGCGCACGCCTATGCTAATAATACATATAAAAGGTACAAGTCATATAGCAATATAGGTGCGGGTACCTGCCTACTCGTACCTGTATATTTAAATAGAAATATGGATACGCATATACGAATAAGTGTACTTATTACCTACCTACCTACCTAATAATATTAGTTATAAACTTATAACTTATGTTATTATGTTAACTTTTTTAAAACTATTAAATAATATAATGTATAACAGTGTAATATTTTACTGCGTAACTGGGTACTGAGTTCAATGTGTATTTACAATACCCTCTTTTTATGTTTGATAATAAATAATATTATTATTTCTTATCTACATAATATTATAAAACATACATTTAATTAGTTATCGTTATTTATAGAACAAATCTTTAACTAGTTACAGTGGCATCCGCAGGATTTTTCAATGGGGGGGCTCTTGAAAATTAGTTAAAATGTTATTTTTATTTTGTCCAGTCTAATAATTGCAGACGTTTATTTGGGGTATTTTAAAATGTTTGTAACTTTTAAATTTTCTGGTAGAAAAAATGCTCTGATCATAAGCTTCAATGCCCAGTGTTTTTGGAAGCAAATTGGATCTAGTTGGTACTTTTAGGAGGTCGAAATTGAAAATGCTCAGTGCTTTTAAAAATAATTGACGAAAAAAAAATGAAAATTTATTTAAATTGTTTGGTCCTCACTTGGATTGTATTTGATAAATTAAAATTGTTTTCTATAAATATCAATAAAAAATTATTTATCCGGTCAAAAAGCTTAAGAATGTAATACGTAAGTTTTTTTTATTATAGCTAAAATATTAACAATACATAGGCATCATGGTTTTTTAGATTCTGAGTGAAACGATGAATGTATTGATTTTACAATGATGTGTGTTTTTTTTTATTTTTTTTTTTTTTTGTGTCTGTCATCACGGTTTAGGGCAGTAAAAGTGCTTCGATTTTCTTCAACAGTATCTTTGAAGTTCATAATTTTACAACATTGAATATTCACTCGATTTCTCGTGTAGCGGTTTTGTTATTTTATAGGTATTCAAAAACGATACATGACAATTTTACTGAATGTTTATATTTTTATTTTCTATACACCATAAAAGTTTGAAAATATTTTGACTCTTTTTGAGCTGTTTACGGGCATTGTCAGTTTTCAATTTTCTTAGTTTTTAGATTCTGAGTGGAACGATGAATGTATTGATTTTACAATGATGTGTGTTTTTTTTAATTTGTTATTTTTTTAATGTTTTTTTTTTTTTATTTTTGTGTCTGTGTACACGATAAGTAGTCGAAATAATGCTTCGATTTTCAACTTCAGTATCTTGTTCGATTGGAAAGTGAATATCGTTGGTGCATTGAGGAGGTCAAAATTTAAAATTCCCAGTAATTTTCAAAAGCACCAAGAAAAACAAAAGAAAAATTAAGGAAAAACGAGAATTTTTACGCAAAACCGGTTTTCCACAAAATCGATTTTGGTTTATGTTGTTACTCTACAACAAATGGCCGTAGATACATGAGATTTTCACCGGTTTTTTATATTTGCATTTTCTATACACTATAACATTTTCAAAATATTCTGATTTATTTTGAACTGTTTAGGGATATTTTCAGTTTACAATTTTATTAATTTTTTTTTTATGAATATCAATAAAATGTTATTTGTCGGGTAAAAAATCTTGAACATTTAATGCAAGGCTCCTGATATATTGTTACAATAGCAATTAAAAAATATTAAAAATCCTTAGTCACAGTTTTTTATTATAAGCATTTTAAGTTTAAATTTTGACAACATTTATCAAATTTAAAATTTAATAATAATTTTGTAGTTAAAAATTTATAAAATGTTCAACTTTTATAGAGAAGGATTGAAAATTTAAAACAAGATTTCACGTAAATAGGTTATATATAAATTACTTTATTCACAATAATATCATCAAATATACTTAGTAATTCCGTTTTCGCTCAGAATCGTTTTTCTTATACAATGATATTATTTCATTGAATTCAAATTTAACACCATCCATTACACATTACAGTGACCCACTGTACAGCAGAGTGACTTTTAAATAAGCATTTAAAGTTCAAATTTCGTCAAAACCACAGTTAATTTGTAGTTCAAAATTTATAAAATATAAAATATGTTTAGGTAAGGTTAGACAGTTTAATACAAGGTGTTTTATACAAGTAGTTCATACTTCATTCAAAAATTACAGATTTTTATTATTTACCTTTTTTTTTTTCAAAAATGAATTCATTCTGGTAAGAAATATATGAAATTTACGTCTTGCTTAGTTGCTACTATAGTTGACAGTTTAAACTTTTTGAAAAAGTAATAATATTACGGGAAATGGGGGGGGGCTTCAGCCCGTTAGCCCCCCCCCCCGTGTGAGGCCACTGACTATTTACACTTAATAAAATTATGTATTATAATAGTTACCTAATAAAAATATGTTTATGTCTGAACATGCCTATCTGTTTTAAATATATTTAAATTGCTGAAAAACAACTTATGTAGGATTCTGTACTAAATAATATGTATGCTAAGATGTATTATCAACACTTTAAAAAGAATTCAAATACCTATAAATAGCTTAAATATTTTAGTCAAAATTACTAATTCATGTTTTTACATTTTCATTGAGCCCCTAATGGAAATTAAAATATTTAAGTAACAAGTTATTTTACAAGTGTCCACGAATAATACTTTTTGAATTATAACAAATAAACTAATATCTTTGATGATAAACCTTTATTATACAATTGAATATCAAATGTTGTCAACATTCAAGCTTCAGACGCTCATAAAAATGTTTGTGGAATTGCGCTCAACTTTTTTTTTATACTTCTTATAAGAAAAACCTGAATGGTACCTACTATTTATTAAATGATAAAATCTTAGGTAGTAATAGCCCCCAAAGTTGAAAATGAATGCATTTTTACTGCTCCAAAAAGTGAAGACAGATAGAATTTCTTTTAAAAAAACACACATTATTATACAATCAATATACATTTATCGTTCCACTAATGATCTAAAATAGTTAAGTGACAGTAGTGTCTTGTTCTGTGCATGCTGCACATACTGTGCAGGGTTCATAAAGTATATTATTTATATGTTAATTATTAATTACTCGTAATAAGACCCGATTACTATTTCTCAATTGAACACAAACAAATAAATTAGCGAAAACAATCAATTTCAATTGAGTTATATTTAAGTATGAAGTATGTGTGGAGATGACTACATGTGAGTTCAAATAAGGCAAGTTGTATATTATTATAGTATGACGTATTATTAACTTTTATTTTTTACTTTGTATATTTGTATCTCGTTATATATATTTTATTTTATTGATTTATTAATTATTTTTTATTATTTATACTCAGACCAAGATGTTCAAATGTCAATAAAATTATACACTAACGTTTAGATTTTAGATTCTGAACGGAGCTATGAATGTATTGATTTTGCAATGTGTGTTTTTTATTTTTTGATTTGTGTCTGAATCCACGACAAGTAGTCGAAATAATGCTTCGATTTTCAACTTCAGTATCTTGTTCAATGGTACAGTAAATCTAGTTAATGCATTCGGGAAGTCAAAATTTAAAATTCCCAATAATTTTCAATTTTTCAATTGAGAAAACAAAAAAAACTTAATACGAGATATCATATAAGTTTGTCTACCTTTATCAACAAAAAAATCTCTACCGGGAAGTCAAATTAAATTTTTATGAGCGTTTGAAGTTAATATTTTTACAACATTGGATATTCACTCGATTTCTCATGTAGCAATTTTGTTATTTTGTTGTAATTCAAAAACGAATAACTGTAGATACATAAACATTTAACTGAATGTTTAAGTTTTCATTTTCATTTTCTATACACATATAAAAATTTTTGACTTGTATTGAGTTGTTTTCGGTCAATTTCAAATTTAAATTTTTCATTTTTTTTTTTTATAAATATCAATACAATTTAAAAATAGGTATCTAGAAAAAGTTAATGAATATTGAGTGCACATTTAAAGTATCGACTATCATTCATTGTTTAATACAAAATAAAAATTAATTTAATTTAAAAGTATTTTAAAACATTTTCCTATTTTTCTGTAATTTTTTTTTAGTTTTTCTCGATTATTTTGAAAAGTACTGAGATATTTTTATTATTTTGACTCCTAAAAGTACCAATTAGAATATTGGAACCAATTTTCTACCAAAAACAACAATCAAAAAGGAAAATTGGAAAATCGTTTCAGCTTCAAAACTCGATGACAGACATCAAACAATAAAATAAAAAATACAGACATTAAGTAATTTGTAGATTCATCGATCCTCTCAGAATCCAAAAAAAATGTGTAAGTAATTCAGCAGCCTTTGAAGAAAGTAAGCACGCTCACTATACTTAAACTCTCTCTTATATTTCAGATATTTATTTGTTCCTATATTGATAAATGACTCATAGGCAGTAATAATATTTATCTTCTCATTGGACAGTGCGCGCAGTTTCTCAAGAGTTAAGGTTGTTATAGTATACATAATATTATATTATGTAGGTATCTACTTATAAGTATATAAAGTGTACCGTTATCTTCGGCCTCTTTGATTTATACCATTTCCTTCTCCTGTGTTTTACAAATCTTTTTTTGGCTCATATATCCTCCCACGGTTATCTCTCGATATCGTCTAACTTCTCACTTTACTTATACAGCCCCTAAAGTTTAGTCAAGTATACAAAAACATTGTTGATGATAAAATCTTATAATAATGTCATATAAAATGTTTATAAATTACGTTTTATAATATCGTAGGAAATTATTTAATAAGAGGACAAGAGCATATCGCATTGTAAATATTTTGTAACTGATATAAAATAAAATAAAATAGTAAAAATCCTACTTTCTTCCATATAATAGAACTAATAGAAGTATAGAATTCTATAAAAGTATACTTTGGATCGATCGATTTTATAAAATTTTGATTGTAATAATATTTAATCGTGCATAGGATTCTTTTAATTAGGTATCTGATTGTAACACATTGATTTATTATCACACTACCGTGCATATAAGTAAACCGTACAACTGTAGAAATGTATTTTACATATATTTGTATGCATACCCATTACCCATGGTAGCAATATTATTTATGTAGGTATCTCATTAGTCATTTAAGGGAAAACTACTAACTATAGTAACTACCCCGTAACGTTGTACCAAACAAAACATACTAAGCATTAAGTAATGTTTAAAACTATATTTTAAATAATCATATTATAATGTGTTTTTTATTTCCTAACATTTTATTTTTTATAGTTACTATTTAAAAGAATACCAACCTAGGTAAATATTATAATTTGTACATAGGTAGGTACAATAAGAATATATTTTATAAATTATGTGTATTTTTTTGCTTAAGAAGAAAATCGAAGAGCGAGAGTACGAGACTATCCTATAGAACCCTCGATAATTCAAAGTTTATAAATAAAGGATAACATATAGATCCTGGACAAAAAGATTTAAGAAAATATTTTGTAAGAGGAATATATTGTATCTACTTTATATTAATAAATAGGTAAAACCATGTAATAAGAAAATCGAAAATCGGGTAACTGTATAATGGATAGGTCAAATTTGAAACAAAAAAATATGTATACATCCTTAACTAGGTACAGATAAATTTGCACATTTTCACGATTTTGGAGGGAACTTTGAAATTAAAACTCTTATAAAAAACATTCTGTTTAGGTATTGGGATCTTGTATATATAGGTACTATTGTAGTAAATGTTTGAGGATTTGGATTAATCCTAAAAATGTTAAGATATTTACACATTCAAAAATTTCTAAGTTTAGTCAAGGTACTTACATTTTATTATTATTATATTATTAAAACGATTGGCTTTAGGACATAGGTAGATGTGGAGAGTGAATGAGGTGTGAATGAACTATTGGTTTGATTTACTTTGAAACGCTATTTTATATTCCAATTAACCATTAGGTCAAGAAGATTTTCTAGGTTCGAGATGGCAATAAGTAACTATAGGTCTTTATGGACAGAGATAATAACCTTGTAGTCGGTATAGCTGGCAGTGGTTGAGTTTGTAGTGGATGGTTAATCGGACGCACATATATATATTATATATATATATACCAATAATAGGGGAATGTTATTACAACATGTGGAACCTCAGTGGCCCAGAATAAAAATTAGCCAAGTATATCAGAAAAAGAGGATCTGCGATGAATTCATAACGACCGATTGGCTAACAAGCTAAGTATGATTTTATTAGAAGGCGGGAAAAGAAATAGTATTATATATTTATATGGTATAACCGTAAGTTGTATATTATATTATTATATTTGTCTACCATATTATTTCCAGACAAGGCCTGGTGGATACAATTGATGGACTATGAGCACATAAATGCCTTAGAAACTATTCCAGAGATGAATGTGTCGTTTGTTAGTTAATTTATAGAAAACGGTGTAATACTTATAATATTACAGCCAACGGAATAGTAACTATATTTTATATGGCATAAGTGGTTTAGTGATTGTAGTTAGTATTTGTTTAAGACTTCGAGTGGGTATTTCATTTATATTTCTTTAACTATTATAATATAAGCGTGTAATTTGTATACAGCCTCACACCCCATTTTTTCATTTTTAAATCCATTCCCTTGCCAGAATTTCCAGACGTATACGCACATCCATGGGGAGTCCCTATTAAGGACGTGTTGAGTTGACACTCGCATCTCGGTACCATATTGCGCGTAGGATTCGTCTATGGTTGTTGCACCATGATCACGCACGCAGACCGTAATAACAGCTATATAATACAACGACATACACGGCTATGTGTACAACGACTGTTCTCACCCTGCACGTATTTACATCAGCAAAGGCTCTCTAGGAACAACAACACAACGGCATAATAACAATCGATGAAAGCCCTAAGCCACTAGCACATAATCCGTCGGACCACGTTGTAATGAAACCGCGTAATACCTATTGCCAACCGTCACCTCAACACATTATACTACCTATACCTATCCAGGTAATTCTTTTACCACTAGACAGTTATAGTTTGCCCAGTAAATAATGTATTCGTTTTTTTTTAATATATTTTTTTATATCATATTTTTATTTGAATATTAAAGTCATTAAAATACACCAGCTATATATTTTTAAATTTTATTATATTGGTATATATCAAATTAAAAACTAAATATTTTGAAGAATTGCATCGTGTATTCTAGAAATGATAATAAAAATTATTTCAAGCATCTATACGATAAATTATTTTGAATTGAAATGTTATAAATAACAGCGTTTGAGGAAAAAACCCTTATTAGTAAATTATTGTACATTTCAACATTATAAGTAGGTATGTATCTTTGTAATTTGTTAGTAGATATATTAATTTATTCATAAAATAATGGATAACAATTAATAATGGCAAATATTTGATCCATAATAATTATACAGGTGTATAAATTAAGTAAAACTGATCCCAAGACAAAATTATTATTAACATAGTATTGACCGATGCCTAATTGATTAAAAGTTAAAACATCAGATAATGATTAGGAATAGTGTTTATCAATTTAAATTAGTCAAAGCTACGTAAGCATACGTCATGATAATATCAACTGTATGATTAAAGTTATAATAGTATAATTTAATACTTAATTTGTAAAATATACCAAGGATAGACTATTTTTAAATAAATATTAACAAATATTAACATCGGAAAAGTTTGCAAGGATGACCGCAGAAATATAAAGGGGGGAGGCAAAGTATAAATCTCTGATAACACAGCACAGCAAATCCTATTAGATTCTGAGCGGAGCGATGAATGTATTGGTTTTACAATGATGTATGTTTTTATATTTTTATATTTTTATTTATATTTTTGTGTCTGTCATCACGTTTTGGGACAGTAAAAGTGCTTCGATTTTCTTCAATAGTACCTTTTCTGATAGGAAAGTGAATCTAGTTGGTACTTTGGGGGGTCAAAAGTAAACATTTTCCAGTAGTTTTCACAAGCGCCGGGAAAAACAACATAAAAATTAAGGAAAAACGGGAATTTTTACGCAAAATCGATTTTCCAAAAAATCGAATTTGGTTATTGGTGTAACTATAAAACAAATGACCGTAGATACATGAAATTTTCACTGGTTGTTTATATTTGCATTTTCTATACACGATAACATTTTCAAAATATTTTGATTTATTTTGAACTGTTTAGGGACATTTTCATTTTTCATTTTATTTTAGTTTTTTTTCTAGAAATACCAATAAAATTTTATTTGTTGGTTGCGAAAGCTTGAAAATTTAATAGAAGGCTCCTAATATGTTGTTTCAAAGGCAGATGAAAAATATTAAAAATCCTTAGTCACAATTTTTTTTTATAAGCATTTAAAGTTCAAAAATTGACAAAATATGGAAAAATCACGAAAATTAGCAAATTATTTTGAGTTAAGAATTCGTAAAAATTTTTCTTTTTAAATCTAAGATTTGAAAATGAAACACAAGATTCCTTATAAGATTATCTACCTTTATCAATAAAAAAATCTCTACCGGACAGTCAAATTAAATTTTTATGAGCGTTTGAAATTCAAATTTTTACAACATTGGATTTTCACTCGATTTCTCATGTAGCGATTTCCTTATTTTGTTGTAATTCAAAAACGAATAACTGTAGATACATGAAAATTTCACTGAATGTTTATATTAGCATTTCCTATACACCATACAATTTTGAAAATATTTTGACTCTTTTTGAGCTGTTTATGGACATTTACAGCTTTCAATTTTTTTTAGTTTTTTTTTCTATAAATATCAATAAAGTTTTATCTGTTGGGCCAAAAAGTGTAAAAATTTAATACAAGGCTCCTGATATATTGTTACAATATCAGTTGAAAAATATTAAAAATACATAGGCACGATTTTTTTTTATAAGCATTTAAAGTTGGAATTTTGACAAAATTTATCAAAATCTCGAAAATTATCAATCGTTGGAATTAAAAAATTATAAAATGTTCAGTTTTTATAACTAAGAGTTGAAAATTTAAAACAAAGATTCTCTTAAATAATTCATACTGTAACCAAAAAATCTAAAAAATATATAAACACACTTATTTTTTACAGACATTTTAATTTCAAATTTAGACAAAATTTCATATTTAAACCAAGAATTACGATTTTAGTTATTTTGTTGTGATTGTATAATATTATTCGTGGGTACTTGAAATTTCTAAAGTAATCTACTATATATATCTATGATAGTATCAGAGTTTGTTGTTGGTGTATAACGCGTTATAAGTACCTAATGGATATTGGATATGATTAATTTGGAATTCATTATAGGTCAATTTTTTTTAATACCATAGATATGTATATAATATGTCTTATACCTAGAAGGACATACCGTCTCCGCTCAGAATCGTTTTTCTTATACAATGATATTATATCATTGAATTCAAATTTAATACCATCCATTATACAATGACCCACTTGTAACCTACTGTACAGCAGAGCGACACCCACTTGCCCACCTTTTTTTTTTTTGTTTATACAAGTGCTAAAACAATTATAATTAATATTAACTAAAATAGAGCGAGGATCATACCCCCCCCCCCCCCGGCACTCGACTATGAGTGTTTAAAGTTCGAAGGTTGACATTTTTTTTCATTTTCTAATTTATTGGTGATTAAAAACGCCTTAACTGTCAATTTTTATATCATAGGTTTGAAAATGATTACATTATATTATTAAATATACCTTTCTCATATTTTTTATTATACCTAGAAATTTAGAAATATAACAAATCCATATCAAGCTTTTTTGATAAAATTTAAGTTCATGTCATTATATGTGGAGGTCCAATGTAAGTTGATATTGAATTATATGTTAATAAAAATAGTAAATTATATTATGTAATATTATGTATATGCGATGTTTTGGAAAAAATAAGTTCAACCTATCATATTACTAATAGAAAAACAAATAACTTGTAATATAAATAAACTATATAAATAATATCATTAAAAATGGAGTTTACACACTGTTTCTGCTCACAATAATTTTTCGTGCCTAGTTATACAATGATTAATTATTATTGAATTTAAATGTAACACACCCATTATAGTGAATAATTATCTACTCAATGACGAAGTTCACTCGAATCCTACTTCATTAAACAGCATAGAAAAATTTGAAACGCCATAAGAAAATCTTGATAATTTCTCGGCTGCACTGAAAAATATTGAATCATACATAATAATATGCTTTTGGTTGTTATTACCTGCTGGTTGTTGTTATTTTGTAATGTGATAAATATAAGAAAATAATCGAAAAGAAACGTTAGTTTATTTTAGGTGGTAAATTGCTATTTTAAATTCAGTTTCTTTGGTTGCCATGGTAACTATTACTGTATAGATCTGAAAAAAAATGTTGTATCCGCCCTTAAAACATGTTAAAATTGTGACAACATGAGTTTGATATTTTTGAATTGCTGCAAGAACTATTTTATTAATTTGTGTTACCACTTTATTAAATTATATTTTAAGACAAAGCAATGACATTTGAAAGACACTTTGTTTCCCTGTGCTCTAATGAAGTCATCAGGTATACCTTTCTACACTAATTTATTATTTCAAGGTGAGATTTGAATAGCAAAACTTGATTTAAAATTAATTCGTTAATTTCGTCTTTCATAACTAACTTTGTAACTTTAAGGACGATACTTTAGTTTAGTTTATAATTTACTTGAAATCACTTCACTCAACTTTGTATATAATTGTACACATATTAATTTCTTAATATCTAATTAAACTAGCTCTGAATCATTTTCAGTTTTCTTTTACTTATTTTTAGAACATAGCATACCTACTGCATAATCATCCATTAAACATTCGATACGGATACATATTCGATTTATCCAATTCTATACGAGAATATATTATATTTACTTCAATATGAAATAAATATTTGTTAGATATCATATTTTTATAAGTCTAATATAATTTAGAAGTTAAAGCTAATACTTAAATATAATTTACATTTCAAAAAAAAAAAAACTAAAATATAAATAAAAAAAATAGTATAATTGTTCTCCCCATTTACAAGTTACCTCTGATACAAATCGAATATGCATTGTAAACATATAGGTATATCATGGCATCATTCTTCTAGTTTTTACCATCTGTATAATATAATTATTATTAAATAATTATGATTGCTTTTTCATTGTGATTTTACTTTAATTACAAGCGTTTACTGAATTGCTGGTACATATTTGCAACATAAATAAGATTAGATAATTTATATATAATAACAGCAGAGCACTTTAGATATTACGAAGAAAATTATAAACTAATTTAACTTAATTAGTAAATTTTCCATTCAAACAATCATTATTTAAAAATATAAAATTTACTTAATAAATCAGAGGACAATAAATATGACGATAGAACAAAGTACTTTGTTGTGGTTTTTTGTTTTCTTTGAAGAAATTTGAACGTACATTTGAAGATTTAGGGTCTCATAACACGTACCTAGTTGTCAGTGGTATTTTATATTTGAACTTCAGATTTTCTAACAATAAGTATAGTATGTCAAATTGTCAAGTGAGATAAGGGAAAGTTGTTGTTATAATGTCCAAAGGATTCGTATTTCATTGAGTAACGTGGTGAGGCTGTATTTATAGTCAGTATTATATAGGTACCTATATATATTCTATATAACTTAATAATATTTTTAAAATATCCAAATTAAATTATTTTTAAATTAATATGTAACGTCGATTTACTTTTAATCTAAATATTATAATATTTCGATCCCCAGAATTTTTTTAAATAGTTTATATTTTATATGAAGAAAAAAGTTAGTAATGGTACACAAGTTGTTAGACTATTAACTCAATACCTAATACAAAAAAAATAAACATTTAAATATATAATATCTACTTTTTTTTTAAACGTTTACTTATTTTATAATAAAAGTACAAAATAAATACAATGTAATAAAAGAAAGCTAATATGTTTAATGATAGTATTATATGTACATATAGTTTTTGCTGTTAAGTTTTTAAATTTGAAAAATTATATATAAAACCAGGAAGGTGCTCAACTGTATAATAGTGTCATGTTATATCTTCATTGAGTATTAATTATTTAGAAAAGTACTGGTGTTTCGTACCAATTTCTGTAATAATGGCCGAGACTTGGCATACGGAAATTGAGTGCATAAAATATCACGTACTTATGTTTAGATATAGTCGTATACATATTACATAGTGTATATCGTATACGCCACAAATAATTGGAATCAAAGATAATTATACAAAGATGATTTTATTTTTATATAATATTATATTGAATATCCAATAGATAATAATATAATAGTAGTGCAGATAATACCTACGCCGAATTTAATATCTAGAGTAAGTAATTTACTACAATCAATTTATAGCATTAAATATTTTTCATATTTTATTGGCTTATTAAAATATGTACTGACTCACGAGTCACGACTCACTTAAACGATGGGAACCTGGTCATTGAATCATATGTACCTATTACGTTGACAGTGACACACGTACCCATGACCCGATGTTATCAACAACACGTTACGATATAATTTATTATATTATATTATATACACATATACATGCACAGACGAACTTGCCACGGAAAATCTTTACTAATGTATTTATAGACGTTACACGTACCAGGTAAAGTTTTTAAGGGGATAACGGAGCGCCAGTTATTTCACCAATCGCACAACGACGTCGTACCTATATGATTAGCGAGAGAACTTTTGTATAGCAAGTAGCAACCTATGTAAATACGCACGTCTGTTTTCACCCAACAGTTTCAGATAAGCATTTGCTTCGTTTAGAACCCCACGTCGGAAGATAGAACGAAAATTTGAGCACAAATGCAACGTTACATATTGTTTTATATTTTAATAATATTAGGTACGTAACAGTTGGAAATACTTATTTTTGACTCCCGAGTATCAACTATAGGTACATCACATTTTTTATCAGAAACTTCTTAATGTTAGAGATTGAACTCAGTTATCCGATAAAAACCCTAATTACAAAAATAAAATAAACACACATCGTAGCACCCTCCACTGGCCTATTTAAGTTTTTGTCTTGGGGTTGGGACGTCGTCGCCTCCTGTTCTAGCAGGTCTATTTATCTAATGCAATAAGTGCACAGGTGAGGATAAATATATCATAGTCCATAGGTACTATACTTTTCAATAATTTTTAAAATATAATATAATTGGTTTGTCAAAATAATAAAACCATGACTCAAATATATACAGTTATCTCAAATTGTAATACATTTTTTAAATATATTTGTTAAAATTATATATGAAGTAACCCATCTTTGTGGCTATGATTATCTATACATAAAAGGCAGTGTATCAATGTGTGTGTGGCTGTGGGTTATTGACTAAAAAACTACTTGTCCACTTTTGACAAAAAATACAGAGATTATTTATAGAAACACCGCACAAGTTTAGAGAGTAGCTTAAGCCTTAAACTCCATTCTATAGGTGATACTAAAAAACTTTTTTTATATACTTTTAATGATTACATGCCATATAAACTACTGCACCAACAATAATAACAAGTGTCGTATTTTAAAATTTTTCATTTTCACGGGTGAAAGTACACCTAAACCGATTAGCTCATGAAGTTATTATACTTAAGCCGAAATACACCAAGCGTTGTAAGTATATCCAATCCGCTGCAGGCGGATTGCTCACCTTGGTCAGATTTGTCCACAATCCGTGGTATACTGACACCGACATATACCCGTGAATTGAGGCAAAACCAAAATACACCAAGTGCCGTATATTATAATAATTGCAAATTTTTCACACGTTTGTGTAATTATTTTGAATTTTTGGTCTTTTCTAAAGACGAGTTTAATGCGTTTTTGGCATCTATATATGGACGATACATAGATTATCAAACTTTATTCAAAACCCCAACTCAATTGTAAGTCATTATAACAGATTATATAGTTTAAAATGTGTGACTTGACAGTATATGATCTCGTGATATTACTTTAGAAATTCTCAACAGCTAAATCATAAACTTTTATCATGACTATTAGGACGAAGTGGATTTGATGTCGATAACATTCCTTCCGGATTTACGGATCATTAAATCCTACAGACCAAATTGAGTTTAAGCTTAAACGTGTATCAGGAGTCAGGACTGAAGGGAAGTAAACAAAACGGAGTTTCCACGAATCAAGATGAGTATACAGTGTTCACATGTTGCGGCTATTGTGGGTCGTACAACATGTTTGGCTATTTTAATGGGGACCACGTCGGGTCGTTGTCAATGGTAACGGTGAAAAATGCATGACTTCAGGGAAAAGCGGGCATATACATTTACAATACTGAACAAAGTTAACTGGTATATTTTTATGTATCACTTTCAGTTTTTGAAACAATGACGACTGGATTCCCCCAAAAAATGTTTAAATATATAATAGTATGTATAGGTTAGGTTAGGTTAGGTTAGGACATGTGCTATTCATTGTATTATTTTATGAAAATGTGGTACAATTATATAATACAACTTTTTTTGCGTATGTTAGCCGTTAGGTATAGTATAGTATAGTCATACTCACTTATATGCATTTTAATTAATTTAATAATCTAAAAACAGTAGTGTGTGATGTTATTTTAGTTGTTTTTTATAAAACAAATTTACTGAAAATTAAAATGTAAAAATCTGCTCAACTTTGCATGAATTGTCTTGCAACTTTTTTTAAGCTTGTAAAATATGAATATTCAATAACAATCTGGAATTTGACATATTTTTAGCATGGCACACATTATCTATCAAATAATAAAATATTAGTATTCTACATGTTAAATTTGTTTTCCTTGTATTTAATGTTAATGAAAATTATTATATTTAAACAGTATTAGATAATTAATATGAGTGTATGAGAAAGATTTAATAGTAACGGCGAGTTAATTTTAGTAAGATCTTAAAATATTAAGATATTAGTCAATAAAACTGAGGTTAAAACTAAGGGAGTAGGTACAGGGATTAAAAATGATCTAAGAAAGAGAACAAAGAAATAACCATTACATTTTAAAAGTGTAATAAACAAAACATTTTAAAGAGTTTACTAACAATTCAACAAATTTATTTTTTCTAAATTGTTCATTATTTGATTTCAAAAACGACTGAGAATGTTTTAATTCTGAAATTTACCATCCTGCAATTACACGTATAAGGTTATATGAACCTACAGCTTTTTAAGTACATCACTGCCATAAAATATTATTACAAAGAATAAATCAATCCTTGTACAACCAAAAAGTTACTTTAATCTCACTCATCATGCAAAAACAAATGATTAATTTATTTTTACTTGAAGTAATTATTTATTGTTAAACATATTATATTAAGTAGATATATAAATTGTAATAAAAATAAAATATAAAACATTGTTTAAAAAACTTTTAATCGCCACCGATTACTAAAAACCATTAAAAAGTATTTACCCACATTAAACAAGATACAAATAATATATTTGAAAAGATTGATTACCAAAAAAATTCAATCGTCAAATCCACAAATTCTATATAAATACACATATCTAGAAGTTATGACATATAACACATTTTTCAATTTATCTTCGTCTACAATCAGAAAATTACATTTCTCATTCAGTAATACTTTATCGTAAGAAAAATATCAAATTTGACTTGCCGTCTGGTAATCATGGTTTAAATTCAGTTCTATACAAAATAAATATGAATAAAATATGTAGGTATATCTACATTCAATTCAATTAAAAATACCTAAAAGCTTTTCAACCTTTTGCCTTTTTAATGTAAATAATCAAGTATAAAATGCGAAATACAATAAACATAAGTAGGTTACCTATACTGTTCAAAAGCATTATTTTCAATATGTTCTTAATTTTTAATTTGATAAGATAAATGTAACGTTATTTTTCATTAAACACTTTTATTTAATTTTATACTTAGAATATGTGGTTATGTAATAAACTATGATTAAGTTTAGGTATAATGCATATTTGATTTTACCTTCGCAAATACAAATACTGTAGTGTTGAATATAAAAATGTACAGTAAAAAAATATAAAGCCATCAAGTAAGTAACCGCTTTTCTTATACCAACCGATAGCGAAATTAATAAATAATAATAATTTATCGAACATATAGTGACTCTATTCATTATTTTGGTTTAATTTTAACTTATTCTCATAATCTACTTAAATCTATTTACCATTTTCTCCTACTATCTTCAAAATACGAGTATGCATACAGGTGAATTTTGAATAATATGTAAATTCAATAGAATTCCCAGTATTTGACCTATTTATTTCTATTGATTTTTTTTTTCAATTTAAATCATATGGATTTTTCTGGAGCATGTATCAAAATTAAGCTATAGGTACTTGAATACATGATTGAAAATACGTACTTACTGAGTGATTCTTTCATCAGTAAATAATCAATATTTCAAAAAATATAAATTTTTTTTTAAAATAGGTACTATTTTGTTCATAATTTAATGTAATTATAAAACAATATTTTTGAAAAAAAAAAATATAATTATTTTTAACATTATGATTGTTCAAAATTATATTTTTATGAAAGGACACATATTTTTATTTAATATTCCAAAGTACCTATACTATTTTTCTGAGAAATTAAATATTGAATTTTGAACGGTTAATTGATTAGTTATAACTTCTAAGTATTTATTGCTTAGATGTATATTGGATTCAAGTGACACAGGCCACAGGAGTACGCCTCAAAATGTTGCAAAACTATTCTACTTTAAACTTCTTCTCTAAACTTTAAACACTTATTGTAACTAATTAATTCTTCATTTTAAAAACGATTTTTATGTATATATTTTTTTCTCAGAAAAATATTATGCTTTGGAATATGCAATTAAAAATGTACCTATAGGTTAGGTTATTCAAAAACATTTAAAATTAAAACAATAAAACGTAGTAAAAAATTAAATAATGTGATTGATGCAATGTTTTTTATAAATATTGGTTCCCTATGAATATAAAAATTATCAAAAATATATTTTTTTTAAAACATTCATACTTATAGAGAAAATTAGTATTTAGCTTATAAAAATTCAACCAGTAAATAATTTTTTTTAGTAGCCAGGATTACAATTAACATTTGTTTTATAGCCTATAAAATGATTATTCAATGCAACAGGGATAAGCAGTATTAAGTTAAGCGTATCAAAGTTACGTAATATAGTCCCACGTTAAATTGAAACTTGTAATTATTAAACGCTAACATCGTTTTCAAGTAACTTTAAAAAGTAACTCGTTATCATTTGTAATTTGTATGGAACAATTTTATAAAAGATACATAGAACTTGAGTTATAATATCTTAAGACTCTAAGATTTGAAAATAGTCTTGTATTATAATTGTTAGCTATCTATTTAAATTATATTTACTCAAAAACATTTAATATAAACAATTAGAAAACGTATAAAATCGGATATAAAATAGTTCAGTTTATTATACAAACATTCGACCAAATTTTTTGCAGAATATATATAATGGGTAATATTCAAATATATTTGAAAAACTTGACATAAAATTAATTATTATTAAATAATTCTAGAATTGAATTGTATTTAATAAAATAATTCCTGCTTATAAAAATATTTAAGTAGTTAATTGTATTGAACTACTTTACATCACTGCTAATTATTATTTACCAGTATATATACCTACCTATATCAAAAGTTGGAATTAATCCGGTAATTATTTTTTTTTTAAATAATATAATACTATGATTAACATTTATTTTTATTTGTAACCATTGTCGTTTTCAAATATGCTTTGATATTAAGTAGGTAATAATATAATGTATCATGTTATATTTATATTTTATTTTATTTTATTGAATAGACTGCTATATTATATAAACGTATAGTTATTATTCGTGTACAGCTAATAACATTGATTATAAATATCATAGCTTTAAACTTATAATTTAACCACATAGTTACGTACCTGTAAATTGTAACCATTTATACTGCAGAAGCAGAATGAATGCAACTTATTATAATTTTTAACTATGAAATTTAGTACTAAAATTAGATTACTCTCATAACGCTTTAAACATATAAAAGTATGCTACTTAATTGAATACATATAATTTCCAAATTATAAATATATATAATATATGTCAAATTATATGAATTATTTGAGATTTTAAAAATATAATTGATAAAAATAAGCTGTATAATACTAATAAATACCGACAATATTTCTAAATGCAAGGACGTAAAAATATTTTTTTAAATAAATAGTTTTTATTTTAAATTTACAAATAACATATAACTTCTAAACTAAGTTATTTGAATCAAATTTTTCTCACTCATATCTCAACTTTATTAAATATTAAAATCAAACCAAAATAATACCACTATTTTAACAGATAATTGCATGGACACAATTTGTCTGTTTATTATTCTATAGTTAATACAAATATTGATGCAGTATTATCGAATGTTTCTCTGTTACATATCATATATTCAGATCACAGAAAAGTGAGAAATATTGTATTGTATCCCATCACAGGATTGCAGCGAGTTTTCAGCTATAATAAAAGAAATATGCCTCAAAATTGCTTTGTATATTTTTCATCACGTATATAGGTACATAAGTATTTTCATCGTTATCGCAGTCATCTTAACCATGTGTAGTAGCCAGTAAATATTACTATACTATTAGGTACATCAAGAGAGTTATTCGAAGCACGTAAGACGCGTGCCATACTCTATCTCGTAGGAAACTAATGCAGCCAGAGAAGCTGCATTCCCATAATGCAATCCACTACAACAATTTAATCTAACGTGGAGAGTCTTGGGAGAAAACCTTATGGGAAAAAAACTGAATATAAGTCATGAACAGGCTTCGGAACTTGAAGCAATTACATATCCGTATTGAGTGATAAAACACAGAGTATTTGGATATGAAATTGTATTTGTAAATTAATTTGTATAACTGTATTTATAAAATTTTTAGCATTTACCCGTTTTATTTATGGATAGATTGTTGAATAGGCAATAACTTAAATTTTCATTGACTTAATTAATAGATAGAATACAAGGCCTTAAACATACATTTTTGGTTTGACCGTAGCAATAATATTTTTAATACAAATTTAATACATATTTTAGATTTTTTTTTCTGTGGTAATAACAGCTATTCTATGGAAATGAAATCTTTAACTAATATCCAATTAATAACACTTTCTCACGTTTATATAATTTTATTATTTATTATAGGCCATAAATAATTTTGATGCTTTATCAGACATTTTTTTGTTTGTGTTCCTATAATGAAACGATAAAAAAAAAATTTGTATTTTTGTGGTGTATATTCCAAAAAAAAAAAAAAATTTGAGCCATGCATAACTACTGTAAACCGTATCTTTTAACCTTGTTTTATTGTTTAAAACCTAAAACACTTATCTTGTATACACTCGTATTTTAAATTTTAACCGATGTATTGAAATTGTTTAATGGTTTATTTCAATAGTCGTTACAGTACGATCTTAATTGAAATACCTACATAGCCACTGCTTTCTGTCCCAATGGTACATGTCATATAGATATACATATTAGGTATTATTGAAAAATTTAAAACTTATGAATTGAATGAATCGTCATTTAAAAATGTTGCACACAACTTTATTAATAATAGAGTTTATTTTACAGAGACAAAAAAACAAAAATACGCTTACATCAACATGGTTGATATTTTTGATTTTAAAGACTCTATCAGTTGGATTACTTCATATATTTTATTTGAATGTTTTTCCGTTTGCCACTAAATATTTTTCCAACTTACAAAAACAAGCATCCCGTTTGTTGTTTGATATTTTTATCTGAATAACGCTATAGATATGGTAAGTACGTAGAACGAAAATTGAATTGGTTTTGAAAATAGCCAAGTTAACAATATAACAAATGTTCGAAAAAACTGTGTAAGCAGAATGATTAGCTGTTATGTGGTCGCCGTGATGTAAATAATAAAACAGCAAGATAATGTGTGGCATAAATATTTATGTATTATGTATTATTATCTAAGTCATAACAATATTGATTAGTGATTTTTAAAACAATTAAAAATATATTTACTTAATCTTTGGTTTTTACTTGATATTAATAAAATCAATTTATTATTGAAAACCATGAAATATATTTTATTTATTGTAAAATATGGTTAAACCATTATTTCAGTACCTTTTCAAAAAGCAAAACCTTTAAATCCATCTTAATACATTTCAGAGTACCTCAATAATTAAATTATGTTATAAGTACCTACTAACCTATTGTATAACTATTTTAAATATAAGAAAATATCAATAAGTAATAAATAATAATGTAATTCATCTTAAAACTTTTTATAACTAAATTTCCACGTTTTTGTTTAGTTTGTGATTAAGCACTATCTAGGTAATTAAAACCTAATTATAATTTTTAATTATTTTAATTTGGTTTTTCGAGTATTATTTGAGATGCAAGTACACTCTATAATAAAGCTTTTGTTCAAAGTTTATAATTGGTAGTAAATAATATGGATCCATAGCTTCGATAAATATGTGGTTACAGAGTGAACTTTTAATACATCCATACATACCTGCATACTAAATTAGAGGCTTCAAACAACATTTTCAGGCATTTTATCAACACACAGTAAACTGTAATACATCGTGAATGAGTGTTATATATTTATATCGCATTTTACATAGGTAATCGTGAATAATATTTACATTTAGATATAAAACCTTATTTCAAGAAAAATGGGCAGGTTTTCAATCATAATTGAATTTATTTTCCAGAGTTTTCCCTAATCTGATATATTTTATAAAATGATAAGCCATAGCAATATATTTTGAAATATTTTTAATGAAAATTCAAAGGAGGCCAAGCAATTTTTTTTAACCTTTACAGTTTTCAATAAAGCGTATAAGTGTTCATCATTAAATTAAAAGCAACATTGTAGTACGGCGTGGGAATAATTTGCAATACGACTTGAAGTTTTCTATTAAAAAATACCGACTCTTATCTCTTAAGTCAGTATTACACTGACGAGACGTAACTGTAGTATTTTTAGATTTTGAGCAAAGCTCAAGTGATATTAGTATTACAATAATAAAAAAATTATATTTTTATGTGATTAGCATTAAAAAAACTTGGAAAGTTTCTCTGCTGTATGGTAGATTTCAAGAACCTATACCTCGTCCTTGAGTAAATCACTGTAATTAATCTGTTTTTATTATTTTAATAAGCAAAAATATAAAAAGTGTATTCAGACTAAAAAAAATAAATGAACAAAAAATCACACTTCAAAGTAAAACCAAAACATTTATCGATCCGTTCAGAATCTAAAATATCTGAACTCAAGGATAGTAATATTATATAATATGTTAATATATTATACTATACGCGCATAATAACTATGAACAGTGTAATTATTAAATAATAAAAGTGGGCAAGTGGGTAGCGCTCTGCTGTACAGTAGGTGTCTAATAATGTATCGCTGTATTGGAAGTGTTATAAAAATCATGTACAATCATTGTGTACAAAAAATGATTCTAAACGAAAACCTGCCTACCTTCAAACATATCATAGGTCCTTATCATTGGTTCAACAACGCCGAAGGATTTCTCATATAGGCAACCACTGCGATTTTTGGAGGGATCCAATGTCGCAAACATTTTAACATTGACTGTTCTGTATTGATATCTATAGTATTTGATAAGACCTTGGGGAAGAAGATATGCTACATTTTGTCGAGATGAGAGGTCCGACCCTGGGAGGTTCTCAAACAGGGATTTTGAAATGTATGATGGACATTTTTATAAATGGTTGCTATTGGTTTTAGTAATAATAATTATTATTAATAATGCTATAGTCCTGTGTATTTTACTACAGAATGTATCGATTTCAAACCACTGCTTTGGAGGACCAATTTTTTTTATACTTTAGAGATAAATTTTACACTTACGTATTCACCATGCGAGGTCCATGATCTATTGCAGGTAGATTGCCTACCTGATAATAAAATGCTCGCATAATCGCAAAAGAATCTCACTTCAAAACGCTGTAAATATAATTTACCCTTAAAAAGACATTGCTTCCACAGCGTGTTACACAAAAAAAGAGTTGAACAATCACAAAAACCTAGCAATATCAAAGAATTTGCCGTGTCAGCTAGTACATTAGGTATAAAAATAGTATTATAAACAATTTAATAATTTTCATATACTGCTTTTGATCGTTAGATACTATAATATAATTTATAGGATATAAGCTTTGTATATTATTATTACTGTTATTACTATACTTCTCATTAATCTATGTTAAACCTACCTTATAAATTAATAATTTATTTAACAGAAAAAGTATAAGTCCATAAATATACAAGGAAATGTAATTACAATTTTAATATCTATTTTATATTGTACCTACTCAATAATTTACTATAATTAGAAAATTCATGTTAAATTTGATCATATTTTTATTATGAATGATATTTATTTATAAATATACATTTTTATTGTGTGGATAATTCAAACATAAAATACCAAGTGATTCAATTGTATTTATTTATTCAATAATATGTACCCATATCATAATAGGTACTATAAGTGATTATGAGTACCAATTTAAAATACGTATACAAAGTATCAGTTATAATTTATAAATCAAATCAAATGAAATCATTAATTGTTACCTATTTAGAATTTCTTACCTTGATGGATATTTACAACGAATATATTACTATTATGTACAACGAAAACTATACCTGTGAATTCCTTTATTCTAATTGAATTATTATATTTTCAACACTGTTTAATATTAGTTATGTTGCAGCTATGGTTTAGAAATATAAATCACCAGTTGAACACTTAGTTAGAATTAAATGCCTGGATTTTATATACGTGCCAGCTAATGAAATTATTTTATCTCATTTATTATTTGGGATTGAAGAAAAATGATTTTTAAATACTTAAGTATATTATACTGTTATTATTTATTATGCACCACTATAATATAACATAATTAAGCTAAAATTCTGTTTTTTTTGTAACACATAGTTTGCGCATAGTTTTGCTATGCACACGGCCATACCCTATATAATATATAATATATTTATTTATTTAATCATAACAATAGAAAACGCATTTATTATAACAAAATGTATTTTAATGTGTATTTATCTGTTTATATAAATTAATATTATCTATTGGCGCATATAACCGTTTTTTAACGGCTGTTAAAATGTACAAGTGGGTTTGAATTTAACAGTTTAAATTAATTTTTTGGTAAATTTTACATATGACATATCCTACCATAAAGTGCTTACAAAATGCTGTGTACATATGAATAAATGGTTAAACTTTCCACCTAAAATCTCCACCTATAAGGTTCTTAATCTGTGTGATAAGTTCCAAAAATACTATAAACAATACGATGCAGACTCTTAATTTTCGGGAAAATTTTTGTCTGGATATTTTCAAGGCACATACATTTCCAGGGAACATAAGTATGTCAACCCTTAATAAACATAAAGTTAGGCTGGGTGAGTCATTGTTAGGTGCTTGAGTGGAGGGCGTCTCGATAGGTTGGATATCCCTTTGTATTTCCCCCTAATGAATGTTTATATATTAATATTATATATATGTAATTTATACCAATTATTGAATAAATATTTTGAAAAATAAATCTGATTAAGTACATGTCGAAAAGTGGGACGGGCGTGTCGTCAAAACAGATGATTCAATATAAAAGCCCTTATTTTTTATTGAGCTCTGACACAAAGTGTGTAGTACGAAAGCTAAAGTGTGATTTTAGAAGTTTGTACTAATCAATATGTACACATAAGTATTAGCTATGATAAAATTCCACTGTTTCCTTTAGAAGAATAATAATGTGTATTTTTTTTCCTGGTATAGAAGCAATTCCAAGCAAGAAGGATATTGAAGAGTCAAGAATTGGATCAATTAATTTTTAAATAAATAATACCCTACCTAAAATCAAGTATAAAATAATAATTTGTTTATATTTGATAAGTATATTTTCTACGAATTATAAAATAAAAGTTAAGTAACTACCAAACTTTCAATGTGATAAAATATGAAAGTTTTTATAAATAAAAAAATTAAAGGCAATTTGTTCTCATTATAAGGATATGGAAGTGGTTCAAAAAGGAGGAAAAGCACTCCATGTCACTGCACCATCTCAATCTACAAAATAAATGTGTACTATTTGTTATAAAAAAAATTTTAAAATAGCTGCAATAAAATATAATAGTAATAAATAATAATATACATATAGTGGTATAGTATAAAAACAAATAAACTAAATAAGTAATAATGTATTGGGATTTTTTTTAACAAGGGAGGATAATCTAGTCACTGTTTATCAATTTTTACCTAACAACCATTATAATATTATACTGTTAAAGAATAATAGGTGTATTGAATGTAATTGTATATACGTTATTATTACAAGTGAAATATATGCTTATATACAGATATACATATACAGGGAGGGGCGCAGGAGCAATACCTTATAAATGCCAAATTTCTAAAATATTTTTTAATTACCATAATAAATAATTTTCAAATGGAAGGTTGAAACTGTGTTTCTTTAAATCCCCCCCCCCCATCAAATAAATACTCTGGATTTACGCCCGAGTTAAATATTATGATAATGATTAATGTCTATAATAATATGTTGTATAGAGTACTGTGGGATGACCAAATGTAAATGTTCATTATTTATTTTATATTAAATTACAACTGTTATTAATAATCGAGCTATTTACCACAGTTGATAGAGAAAAATAATGAACAATATAAAAAAAATCACTGTTCAATAACAAAAAGGTGGCAAGTGGGTACCGCCGCTCTACTATACATTAGGTGTCAAGTGAGTCACTGTAATAGATGTGTAAAATTTTAATTCAATGACATAAAACCATTGTACCTATGTACGAAAAACAATTCTGAGCGAAGATAGTATCAGCCTTTATTACTAAGTGTATTTTATGATATTATCGCTACAAAAGTAATTAATTTTTCTATTAGTCATTAGTAAAACTAATATAGTAAGTTGAATTAATGTTTTCGGAAAACTTTGCATTTGAAAATGTTATTATGAACATAATATAATATAATATAATATAATATCTAAATATATACTTAAACTTTTCCAAAGCCAACGAATAATATTTTTAAATTAAAACAAGATAACTTAAATCATTATTCATAATTTAAATATCTAATTTCGTCCATATGAGAACTTAAAATATCTATAAAAAAAATTGTGTTCATATATTTTTAGGTGTTTTGATAACAGTTGTCAGTAGGGATGGGTTTGAGTTTACTTATGAGTAAACCTTGTTTTAAATTTTCAATCCTAAGTTATAAACAATAAACATTAAACATTTTCGTGATGTTGATGAATTTTATAGAAATTTTAACTTTAAATTATCATAAAAAAAGTATGTGTACTTATCTTTAATATTTTTGAACTGTTATTATAACGACTTATGTGTAATCATGTATTGAATTTTAATATAAAATTGTTTTTTAGTTATAACCTTAGTAGTTGACACTGTACCATGAATAATGAATATATATTTAAAAAATATACATATTCAATAATTATTATTAATTAGAAACTTAATGACACACAAATGATTTTTTAGTGAAACTCCTTTGCAAGATTATAGACAATCAGTTAATTTCTTGTTAAAAACGATATAAGTAATAATTTCTATAATCTATTTTTCCGAAAAACGATAAGTTTGTAGTCGACAACATTAATTACTCGACCATATATTATTATATTGTGAATAATAATTTTATTAGTCAAATACATACCTTAGTAATAAGGACCTGGGCGATCTGTCATTTAAACAGACAAATTTCGTTTAAATTAAACCTCACTAAACATAACTATAGATCCCCAATGAGTGACTACATACGGTATAAGCAAATAATAGTGCTTTATTTTGACTTAAGCTTTTGGAGGATCGAGGATAGATAAGACATACTAAGTAACAAATAGTATAGTAAAATTGAGTTCGTTCTGAATAACAAAACCGAATAATCATAATAATAACAACTACTAGGTTATTATTTTAAAATTATATAGGTACCAACTTTTGAAAAAATAATAAAAGTTGTTTTATAAATTATAATATTGCTTGAAATAAAAAATAAAAAAATGAATATAACAAATTACATAATATCTTTCGGTATACCTACTATAATTATACATAGATATTATTTTCATATTCTTAAATAAATAAATACACACAAAAACCTTAATACTTATTTTGAACATTAAAATAGACAGATGATGAATTCAATTTTTATTTTCTTTCCTTTACTTCTCTATTACCATAAAAAAATGATTTAAAATGCCAGAAAATGCAATTATTTACTAAATGACATTTATTACAGTCTGCTTGTACTTGAACACTTTATAAGATGAATTTAACAATTTAAGATAAAACAATAGTTTTATTTACTTACCACAAAACCTGAATACTTATTTACCTATAAACTGTGTAGTGTGTACCGATGTATATTAATTACACATTAAAAAAAAAATTAAGTAATTATATTATTTTGAAGTTTAAACTCAAAAATATTTTTTTTTTTATCAAATATTATAATTTATCTGTATTGTTAAATAAAGTTAAGTACATTTTCTAGTGAATGACATATGACAACACACACCTTTATCACAGAATAGTTTTAAAAGGATTCAAGTAATTACAGACAAAAGTATTATGTATAGAATAATATGACGGATAAACATTTAGCTTGATAAATAGGTACCTCAGAATATTCGCTTGTAAGATTTCAAGCATACAAACATAATATATTATTATTATTTATATTCATATGCAGAGTAAATGTGCCAAACTTCTAGAGGTGTTTCTACACCTCAAACGGAACAAAAAAGTCCTTATGATCATAATCGAACTATCAATAATAATAAGGGTGATAATTTTCATGTTTGTGTTTTTTTGGTTAAACGCAAGTTTAATTCATAATAATGTTCATACCTGCTAAACTGTAGATACTACAATTAATTTGAATACATTGATGAAAAGTTCATAAAATTGGGATTAGGAAAACATATCTTACAAGGCACCTACCTGATATTTTGGTTAAAAAGAATAATACGAATTTTTATAACTTTAAAATGCCAAAATTTTAAAAAATTTCCGTTTTATCTAACAAACAATTATTTTTTAAGGCAGGGGTCATAAGGACTTTTTTTGTTCCATTTAAGGTGTAGAAACACCTATAGAAGTTTGACACATTTATAGTGCAACCATAGAAACTGTTTTAATATAACTGACATAATATACTTATACCAATAATATTATCATTATTAGTATTATTAAAATCAATGCATCTTACATTAGGATTTGATATTATGGTACGTATGCGGCTAGGCGTATAATGTATACCTACGTATAATGTATACAATAATAACTTGCAATATGTATCTATGAATCAAAATGAAAAATAAAGGAAGCAATTTTTACATTTAAAAGAAAATGTGCATAAAAACAAACTATATGTTAGTTATATTTTGATTTGAGCACATTAAAAACTCATCAAATGTAGATAATACTTCAAATTCAAGAATTTGTTTGATTTTACTAAGGTATACCTAACATTATGCATCAACAATTAAAGCGTCTAAATAACCAACAACATTAAAATAATGAAACGTTTATATCATTGTATTATGATGCTATTTCATTAACAAATATAAGTGTACAACTTACTATACATAAATAATAAAATGGTTTTAAATATTTTACATAATATCATGATAAAATAATATGTATATATATATATCGCATACAGCGTGTAAAACAGCAGTAATAACTGCACATATTCTGTCAATAGAACTAATATAAATAATTATTCATTCATAATAAGGTGGGACTACAGACATATTTTTATGCAGCTATTCAAACGATCATTTAGCTTTTTGAGTCTTGGATTTTTTCGGCCTTGGCCGCTCGTTTAGATAATATTATAGCCATCGTAACAACTATTATCAGAGAGCCAATTACATCGGCAGGAATTACTGAACCGTAGCTTCCTCGAAGCCGGATCCCAAAATTAAACTCATAACTCGATAATGGTTCTAGTCAACACTTCCACATCGTAGTAAGCAAAATAATATGATGGAGAATAGCTATACAACTAGGAGGACAGATATTAAACCCAGTAAAATCAATCAATTATATTTTCTAATAACAATTATTATTAGATAACAGAGCATATTTTTAAAGATAAAACCTAGTATATGGAACCATATTGGAATTTACCATCTCTACGGATTTTTAACTTAATAATTATATGTTTTGATAAATATTTCATTTTGATTATAAATTATTTTCATACAATCATAAAAAATATGTATTAATTTATTATTAGTTTTTCTATATCCGTGTTATTAAATAAGACAAATTTTACTGTTATGAATATAAGTTTAAAAAAAAGTTGACAGCACTCCGAACCATGCAATATTTTAAAAATACCTACCTATAATACTAAAATATTAATCGATCATATTATATATTATATTATAATAACTAATAAAATATAAATAAATAATACAATATTGGACAGCGTATTTACATTATGAATATTGCCGGATTCAAAATTTAATTCAAACTCAGTCCATCGAATTTTGTCGAAAACTAAACGATAAGTTACTCGTATTTATAAGGATTAATTATTAGGTACATCGGGTGATACAACATATAGAAGCATATTAATTATTAACTATAATAACATTTTTTTAAACGACAGGATTACATAACATGGGTAATTGGAATATTAAAATACATTAAAATTGTATTTATTGATATAGGTACCGTATTATTATACTAAACAATATAACACTTACCTACTGTTATTATATTACATATTATACAGTATGAGCTATAAGATATACCTACTATTCTATCACCGAAAATGTTCGTGAATTTTCAAGTATTATAAATATTACCTATTATATTCTGAGATTTCAAACGTCTACTTTTTTTTTTAAAATTCAACATGATATGAATATAGATGTTGTTTTATATTTACGTTACAAAACTTTACATTGTTCTTAACCAAGTCTTGTACTAGAAACCTTTCACATTCCACATATTCCACATATTCCATATAGTTTTATTTATATTTTTAATAAATATACCTACATTACATTATGTTTAATTATGTTCCCCATATTCAAATGTTATCATTTACATTTAACTTCTTAGTTGAGGTCGTATCATCAGTAACATGTTTGAGTAGGTTATAAATAAAATATAATAAAATATAACATAAAAATTAGATAAATACTTTAAGACAGAGTATGACTAAATTTGACTTTATAGATTTGTTGAAGAGGCCCCTCAAGCCCCCTCCATTTTAGTTTTGTAGGATCGAAGCCTCCACTTACATTGATGTTAATAATGTTAGCCTCCTTGGTATTTTAATGGATTTCCACCTATGATAGAAGCATGTGAAAACATTTTTTTAATGTGCAGATATTATTATATGTATATGTATAACAATTTTTAATTAAATATAATATTGGTAAATTATAATGTTTTTTTTTTTAATTAACAGTTATTGATTTATAACTAAATTGTCATTGTTAGGCTTAAGGTTTTTAAATTATTTAACTAATTTGTAAAAAAAATATATTAAATGAACCATAATAGTACAAACTTCAAACTATTAGCATAGGAATTACCTGCATGAAGAATTATTTCAAATATAATTAAGTGAATAACATGGTTTATTTTTAATGAATGTGTACTTTTGGTATTTACCCTTTGTTAATGAATAGGTTTATATTAACAGTAAGTATATTAAACATGTTCTACTTCCTCGTGAAATTTTTTTATATACTATTACTGTACACAGAAGTACTCATATAATAATACTTCTATATTTTTACATGAAACTTTTAAAATACTTATATCTACCTACTATTGTTACAAAAAAAAATGTAATAGGTCTAGGTACTTGTACCTTCATAAATATAACTTACAGTAGGTATATTAAATATAAACTAAAAGGTATTTTTTCCTGACTTGGCTCTGACTATTGGATTGTTCATTAAAAAGTTGGACCTTGAAATGAGATGGAGGAATAGCTCTTATGATCTGTTATGGACAGTTGGTACACGTAAACGTATGCTCTCAAGGAGACGGGTTGCGTCAATATAATAATATTCCCATGAAGTAGATTGAACAAAAATAGTTGGTCCTCTCTTTCCCGCCAATAATTATCTAGTTAACAGTGTTTTAATATTCTCATAACTGGCGAGTTATTGTGCCGAGAGTGGTCAATTGTTAGTAAAAATCCTGTGAAGCTAAGAAAGCGAGATTGAACTCATTCGACAAGTTTTATTTCGAACTGAAGGAATAGATTCCAAATTATCGATCCGTAATCCAAGATTGGTCTAACTGCAAGAGAACAATATAGGTAGCGACTAAACAAGGTGCTGAGTTGAATTCAGTAGTATGACGTCGAATAAATCATAAAAACCTTAGTTATAGTGCCTTACAGTAAATATAATTTATATGGGATCTAAAGGATAAAGTTGGTGAGTATATGAATCCATGATCTTTAGTCTCTGGGACCCGCTTTAAAGGTGTCCCGTTGACACTTAGAGAGTATATCACTAATCTATAAATGTCCTAGATCTGTAGAAGGACATAACTTTACATTTGTCTTCATTGAGAGTTAGGTCAACTGTTTTGCACCAGATTATAAAACCATTTAATAACAATTGAAGGACATGGTAATTGCTTGTCGAAGATATCCTAGCAAAGAGCTTAGCATTATCAGCGAAATGTAAAATACAAGACGGAGAATTTAGAAAAACTGTATTAATAAAATGGTTAAATATAATAAAGGGGAAAAGTGTCCACCTTGGGAATTCCGGATGTTACCTTAAACATTTTGGATGAAACACCAAATAAATTGACAAATTTCCATCTAACGGTTAGATACGAGTGAAACCATAATAAAAGAGGATCTCCAATTTAATAGTTTAACAAAATATTCAAGACATTTGTTTTGAAAACCGATTACAATACAACAATATAATATAAGTATGAGTGTATGACATCTAGGGATACTAACTGATGTATAAGATTGTTTTGTTTATAAGCGTTGTATGTTAAAAACAGTGAAGTAGGTATCATCAAGTAGCAAACGTATCCTGTGATGCACTAATTCATTACAACTTTACTCAATTAAACATTAAGTGAGGACATTATAAAATATGAACCTTTTTAGAAAAATAATCTTCACTTGTCACAAAAAGATATTTTTAAAAATGTGCAATTGTAAATACCACAAGTAGGTATTTAAAAAATATTTATTTAAAAATCATGTGTTCGAGTGTTCACTGAAAAGAATCACCCTGTATTTTATGTAAATTCAATTAATGAAGTTTCCGTAAAAATGAAAATATACATATATATATATATTAGTCAGGCTCGTATTTACCCACAGGTGTGTTGGTCGTTATGAGTAAAACAAGTACAACAATATTGATCTGTTCACGGTTTGCCATGCCAACAATCCCTGGATAATAAAGGACCAAGTCATAAAATTCGATATAGAAGTATGTAGATTTTCTACTATACAAGTATTTATAAGATAAAAAAATAAACATGTGTATCATAAATATATGTTTTCGAAATGTCAACTAAACATTTAATAATTTACCTACAAACAGCGCATTATTAATTTATTTATTTCGAATTAAGTAAACTAGTATACAATTACCTACATAATATTTGACAAAATATTTTAAATACTTAAATAGGTAGGTATCAGCTATTAGTTACAAATGTTCAGTGGTGAACATTGACGGAAAAAGTACCTACATAAGTAGTTACATAGGAGTATTAGGTTAATAATTTGAACTTAATTTGTATTCAGTAAATTCATAATATTATACAAATCTAATCTGTTTAAGTAGGTACCTATATTTAACTGTTTTTACTGCATAGTATGGGGGCATTTTTAATTAAATGTCCTTGTTAGATGGTTAAATAATAATTTTGGAAATTCTCAAATTAATAATAAATTGTTGTTATGTTAATTATAATTTTAATTTACTTATACTATCTGTTTAAAATGATTATGTGAACTGATTGTTTTTGCTTTCCAAAAGATGCGTGGATATTTAAATTTCTAATGTGTTAATTTATATATTTTTATTACTTCCTGTCTAGAGTGGATAATATTATATCTATGACGGTTACCAATCTATAATCAGTTGAGCACCAAAGTGTACGTACCGCGGCTACCGGAAACCACTTTGTTTGTGTAGAATAACTGTAAACGTTTAATTTGAGATATGTGCAGAAAAATGTAGAAATAAGTAGGTAGGTAGAAGATAAATATAATCAATATAAGTTATTGACAAATTGAGTTATACAATTGCCATATTTATGTTTGTCGGTAATACACCTTAAGTTCGTTACAAAGTTTAACATAATTTATATTTCATGTATTTTTTATAATTTTAACAGTCAAAAAAAATTTTCAATTCGTATGAATCGATTTCATGTCAAGTGATTTTTTTTTAACCGGAAACACATTATAAAGGTAATCGCATAGACAGTTTTTTAGCGGAAATGGATACGCCCAATTATAATAATAACTTACGTTTCAAGTTGTTTAACGGAAGACATTTATTAACCTGATAGACACTAGATATAGTACACGGATGTTAACACCTCAACCCTCATTAAATGCTTATAAGTTATAGTTCGATGTATCTATCACTATACATGATCTGTATTAGTTATATGTAAGTACCTATTTAATACTTCAATTTATTTACCAACGAACAACTTATTTAAAACTAAATTTAATAAACTACCTATTTAAACAAAAATATGTAGGTACCGACTGATAGGCATGTCGTATGTACCTATAAATATTTCAAATTAAGATTTCACCCAAATCGACAAATAAACACATAAAAACGCATTCCATTATTTTGTTGTTATTGAATGAAAATTTAAAATTAGGTATAATGGCGGTATAAAATTTAGACAAAATATTAACTTAAATGTTTTTTTTATGCGACGTGAAATTAAAAAAAAAAATTAGACTATAAATGTGTTGAAAACTAATTTTAGGTACATGTACATCAACCTACCAATCGGCTATCTAGCTATCTCGTACTTACCATATAATATGTTTTTAACAGTACTGCATATATTTTTTAAATATTCACACAAATTTTTTATATGACATAAACATAAAGTCTTAAACACCATGTTAAATTGAACTTTACTCTACTCAGAATATAGTTTTTAAATATAATGATATATCACTTCTTTAAAATTTTAAATAATAACTCCACACTTTCTTATAATATATTGGTAATATACCTAAAATGAATCCAGCTGAGTAATTTCCCCAAAAAAGTTGTTTATTTACGAGAGAATAGAATATCGCATTTCATAATATAGTATAAGAACGTTTTATAATAATAATTTTTATTACAACTAATGGTTTAATGCGTTGGGCTAGTCACTGAGAAGTGTCGATATAATGAATATTAGTCACGCACTCAAACCATTTAAAAATAATTGTTTCTTCACTAAAACCTAATTATTTATTTACAGTGTTATACTCCATAATATATATTATACCAATTTTCATTTTTCGTTTTTTTCACTATAAATCGTTTAGGGGCCTCACTACCAAGTCTTTTTTTTTGTCAAAAACTACTGTTTCTAATTCCAACGATACGTGTCGACAATTATCACGATTTTCATTCTGAAAAGATATTCTGATTGTCCGTAATATATACAAGGGAACGATCGAGCCACATTTTTAATTTTTGTAATTTAAATTGCAATAAAAATTGTAAAAAAATCAAAAAAAAATACAGAATTTCCAACTTAAATATTTAATTAACTAAATACAATTTTAAAAATGTGTCTCGATCGATCCCTCGTACATGTTGTGGAAAATAAGAATATTTTGCCAGAATGAAAATTGAGGTAATCGTTGCGACGTACTGTTGGAATTAGAATCGTATGTTTAAGTGAAAAATAAGCATTTTTTCATGATCACAATATTATTATATATTGACATGTGTGTGCGAGTGCGTGCGAGAGCTACAATTTACCCGCATGGACGCCACACACACTAATAATCATTTACGACTAACACATAGATCTCGGGTGGCGACGACGAGATTAGAAATTGCCTAAATGATTCTCCTTAAATCAATGCCATTGCGAGGCCCCTAAACGTCGATATTAATATTTGTATTAATTTCGGGTAATTGGTGGTTACTAGACATTGGTATAACTCAGAAACAAATATAAAACCTTTTCTTAACCATACCTTATGTGAAAAAAAAGTACTAATTCAGTATTAATGTATTAATGTATTATATTTTGTTAATATTATTATTAAATACCACGTACACAAGAAAACATCAAATATATAATAATATAAATTAAACTTTAAAAATGAAATAGTAAATTAACTGTAGTATTTACTAAATATATAAATTTATTGTGGACTAAAAACATAGTATTTTTGAAAGATAAACAAATTCATTGCTATTTTTCAAACTTTTTATTCTCCTGACCACGATTGAAGATATAATATCGTATTTTATATCTTTAATCGGGCTCCCGACTATAGTAAATGTTTAATGTTACTAATGTTAGTTCTCTTTAATATTAAATTCATTATATTATATTATATTCATCATTCTTCTTGAATTACCAATAATACCAATGATATAAAAATATTGAAAACATATTATAATAGTTTACATAATTGCCTTTACAATAATGGCATTAATTTGTTTATTAATACCTAGGTAAATAACTTAATACCTTGTTACTTTTTTTTTATAAAATAAATTGAAAAAAATTAATCGTATGGCATACAATATGTAGGAGAAGATTGGCATATACGAAAATTGGGAACATCCGAGAATAAAATAAAATTAACCTACCTAGGTATATACCGTACATAAAAATTAGTTGCAAAATAAATTACTGTAGGCAATACCTATAAATATAATAAAACATATTTTAGGAATAGGATGCCCTTTATAATAAAATATACTTAGTAATATTGACTGACGTGTCGCCTCTGCTGTAAATTGTTTTTCATATACAATGATATATCATATATCATTGAGCTCATATTTAACACATTCATTACATTGACTCACTCGACACCTACTACAGCGAGCGTATGGCCGAGGGGTACCCACTTGCCAACCTTTATTGTTTTGTAAATACAACTACAATAATTTTTACTTATCTACTATTACAATATTTTATAGGCACCTACTTTCAAAACGACCAAGTTAATCAAATACGATAAATGTGTACAATATTGATCCAAGAATTTATTGTGGCAATATAGAATAACTACTAGGTACGATAGCAAAAGTTGTTTTTTTCAAAATAATTATATATAATATTTAGATTTAGCATATTTGTTAAAAACTAATTATAAAAGGTAGTCTTAAAAATAGATTTCTGAAAAATTCTTAATATGCGCTTATCTTAAAATGTATAAAATTAACAAATCTTGCTATATTTAAATTTAAGCTGGATTACAATTAAGAAGTCATGATCTGATTCATTTAATATAGAAAATTATAAATAAATAATAATGTTGATGAGAATGAAAATTACCAATAAGATATTTTCAACTTTGATAATTTACAAAAATGCTTGTGAAAAAAGCAAATTGTGTAACTGTCTTTATAGTTAAATAAAATATTTATAAACGTTATAGTGATGTAAATCAACAATTAACGACGTGTGCAAACAAGTATCTTCTCACTCTTCCTTCAACTCGGGTAATGTTTAAACTAGTATTTCAATTACTTGACTGTTTTACACTTGATGCTTTTATGCTTTTATGTTTCCAAAAAAAAAAAAAATGTCCAATAATATAAATTCTGATGATGTTATCAAACGATTGTACATTATAATAAATTGCTTCACTGGGAACTTACTAACTAGTAAGTGTCAGATGTTCTAAGAATAAACTTATTGAAGTAATCATATTAATTAGTTATACGTGTATCCATTGCATTGCTGTATTTAACTACTAAATTATAACTTTTAAATTAATGTTGACTTGTACTGTATTTGTCACTTTATTATTTAAGCCTAAACATGCGATCTAATAATTATTAACGAGTACAAAATAATTAGGCATAAAAAACCATTTTTTTTCTTACATTATTTAAAAAAATGTGGAATTTACGCAATATAATTTATTATAATTTACTGAGATTGATATTTTCCGGGACAAAAATACCACCAACTCAGCTATATACATATTATTTGTAAGAAAATAAATAAATATAGTTATAAATAATAATAATAAACGTTGGTAATATTTAAAGTCTAATTGATATAAAACAAGGTAGAAAATTTGAACAAAATAAAATTTTAAAAATAACAAACTTTTGTACAAATATTATAAACATTGTACATTTTAAAGAATTATCTTACCAAACCAATAACTTTAGATTACACACATCAACTATTAAAAATTAATTTTATAAAATATTTCTTTTTTTTACATACCCAAAATACATTAGTAGATAAGTAAAGTTAATTAATTTGGTAGGGATACAATTGAAAAATAAATTTCTTATTTTAAAAATATTAGTACATTTTAATTAGTATAAACAAAGTAATATCGTAGGTAATTTAATTAAAAATATACTCGTTTTTGTGTGTGTATATAACCAATTTGTTAATTAATAATTTCAAGATATTTTAATATATTTTTAAATATAATATTCCATACTAATATCAATGTAAGTGTAGGTTATTATATAAATTTAACACACTATCTCATCAAAAATGTACAGTAGACACCCAACTGGTGTAAGGTTTTAACTGTACCTATTCCCTATTAGTTCCATTGTTATTTAAAATATTTTTTATCGTGAAAAGTTTTAACGGCTATCTAGAATGTTAAAAATGTATAATAAAGTAATTGAATACCACATCTTTTGGTAGGTACTCTATGAATATATGTTCATAAACTGAGTTTTTATAAAATTTATGAACAGTATAAGCACGATACACACACACTTATATGTGATGTAATACCAATTACCAATAATGAATTATTTATTATTTTTTTTAACACGCACAATATGTCAATATCAGATTTAATGTTCTTAAAATTGCAAATGTTCACTTAAATTCTAAGTTTTGAGTTTTTATTAAAACTGCAAATTTAGGAGCTAAAAAAATAAACACAACAACCACAGAAATTTAAAGACTAATTTTTTTTTAAATTTGAATTCTTAAATTGCATTGGACCATTCAGAAATTTTTCAAAACATTTTTCTTAAGACATTATCAATATCATATATTATTTAATTTTTAAATCTTAACGAAATAAAAACTTAAAATTTACTATAATTTTTGCAATTTTCAAGTTTTTTTTTTTCATTAAATTACAAACCTATGAATCTTAGTCTTGCTCCACTAAAAACGTAATATGATTTGAGAACACAATCATAAAAAATACTTGAACAAATCTTAGGCGCTGATACAATATGGAAAATTCCGTATAATATGAAAAACTCACGTTTTGTTAGAATAAACAAACACGGATGAAAAAATAAAAAGAAAAGAAAAGATTACTGTGATTCTAAGAATATCCTAAGAACTGAAAATGTGAAAAATGCCTGATATTAACTTGAGAAGAAATCAAATGCAACCGACTGAGGAACAGACAACAATTACTAAACGAAACAAAATAGTTCTTCGGAAAAACGTTTTATTGATGAAAAATGTAAGCAAACTACAAGAAATCAAAGAAAAATTACAGAAAATAATTATAGATCAATTGATTAATTTGTCAAAAATATTTAGTAACTTACTTATTAGGCTTTAATAGTAACAACTGTACAATTACAGTATAAATGTGATCAACTGACAGTTAGTAAAATACATTAGATACTATTAACAATTTACGCGTTATATATTATATCATTTATTATTTGTAAATTACATTTCGTTTCAATAATATTTCATTTGAAAAATATGTTGTCTATACATTGTGACATTGATACCAATGACTATACCAATTAAAATAAAAATTGTTGAACTTATGGATAAAAATATTTGTAAGTGTGTGTGTGTGTGTGTATGTGTGTGGTTTTAACAATGCTTATTATAACATTTTTAAACAATTATGTCTTACAAAGTTTATTAAAAACTACTAAACAAGAAAAAATGTTGAGTTAATCAAGGAAATATGTAGTACATTTATTTTAAAATCACATCATTGCTATAGGACGTTATAACACTAATATAAACTCTAATTTCAAATAACTGCACTAAAACTATCCATAACAATTAGATTTTCAGATAAAAGCTCAAGAAAAACGATAATATATTATGATAATGCAAAACCTATTCGTATCGTTTTCACACAGTTCTATGGAATTCAAATAAATTGTAAACATTTTTAAGACTTACTGTTTAGTAAATTACGAATTACACAGATAGTTTAATCGATATTGACATTCTCCTCAGCTATTTAATATATATCTTAATTATACATTTATACACTCAAGACTCAAGTATAACTACGTTTCTGGTAAAACGTAGAAGTAAATCATAAATACAGTGTAATAATATTATTATAAAATGATGAGATAAGAATTAATGCCCATAACCAACCCCCCCCCCCACACCACATAGTATAATATTATCATATGTATATGTTTAATGTCATACACATATTATTATACATCATAGTCGTCGGACGCGCCGCATATAGTTATGAAGGTGGGAAAAAGTACCTTTTGTCGATAGCCGTGATCCATTCGGTAGCTGCCATTGGATTAACAACAACGACGACGAAGACTACGTAGGTAACAATTCGCAGTTTAAAATACGTACGATGCGATTGAAATTCACGCACCACACACGCGATCGAGTGACAAGAATTATTATAGTATCAGTCGATAAACGCAGTACATCTAATAAAAACGTTGATAATAAAACGTATTATATTAGTATATAGTATAATAATTATTATTATCGGCCGAAAAATTACACCATACACGGGTAATGTGTATATTCGCGGTGCCAAACGGGTAACTGCACTTCAACAACAATCACAATATTATTATTAGTGTATCATCGCCGGTTCCGGTGGTACCGACCGGTGACACGACGAGCACAACAACCGCGGTTGTACACATCGCGGCGCGCGTAGTACTACGACTGCGGTAGTGCCGTCGACGCTACCGCGGTGTTTTGGCCTCCGAGCCCTCGTCGCGGACGTATTCCGTGCACCCTGCGCGCCGCAGTGGCCGAGGGATTGCGTGGAAGTTTCTACTTGTTGAACGGCCGGCGGCGCGCCACGTAACTGCACGTGCGACCCGACCGCGGCGGACGGTGGTCCCCCATCTTTCGTCTGTGAAGTGGAGAAAAGCGAAAACCCGATAAGTTGCAGCCTTCCGAATATTTTACTCACCTACCTATAGGTACTTGTGTTTCATTGGCTCTGTTAATCGAAAGGGAATTCGATGGTTACATTTTTGAATTACAACGCTTTTGTATAAGCTACTCGTCCTAGGGCGACAACCACAGTTCCACGACTTCTATTTAGAAATTATTCTTATTTTTACAAAATTTAGTGTGTACCAGAAGTAAGTTTTCAAACATTATTTTTCACGGACCATATTATATTGCAGGTTATTCCTTGTGCGTATGGCAGATCAGTAGCGTTGCATTAATGACTAAAAACTAAACTATTCAAAATCAAAAATTGGTTCATTGTTATGATAATTTTTAACATAATATTTTTATTTTAATCTTCGGTACCTACGTACAAAACTAGGTCTGTATTACGCGTACCTCCCTAGCGGTATGTGTTAAACAGTCTTAGCATGCATGAGGTTTTTTAAATCTAAAATAAAAACTTAGAAAAAATAGTCACATGATTGCATGACCACTAAGTCAAAAGTATGTTAATTATGCTCATAATATACCTTATTAGAACTTTTATAGAATAGTCATACTTCACAATTCCAAAAATCCTAATTTTATTAAAAAATAAAGTAATAATAATTGTGTAAAATGCATAGGTTAAGCATAAAAATGGACTAAACGTGCTATAAAAATCATCCTGTGTAAATATTATACTCAGTGATCATTGACGTATGTAGGAGGGGGAGGAGTTAAAAGGAGATCAATCACATGGGACTGCAATTACATGGTCATAACATATATCTTTTTTTGTAACCAATATTGAGTGAACTTGTTAGAAAAAGTTTATTTTTCTATTAAAAGGACTTTAAAATGGTATAAATAAGTATAATAATATGGAGGACCATTGAAACGAGCTGTATGACTGTTTAAGTGGCGAGTGCACAGTGCACACATATATTATAACGCGTAACTATCACACAACATTTAGAATGATTTTCTCACCTATTCGTGCATTTATTTTTGTTCCATATATTTTATTATAGGTACTTAATAAAATATGTTTTTTAAATCCTATAACATTAAAAACTCATGCTATTAAAAATGTAGGGGAGGATAAAAGTTAATTTTTAAAAAAGTGGATAAGTTGTTCTCAAGTAAATTTCATGAGATATTCAGATTTTTTTTTTTTTTTTTTTATAGCTCAGTTAGTTTTATCGGTACAAACAGCAGGCCGGATTTAAGGAGGCCCCTACAGTCTACCAGTTTTTTTTTTTATAAGCGAACACAGTTTTATAGTAATATAGTATATTTAAATGGTGGGCAAGTTAATGAAAATAATTAACTGTGGAAAGTTAAGTTAATTCAATTAAATTGCCTTCAGTTAAGTTAAAAGTTAACAAAGAAAAAAATTAACTAGATAAGTTTAAAGTTAAGATAGAAAATAAAATTAACTTATCTCAGTTAAAAAAAAATTAATTTTTTTGAAGGTACAATTTTTTTAAATCATAAACCATCATAGTATTTTGTTATACACAAACATTTACCAAGATATTTAACACTGTGTAAAATATTAGATTATTATAATATATAATTCGAAAATAAATTACCAAAATCTTAAAAAAGTCGACAAATCAGTATTGCCAAGTTGATTACGTATGACTCATAAATAAAATTAACTTTACTGCATGACAATGATAATTAACTATCAATCAAAATGTTAACTGAATAAGTTAATAAGTTAAAAACAAAAACAATTAACTAGTTAAGTTAAAAAGTTCAAAAAAATTAACTTTTTAACTTAACTTTAAGTTTTTAACAAGTTAATGCCTTTGAATTTATATAATATCCCAGTCAATGCATTCAAGAACTTTAATATAGATAAATAAAAATGTTAAAAGAATGTTTAGATTAATTTTTAATAATATCATTCGCATATTACTGGTTTACGTGACACCCGCTCAAAATTGATTACTGCAGGTTAGTTTCCCGCCATATAGCCATATAGGTTTAGATAATGTGGGGCTAAGCCATGTGAAAACAGTACCTATATGTAGTGATGACATATTATACGGAAAAAATAAAGGTTTAGATAATGCCCGTCATTTATTTCTGTCAGCAATGAGAGAATAATATGTCGTTAAACTATAACGAGCGCTTCATCGTATGTGTCCTGATCGATCGGGAAATACGTTATTACCAATAATATGTGTATATGAGTTTTATCAATGATTATATCCGATTGCTGTCGACCATTTTACAACATGTTCTCAACAAACCAGCCATTTTAATCACTTGACAGTAAAACATAAATATAACTTTGTAGACCCTGTAACTTTTAAGTGGAACTCACAATCAGAATGCAGAGAGGATCAGGGGAAGTATTAAATGGGGCAACAAAAAACGGAAAAATACTAAGAAAAAGTCTTTGATTCATATTTAGAAGAATTTATCTGGAATATTATGGCGAAGTAAACTAAATTGTCAAGGTCCGTTTATCACAATACATACCTACTAACAAATATATCAAAATGTTGGCCACTTGCATGATTTAATCTATTTAATATTTTAATCTATTATTGTTTTTCATTATTTATGAATTTATTATGATATAGTATATTATATTACTTTATATTATGGGTGTAATGGTATACTATACTCAACCTACCTCGTTTTTAATTATAGTTTTAAAATTCAAAAATATTTTATAAAAGCTATAGCTTATATGAGAGAGCTATATAACTCAGAAACTTATAATTCCAAACAAATATTTTCCGGGAAAATACTGTAATTAGTTTCCTGGCTAATATGTTCTATACGTAGCCCAGCTATGGCGATATATGTTACAAAAAGTAAAAAAAAAAGAGGATAAGTGGAAGTCTCTCTGGTATACAGTAGGTTACAACTTGCAAGTAGGTAACTGCAATGAATGGTATAAAATTTGAATTCAATGATATAATATTATATTTTAACACGAAAAACGATTCTGAGCGGAGACGGTTTGTCAGGCTAGGACATTTTAATTATATTTATTTTGTTATTCTTAATATGGTAGGCGGTTAAGTTGAATTATAATTATTTGTTTATAAATTATTATGTTTGTATATAATAGTATAAATCTAATTTGATATTTTTAAATGAACCGATAATAAGACCGGTAACCGGTGAAGACCGGAACGCCAATCAGTATCGATACCTAGTAATTTTTTTATTAAATATAAATTCATTTTGATTTGGTTTCAAAGACTATACAGAATTGACTCAAGTACTTGATTTTAACCAGATATAAGAATACCGAAATGGAAGTGTGTAGAAAAAAATGTTTATAGTACCTATAAGAAACATAATTGAAACTATACTCTGGTCCAAATAAGAGCGCACCGCTTTCGCGTCTTTCACGTCTAATCATGGCAGGAAGAAGTTAACATCGAATATTCAAGTTTTTAAGCACTTTTACCGCTAAAAATAAATTATTAAGTACCTATTTCCAAAAAAAGCATAAAGCTTATGCTAGAGCTTAAGTTAAATTTATATTTACAGTTTTTTTGCTCAACTCAAAATTCAAAAACCATAAATTATTAGTTTTGAAACTAAGACTATAAAAACCTACAAAAAAGTTTTTTGGTTTAGAATTAATTTAAATAAGCTTTAAAGTGAAAATATTCTTTCACAGTGGTTACCTACATGTTCACTTAATATTATAAAACCAAGAAAAACACATAAAAATGTAATAATTTATAAGAATCAAATGTTTGTTATTACTACTATAATGCACACAATTAATTAATTGATACAAAAAGTATTATTTATAAATTAATAATTATAATATAGCCGATAAATAAATAAATACTTAATCAAATATGAATAAATGCATTTATAATTAAATATATTAATACTATAAATCTGGGTTGTCCAACCCGTAGCCCTAGAAGCCTTTTTTTTACCTTCTAGAAGACTTTTATTAAAAAAAAGTCGGTCCAAGTGATAAATCTACCAACGCGAATTTCAATTTTCAAGTATTAGTAGTAACGTACATAAACAAATTGATATTCAACAAAACATAATAATTACAGGAAATCTATAGATACGGGTAAGTTTCTTTCATACGAAAATTCCTTTGAACCTTTTGGCAACTCCTTAGTATATGTATATTGTATACGTATTTGACATTTTAGGAACTTATAATTATTAAATACAAAAAATATTTCTGTGAAATTGTTCATTTATTTTCTTTACTTTCTTTGTAGATACCTATTAGGCAGGTACACCATTATTAAAACCATTTAATATTATTTTTTTCAGATACCTACTGTTAATATAAAGTGAACCTAAAAAATTAAAAATTTAAGTCTTAGTAGACAAAGTGTTATAAACATACATTTAAAACATTTGTTTTAAATGTTTTTTTTAATTTTTAAAACAAATAAAATATGTTTAAAGCCAAAACCATGTAAAATCCAAATGAATACTTATCAAACTCTGAGAGTGTATACCTATTCATACAAGAGTAATTACCAATAAATTTATCATAACTGTATAATTATTTATACTATAAATAAGAGTAGGTAGTTCAATTTATAATAAAACTATATTTTGAACTAAATTTAAATAGTGAATAATCTGCCTATGTATAATGTATATATTGTATACAAAACATACAAAGTCTAGATAGTAAATTATATTATACTTATTATTAAGTTTAATATAATATATATGATATTATGATTATATATCTGTTGTTCAAATCATTCAATACGTGATAAAATCATAGACATATTTTTCTTATATTAATATAATATCAAAGATAAATAAAATTAATTTCTGTGATTATAAAACAAGATGTTAGTAAGTATCTCAGACCTCAGTTGGTTATCAGTAGCCGCCGCGACAGGTTGTTCTCAGCTCTCTGTTCAATCCCAACGTTTGTGTTTCTTATAATTAATCTTATTCAATGAATCCTAAAAATAATAGTAGTTCTCCTCAAGATCTCAATCTTCCAGATACTTCAAAAAAAATACAAGAACTACTAACTAGTAGTGTTGCTCTCACTCCTCCTCAAAGGTGGGCATTAATTAGTTGAAAAGTTAAAGTTCAGTTAAAAAGTTAATTTTTTTTGTGTACAGAAAATGCTAATATAAACATTCAGTCAAAATGTTATGTATCTACGGTCATTTATTTAAGGGTTGCACCAGAACCAAAATTATTTTTTTCGAAAACAGATTGTGTGTAAAAATTCCCGTTCTATTTTAATTTTTCTTTTGTTTTTCACGGCACTTTTGAAAACTACTAAAAAAATTATACTTTTGACTCCCCAAAGTACCAAAATTCCATTAGATGGATAATTACGAACGTTTGGATGTATTTTATAAGGATTTCGCAGAATTTCTGGCAGGGTAGTCATACATAAGTACATAACACATTAACACACACACATATTACGTATTATTTTATTCATATTCACATCTAAGTTATTAAATTAATTTGGATGGGGTAACCTCGTTTAACTACATTTGCGATAGTAAAAAAGTATTTTATGATTGACTATCAACTGTCGTGATAATAATAATGAATATTGAGCCATTGAGGGGGGAAAGTTCGCAGAGTAGTCAAGTGCCTACCATGACTACCCCGTGAGCACCACTGTGTGTATTATTTTATATTATATAATTGAGGTACTTTATGAAACACATTTATATCATATTAAAATCAATTCAATTAAAATTGTTGAGTTCAACGAATAGAACAATTTAACTAACGAAAAAACCTAATTAAACACAAACTTATTTTAAAAAGTTTTTTTTTATATAAATATAAAAAAAAAATAGACCGCTCGGCCATTCCGTCCCCCATATTATACGATTATTAGGTATACCTGTTAGGTATAATATTATAGGGTATTACCACTGGGTATCCTAAGTCCTAACTAATCGCATGATTCATGTTAACCTTTTATTATTCACTTACCAAACCTACTTATTGTACAAAAATTAATGTATAGATTGTAGATTTATTTCAATAAAAAATAATATGTAACTTGTTGTTACATTTTTTTGGTCATTGATCAAAAGCTTAAAAATTCAATAATATCAAATAAAACCAAATAAATTACATAACAATAATAACGTTTATTAGTATAAATACTAAATGTAGGTAGGTACACAATATTACGGAAATATAGCCATATATTTTATAATTTATAGGTAGGTATCATCTTTTTACAAAAACACTTCTTTTGATCCAGGGCTAGAATTCTGACCGCAGGGCAGAAGTAACCTCTGTCAGCTATTAAATGTTGGCTATTAATTCCACAGTGTCTTTTAAACGTCGCTGCAGTCTTGGCTCCCTCCCCTCTCGGCTTTAATACGCCTGTGTAATACGCCAAGGTGATCTTTTGTCCTGAGTTCACAGCTCTTTTGTGTCCAGCTAGACGCCGTTTTGTTCGCCGGACACTTTGAACAAATCCTCCGTTTAGACTCGCCTTTTTTTGGCGTTCGCCCGGCAGACATTTTTTTGTCCTCTCGTTTGTTGAACCGTTTCGTGCATCGGCACCGGCTTCGGCTCTTTTCCGTGTCTTGCGCCACGTCGTGGTCGTTCCCGTTACCTCTAGTAATACTCGTTTTTACCTACAGCTTTTTCCACAGCGGTTATACAGCGGCTATATCACGGTGATATAAATGCTTATAAAAAAAATTGTTTTCATGCGCATATCATTATGGAGGGTTAGATTGGAATGATTGGATACATACGGTGGGGCATTTACAATTCTTCGTAGGGTGATGTTCTAGACGGAAAAGTTAAGATAAATGTTGAACACTATACACTGAATATTAAATAACGAATTGAACAAAGTTTGAGTCATATGGATTTGGTCATTTAACGGGTAATGAAGTACACGGGATCAGCTAGTCTTTTATAGATAACACGCCTTATACAATTTATGCTCCAAATAAGCCTACTTATTTTTTTTCAGGTGTTAATAGACAGCCATATATCTTAGATATTTTATTAATAAAATCATTTCCTTTTAATTGCATGTAAGAAGTTCTCGCTGAGCTCGACTTAGGTACACCATATCCCAGTTAAAATCACAATTAATTCATCTTCACAATCTTATCAGTCAAACAACTTTCTATAGGTAATTTATTAAATGCAAACCAAACTGGGATATATTCTCAAATCAAATTAATACCAACTAATAATACCTAAAACTATAGGTACCCACGATCCAAGCTGCAGCACAAATGTCTGAACACCTAACCACAGTCATTGCTGACACCGCCCGAGCGTGCTCTAAGCCCACGCTACATAATACTAAAAACATCGGCTTTCTACCTCAATATATACTTTCCTTAATCCAACGTAAACACCATGCTAGACGAATTTGGCAAAACCAAAGAAATACGGCAAATAAAAAAAATCACTAAGGACGTGAGAACGGCCCTACAAAACAACCGTGTGTCATCGTATAATAGCTATCTCCTAAATATGTACCCGGGAGATTCAAATCTATGGGAGGAGACCAAACGACTACTGAACCAAGAAATAAACATAATCCCCCCTCTCCGTACAGCAAATCAACTAATGATATCCGACGCAGATAAATGTAATGTTTTTTCGAAAAAGTTAAAAAACACATTTTCTACCAACCAAACTACAGATATAAATAATGAACGGCGGGTCCATAAGTTATTAGATCTACCTGATTATTCAGTTCAAACTTGCATGGATTATGTTACACCGAATGAAATTAAGCTGATTGTCAAAAATTTACCAAACAAAAAAGCCCCGGGTCACAACCACCTTACCAACCTTATGTTCAAGAAACTTCCTGCCAAAGGACCCGTCTTTATGACTTCCTTATTTAATTTTTTGTTACGCGTCGGACATTTTCCACTGAATTGGAAATTAGCAACAGTTATACTAATAAAAAAACAGGGTAAGGATAAATCAAATCCTGATAGCTACAGACCGATAAGTCGACTTACCTCCCTATCAAAAATATTTGAAAAAGTTATTCAAACAAGACTACAAAATTTTTTGAACAGCGCAGATGTTATACCAAAATTTCAATTTGGGTTTAGGTCCAACCACTCGACCGTACAACAACCTTTTTCGTATAACGGAACATATTAGCACTTCATTTGAAAAACATTGCCATACTGGTACAGTGGTACTGTACTTATAGATGTCTCAAAAGCGTTTGATAAAGTATGGCACGAAGGTCTTTTATACAAACTAAAATCTTTCAATACACCTAGGTACTTATTTAATATTATCAAATCCTTTCAGAAGATCAGAATCCTGATCACCAAACCTAAAGAGAAACTATTTTTCCCACGTACTACGGTAAGATATGATGGATCGCACAGCGATTATCCAACTAAATGGGTTTGTAAGATGTGCTCGAAATTTATATTAAGCGAAGAAGCTGTTGAAAACCATTTGACCAATTAGAGTGGACAATCTAACCGAACTCCACTAATAAAAAAGTTATAGTTCATCTAGTATTATTTTTTTATAAATTATTATCAAACATGAGGTTTATTTGTTTATTAATTAATTTACGGAATAAAATTCCTTATTTAGTACAGTACACAACAATAATACAGAAATTTAACATAATTAACATATACAAGGGGCGATGGCCCAAAAATATAGCAAAATTACAGGTACAATAAATATAAATTATAATAATTAGGACACAACATAATAAAATAATAAAAAAAAAAAAAAAAAAGCTGCAGACGACAAAAAGCGCCTTTGAACTCGCTCTAAATGGCAAGAATCAATTACCACAAATGGGTCCCAGAGCACAGACGCATACTCTAGTAAGCTTCGGACTAAAGAGCAATAGACAGTCTTAAGAGATCTAGACAGTTTGAACTCTTTCATGGTGCGCATTATGAAGCCAAGTGACTTGAGAGCTCGGCAGCAGATTGAGTCAATGTTAAGAAGTTAATTTGTTTTTATTTTGTTGAGAAATGAAGATACTCGTTACATATGTAGGTATTGCAACAAAAAATAATAATAATATTACCTACAATCTATCATGTTCTATTAGTACTTTTTTTTATTTTTGACACATACATTTTCAACAAATATATTTTTTTTAAAAAAACCTTTGCCATTGGCAACTATAGTCTATTTCACGAGAGAATAATCAGTCCGCCGACCGATTCTCGTCAGTGCCGCACATTCCCCAAAAACTTCTCTGTGTTAACGTGATCACGTGGTTCTTGATGCATCAATCAAATCATTTGTGATGCGCGAAAAGTGATTATTCTCTCGTGGAATAGACTATAGTATACATACATCAATAAAATGGAAATTATGTTATTGTCTGTGACACCATTTCGATAGTAATTAATAGTATTATTATAAATAATTAAATTATATTTTGCTGAGTAATAACGTACGGTTGCGGAAATAAGATCTATAAAAAAATAAAGTTTAAAATAATTGAATCAATTCATATTTCATAACATAACTCAAAGTTAAATAATATATATAGATACAAATCACAAATTACTATGAATTATTCAGAATTAAACAACTGCAGGCTGTAAGGAACTATCAAAAAAAATAATATCTAATATTAAATTTAAAAAAATACAAATAATCCAAAATTAAATTAATCAAATGTTATTGAATGGACTGCTCCTCAGGTTTGTCGTTATTGTCATTTGCATGTTCTGTTATTAAAGGAACATCTTCAACTTCATTGTCAGATAATTCTGATTCTAGACTGCTAGATGATTTTTCATGTTCTTCCAAGTGCTTCTTTAGCGTAACACGCCTTGAAAATACCTTGTTACAATACTCACATATATATTGAGTATCTTCAATTCTAAACAAAATAAAAATAAATTAACTTTTTAGTTTTTACATTATGTATGATAATAATTAGACTTTAATTAGAATAAAATAAGACTGAACTATTACTTGTTCGTTTGTTTGGGAGGTATAGCTCGGTTAGATTGACCACTGCAATTGTTTAAATGGTTCTTGACGGCTTCCTCACTTAAAACGACTTTCAGGCACATTTTACATACCCATTTGGTAGGGTAATCACTGTGCGATCCATCATACCTTACCATGGTCCGGGGACAAAATAACTTCTCTTTAGGTGTGATGGTTGGTACTCTTCTGATCTTTCTTCGTTTACGTGATTTACAGTTCACAAATGGATTTTTCGGCATCTTTAAAGAACAAGAATTCTGTTGACAAAAGTTACAACTTTAAAAGTATTTAGAATAAAATATTAGCTCAAAATCAATATTTTTATGGAAAAAACACAGAGACCAATTTACTTATTTACTGATACTATATCAGGCATGCCAAAACTGAAGACAATATAATTTTACAGCCACTAGTCCAGGGCCGGATTGAGTAATTATTAGAGGTATTCCTAAAATATATACATCTACAATTCTATCCTCAGCAACAGTTGAGAGGTTATTTAGTAAGGCAATACAAGTTTTAACACCTAGGCGTAATAGGTTAAATGATAGAAATTTTAAAATGATTTGATGTTGTAGATCAAACATGGTTTGAATATTATTATTATTTCAAAAGCATTTATTATTTTTTTTTTAATTTTAGCTAACAGCTTCTTTGTATTATTATTCAATTCAGTCAGAGAATGACTTTTCATATTATGTATTTCAAAAATAAACTATTTTATTTTTAATGTGTTTTAAATTGTGTATTTTTTTAAAAATTAATACCTATATCACTGAATATTTGCATTAAACATGAAATTATCTGAAATTTACAAAAATGTATTAATTTTTAGCTTATAACTAGATAAAATTTAGTACAATTATCTTTATCTTTACCTAGATACAATTTAGTACTGTTACATTTTTCTTTATCTAATAATTTCTTTATTATTATTTTTTTCATTCATGTTTTTATTCAATTTGTTGCAAAAAAAAGAGGAACAATAAGAACAATTTATGGTTTAGGTTAAAAATAAATAAAAAGGCAGATTAGATGGAGTGTAGCCCAGCGGAGATACAACAACATGAGTAGGACTTTAATAAATTATTAGTGATCTATTCGAAACATTGTACATTAGGTATTTAGGTGTATTGTAGCGACGCTACGATTAGTGCTCTACTCTCGACCACTGGAAATGAGAATTCAATGTAGGTATCTACTATAAAGTATTTATCAATATCATAGGCGTTACAATATTATTATATTTATTATTTTAAGTACTTTCAATAAATGAACGGCTTTGTAGTTTGTAACTGGCTGTAGATTTCGAGAAATATTCAAATGTCAGATCAGACAGTCTGAACTCCGAATTATTCAGATGTGAATCTCTGTCGTGACTCCTCTCTGAGTGACTCCTCTACAAACTCTTGCTCTAAACCTCAGCTCTATCCACGGTCACGGACTAATATTATATCCTAAATCGTGGGCTACATAGATAATAATAGATAATCTATTATCTATGGGTGGTATCTATACCATATCTATACGCGATACGCCTGCGATTTCAAGATTCCCGGTAGGATTTGTGATAACAGATAACAAATCTTCTTATCTACATCAGAATAGTTACACCACACGCTAGAATAATATGCCTAGATATACAGTGTACAGTTAGAAATAAATTTCAAAAATACTTAGTACTTACTACCTGCTTAGGGCAGTAGTGCGTAACTTATAAAATACTTTTTATAGTAATCTTTTATTGTCTTTTTACAATGATATCCGTTTTTTTGACACGATTGGCGATGTAATCGATGTACATTCATTTGGATTTTGAATCCTAGTTTAGGAAAATAAATTATCTAATGATTGAATCTATTTGATTCTATTGATTAAATTATCTAAAATATATTGTTAGTGCATAAATATGAGCCTAATGGATCAACTTTTTCCAGCAAATCATAAAACCACATTCGTGGTGGACCACACTCCATACTTCGGATTGGCTAGTAACTCGCATATCAAAATGGACTTCACCAAACGGCCACCTGGTGGGATACCACCCGCACCCATATTCAAATCAATGTGGACGTGTAGCATTGAAGCTGTACTCGAATACTGCCGTATCGTATGGGATCTGTTTCCAGAAGGAAAACTTATACGTGTTATTAGTAGTGACATGCAATCTCGCACTTTGAATAATTGGTCATCTAGTCAACAAAATGTTAACTATATGCTGCATCATTTATCATCTTTAGGGCCACCTGCAAAACTTGTACCAAATCCAAATCGAGACTATAGTGTTGTATATGGATTTCGTACTGCATCCGAAGCGATGATTGAATGTACTACAGCTCAAATGGATCAAGGGGCTAAGAAAAATAATATCGAAGTTCAAAACAAGTAATTTGTTTTACCTAGTTATTTTAAATTATAATTTTACATATAGGTAACTTGTATAAGGTACATGACACATGTTATAAGTACAGTAATCAGGCCATTTATTTTATAGGCATAACGCATTTGTCTGAGTTGTTAGTTTTTTTTTAAATTAATTAAGTTCCTATGCCCATATCAGAAACTCTTCCAGTACTGGGTAGAGAGGGGTTATAAGTTACAACTATTTTGTTACCAACTATGTACAGTAATAATTATTTTGAATTTAAAGTTTAAAGGTTCTTAAAAAAAATTTTCCAAATTCCAAAAGATGGTTAGGTGGTTATGTTAGGATTGTTAGGAATAATTGTTTATTATTATTTTATTTATTACAAATTCACTATTATTTTTGCATATAAATCTAAATCTTTAAATATGTATTAAAAACTATTATTATAGCTATATAAAAATATACCTCATGTTTAGACAATTAATACACATTGGCGCCACTAGAGGGACTTGGCCCCCAGAAAAAAGTTTGGTTTACCTATTTAAGATTTAATAATAATTTAAGCATGAGATAGTGAGATACATCCTATGCAATATGAGCTTCAATATGAGTATTAATATTATAGTTTATTTTGTAATACGTAATTAATAATAACGTTTTTATCAAATAAATATAATGCGGGCATGAGGCAGTAGCATGTGGCGGTCGCCGGTCACCACCCAATACTCCAACTCCCAGTATTTCTGACTGTAAATAAAGAAATGATCGATTGCGCCGGTGTTTCAGGATTCACTGTGGCGTCTATCACGTATCTGAAAAGGTGCTCAAGCACCCCTTTAATAACTGAGGTGGGTGGGTTGTAACTATTGGGTCATTAAAATAAACTTTAAATGTTAGTAGGTTAAAAAGTTTTTTTGTGAAATAAGTAATTTTTTAGGTTACCCGAAATACTGGTAGGGGGTAGGTACTGGTTCATTTTAAGTGAGCACCTGTTATATTTGTCGAGATAGCCGCCACTGGCTAATGAATTGTTTGTGTTTAAATGAAAGTATGAAACATTAATGAAAAAAGAATAAGAAAATTGTAAATTGGTACATCTTACCTAAAATACTCATAACTCAGACATATGACATAGCCTAGATAATAGTCTTACCTACATTTAATTTGTATTAGAGGTCAATACAGTATTATTATACCTCCAGAAACTCTAATTTTTAAACTAACGGAACTAAATGTGATCTGCTGATCCTAAAATTGGCTATTTTACGCACTTTTAAGGCGGAGACAACACATACGGGTGCCACGTCCTCTTAAGTCTTAAGCATAGAAAGAGATTTAACGAATACTATAGACAGTGTTACTGTATTAGAACATTTTTTAGCCAACAATAAAAATAGAAGAAAAGATCTTAACCTATAAATTATAATCCATGTGATTTTTTAGTATAATATATTATGGTTATAATTCAAAGGCGGATCCTGAAGTGGACTTTTGGGGTGATAACCCCCTTTGTTTCCGTCCCAAACTTAATTTGTTGGCATAATTACATCAAAAGTAAAAGAGGAGTAAAAATCCAAAACGTACAGTATCTAAAATACTAATTTTTCAGGAGAAGCGATTTTCTGTATCTTAACATTTCCAATAAAAACAAACCATTTACAACCAGACAAATCAATTTAAAAAAAAGGTTTTTTATTAAAATTATTTAATAATATATTATATTTTATATTTAAAACGATTCAAATGTGTTAAATATTCTATATATATTTTTAATTTAATTTAAAAATTAATTAAAATTTAATTTTAGTATGTTTTTAAATAACATTTTTACTTCAATAGGTATATATAAGTATGCGTACAACACTGGTAAAAGTACATTTTGGCATAACATATAAAAAAGTACATTTTGTAAATAGTTTGTTTTGATATAGTTAATGATTTGTTCCTATTCTTTTAACATGGGCAATAATACGTTTTGACGTAAAACTGGAATAAGTACGTTTTGATTTTCTAAATATTATTTTTATGTATGGAAAAGGTTTGTTTTGGATTAACCAGTAATTTTGAATCACAGATTTCACCAGAAAATAGTACACTTTGATCTATTCTGACAACGCCAATTGATGTATCAATATTTTTTCCATAAGAATCGATACTTAACTCAATTTTGGCAATAGTACGTTTAGAATTTCTACCCCTCAAATAGGGATTTGTTTAGTTAATTTAATTGTTCTGTACGAGACTGAAAAGTAACATAATATGTATGTACCTAAATAAATACTTTAAAAAGTACTAAACTATATCAAAATTAATATTTTTAATTTCATCTATATCATGTGTGCAGTGTGCCCTTTCAAATCCCCCCCCCCCTGTTATCTTGGTCTGGATCCGTGCCTGGGTTATATTATGTAATGCTTGTTTTTATTTGAAGTAATTATTTTTCTGTAGTAGGAATGCAAGCCAATGCAAGCCCTCCATGGCTCAAATATTAGCTTAATTTTTTTCTGTGGCTTCAGCAGTTCAGCCCCCCTAATATTTTAGACCTATTTGAGCAAATTCTAATATAGAGGAATGATTCAGATTAATTAAATATAATGTTTCATGTGCCATTTTTAATTTAATAATAATTAATTATATATAATACCTCAAGAATTACTTAATAAGAAAATCATTTGAACAGCGGTTAAACTCTCGGTTAGTCACAGTCATATTATGTTTAATATGATATTTGTAATGTAACTCCAGTATTTTATAAATTAGATAACTTCTTAGCATTTAATAAATTTCTGAAAATGTTCATTCATTTTTTGTTTTTAAATCGAAAAGTTTTTAAAAATAAATAATTTATATCAATTGGGTTATTCGCATGTTTCTTATTAAATATTATTTTATCAAATTTCAGATGCAGAACAGTTATTATCACATCAGCCAGGGACAACCCATCAATAGATAATCTCATGTCCATGTTTCATAATGAAATGATCAAAAGCAACAAATATGTAACTCAACCTAATTCAATGTCTATTAATCATTGTCACTTGGTAATAATTAACACTTATCCAGATTCTATAACATGTGAAGTCACTGATCGGCCATCTCATCCCATATCATCAATACTAGATTTGGAAGTGCATTCAATTCCTGCATCCAAAATTGGTATTAAGATATCAAATCTTTTATTAAAACACTACAATCTAGCTAGTACAACAGTTACCGGTATTCCTATGAAGGAAGAACAAAATGCCAGTTCATCAGCAAATTATGATGTAGAAATATACCATGCAGCTACTGCACATACAACTATTTTAAATGCAAATGTAGCTGATGCCAAAGCAGTGGTTGCAAAAAAAGAAGGAGCGGACTATGAGACAATTAAATTAAAATGGTGTACGCCTAGGGCAAACAACAATTTGCCAGATATTCACAGTTGTACGACGCTACATAGAATCACTCCAGTTGATATAAACAGTAGACCGAGCGCATGTTTGATAACGTTTTTATTGAATGGTCGATCAGTTTTACTCGAGATGATTAAACAAGGTGGTGGTAAAAGCATGTCACATGTTTTAAAATCGTACAATGGTGAAATATATATACATACAGTATCGTCTGGTCGCACAGTACTTGAAGATCCACCAGCCATTAGTGAAGGCCCTGGAGGGAAAGTAACGCAGTACAGAGTAGCTGATTTTGGTACTTTTATGAAGTTAAATTTACTGCAACCAACAAAAAGAAAACAAACAGAAGATAAAAACTATATTGACGATGCAAAAGAAAAATTGAAAAAACAAACTGCATATTGGCCATTAATTACATCATCAACTATAATTTTTAATTTGAAACAATACACTGAACCAATGTTGTCATTAATGGTTAAAGATAACATTAGTGATCAGGAAGTAATGAATTGCAAACAATGTATTTATTCTTTGATAGCCGCTGAATCAAAAAATGAACACCTAATTACACCCAATCCATCAAATCCACGAAAAATGATGAAAAAAGATGACCAATACAAGTCTATGTGGACAGAGTTGGAAACATTCTTAAAATCAAACTTATACACTGAGAATCATTGTAAAGTGTTGCAATGTTTATTTGAATGTCGTGGTAGACTTGATGAAGAAAAAATTATTGAGAAAACTTTAATGCGTTTCAAAAAATCATTAGCTGATAGACCAAGTGTAATACGAGCTACTACAGATTCCCCTATGTCTCCACCATTAACTCAGCAGACAGGAATAAAACATAATATAGCTCATAAAGCTGTTGCTGCGGATCCAAATAGTGTTATGTATTTGCAAATAGTTCAGGATCAGGACAATCGTAGAGTTAACCCTCCTACGCGACCACCGTTTGCTGGTAGATTAAAATCTATTCAAAAGAGAAATGGTAATTTATTTGCAAAACTTTATCAACATATAGACGACGACACAGATACTAAGAGTGCAAAATAAAATTGTCTGTAATTTTATCTGTATTGAATCACATATTGTCTGACTCAAATAGAATAATATTTTAATACCTATTAAAATTACTATGAAACATTTTGTACAGTAAGATATTTTTATTTTTTACTTATAGCTATTATTGCTATCATAATATCACAATTATTTTGTCCTAAAATTGTAGTCAAATTGAATAGTTCTCAAACTGTAAACAAAACGACAGCTTAACTTTAATCTAAATAAATGGCAACATGCCATTAAAACAATTAATGGGCTCATAAGCAAATGAGGCAATCACTTTTCCTACATTAATAAGATAATAGCCTTAACTGTTACTGTACAACAATATAAAAATTATAAAAAAATATACAAATCCCCATGATGTGTGCAAACATCTGGGGATGCAATACCAATAACTAATAAGCTTAAAGAAATAAAAAATAAAATAAACAAATGGCAATACCAACCCTAATACCTCTCAACGTGCAGACATATTAACCGCAAGAACCAGAATCTGCAGACACGCCTACCTCACTCATATTTATGCGATATTACATGAAAAACAACCCTACTACAGCCAATATGACACACTTCTCACCGTAAAAGTCCTAGATTTTCCACAACGTCTACTCAAGAACCATCCTCAATTATTCTTCATCTATGCAAGAAGCACTTGAGGATCATCACAACACCCACTCAGTATACAAATTTTTTAAAACCATCGGTATTGATACCGTTTAATATAAGATAAGTTAAGATAACATGTAAACATGTAAGTAACATTGAAAAAAAAAATGTAATCACTATAATTATTAAGCTAAGCAAATAACCCTATTAATTAATGGGAACTTTTCTACTTTACCGGACACCCTTTTTTTTGCGATTTTTTTTGGGGGACTTTGTCATATTTTTGACGAAAAAAATTATGGTGAAATCAGAATTTGGGGCTCGGACTTAGTTTCGAAGTTATCGGCGAATGAAGTTGGCTTTTAAGTTCACTGTGCCTATCACTTGTGCTTTTATGGAGAGTACGGTGCGAGGTTATCCACTTTATCAGGTAATTGCACCGAAAACTTAAATAATGATATAAATAAATCATTGTATTAGGTTTATTGTTCCATTAAAACACCATAAAATTGTAGATTAAGTATATCTAACGTATTACATAACACTGTGTTTTTCTGTGCGTACGCGAAAACATCTACGACACTACTTTCCTATACGATGGAGAATCATATTAATTTATTCGATTTATTTATGATGTCAAACCTAAACGACGGTTTAGGTTTGATTAATAAATTACAAATGTTAGGTGCATTGCCCACGGAAGAAAAGTGTATCCGTGGACATCAAATGAAGTTGGTGAAAGACCAAGCGCCGGTACACTGTACCATAAAGCAAATGAAAATGTTATATTTAATGACGGCCGTGGCGGTGACGACGACGGCGACGGCGACGACGACGGCAACGACAATGTATAAGAATTGTAGTTGATAATGAATAAAAATTAAAATAGTGCACAATCTGTTTTCATATAATCTGTGGCGTTACTGCGCATGCGCTGGGACTTGTGATTATTCGCGTGTATGGGCAGTGATGCATTGCTAGCGGCACTCGTCGCTACGCTCCTCGGCGCCGTCGCTCCGCTCCGCAAATCGAAAATATCCCTCGACTTGCTGTGCAACACCACCTTAAGTAGGTCACAGGATAAGTTATGTCGTAGTATGGGCAGTGATGCTTTGCTAGCATCAATCTTCATGATAGGGACAGTGAACTTAAAAGCCAACTTCATTCGCCGATAACTTCGAAACTAAGTCCGAGCCCCAAATTCTGACTTCACCATCGTTTTCAGCGTACTTACCTACATATATTTCAATTACAAAAATCGCAAAAAAAAAGGTGTCCGGTAAAGTAGAAATATACCAAAAGTAATAATCAATTAGTACAAACCTATGAAAACCATTAAATTTACATTGAATTAAAAAAATATATGAATTTTCTTCATTATAAATGAATAACATATTAAATAAAATAATGATTTTGACAACACCCTGGATTTAAATTGTGTATGTTTAACTTCAAAGAATATTGATTTTCAGGTGTCAATAAAATTAAGAAAAACTTTTATCGAGAATGCTCAACTTTAAAAAAAAAAACACTCAATTCTAAATTAGGTATTTAATTTGGGGTAAAAATAATAAATAAATAAAAACTTAAATTGATCCAAAATAATTGACTGCTATTGCATCATTCCAAATTGCCAATTGGCCCCATTTTCTGAAAAAAAATAAACATGTCTTAATAGATTTAGGTACTATACCTACAACTAAACAAGAACCAGAATTTATTAAACTCTATAGGTAATGAATGCCAGTCCTGTACTCCTGTGTTTGATACTTTAAATGTTTAAAACAATAACAGAGAATTACTTTTCCGGTTACATGGATGATTTTTAATCATATAAGATTATTTATTACATTTGAAAGTGGGTAAAAACGTAAAACACTCAAATGCACATTTTAGAAGAAATAAAACTTTTATAGTTCAAGTTTGTATTTTTTAAGTTTATACACAATGTATGTAAATGTATGTAATTTATTACATTTTATTATAAATTAATAAATATTATAAACAATATGATTCATAAATCACTTTGACCAATGAGTTCGAATCATATCGGCTCCCTTTTCCCCAACCATTAAAGTCGGGGCATAAAGATGTGCGTGGGGTATATGTGGAAATATTGATGAGTCCACTACTCTTAGCCCTCGAACTCCAAATACTTGTAGTTTGTTGTTGACGACGTCTCCCATCCGGCATGTACCGCATTGGTGATGATAAGTGTGCGTCAAATGTTTTGATAAACAAGCCCAATAATCATCGGATCGAAATGGTAAATGATCACATTTCGGATATGGTACAGGATCCAGTTTAGCGGCGACATCTTTAAACGCCTGTGTTTCCTCTACTAACTTCACTGCATATTTAAGAGCATAAATATTGTCTTCTAGATCAGTATTGCTGTCATAATAATTATAAGACATAATGGGTGGATTCAGTGGGTTACTGTTTTTCAAAGTTACGCTTCCGCGAGCGTCTGGTTGTAACAACACAGTAGTCATTATAAATACGTTTGGTTTATCTGACAGAGGACCAAAAATTAATTCAAGTCCTCTACCTGAAGGTGCCCTTACATAAGCTAAGCCGTCCACTCCCCTTGGTACTGTAAGTGGTCCTTGGCCATACTTAAACCATTCTTCAAATAAACGAGGATCAGATATGGATTGTTGATTGATTACTGGGCTTGTTTGATTTACTATGAATTCCAAAGCTAAAAAATAATACAATCTATAGATATTACAAAATATTAGGATTTGGGACTCGCTTTCCCGATAATTGGTTATAATAAACAATGTTTATGTGTAATGTGTAGGTAAACCTATGGCTTATTATAGCTTCAAGCTTCAGGTCCTAGACCCGAACGCACCTATTATTACATATATTTGGTTATCTTTGAATATATGTTAGGTAGGTACTAGGTACCTACCTAAGTTATATCTTATATTATAGTTAAAAATATCGTACAGGTAACTACAGTGGTGATTGAATACTATTCATTATTATTTTAATATTTTGTTATTCATGTATGAGAAGAATTAAATCACACGTTTTATTTAAATACCTAATATTGAAATTCAACAACAACAAAAAAAGAATTTATTATTTTACATTATTTTATCTTATGTGGATACGATACCGTAATATTTATCCAACACATGCGTTGCATAGAACTTAGACATGTTCTTTGCAAACATACCTACTAATTTATTGACCTCATGAAGCGATAAGAATTCTGAAAACAGATTTGATTTATAGTTAAGTCTACTTTTATATTATCCCTCCCCCCCAAAAAAAAAATCTAGAAAAGTTATATTAAAAAGAGTAATTAAAAAATTGCCATATTTCAATTTTTGGAGAGAAGTTAAACTCAAAAAATCAAAAATGTGGAAAAGTCAATTTGAAGTAGACTTGACAAAAAATTCAAATAGGTTTTTAGAATTATTAATTATTATTGCTTAATTAGATCAATTGGTATGTTTGTCAAATAACACGTCTAAAACCCTATGCCACGTGTGTATTAGACACAGACAGAAAAACAAGGTATCAAATCCCCTTAACAATGTAAACTACTACTACCATATAAACAATAAACATACTTGATGGAATAATAGGTACCTACTCTAAGTGTTTGTCTTTAATTTTAATATTCAAAATTATATTTATATATTAATAAATGAATCGATTCGATATATTATTAAACTTACTAATATCAGTTTTAGCAAGTTCGAAGCAGGTAGGTATGTCATCGCCAATGGTTTCTACATATTTAATGTGGGAAGGCCTTAACACTGGCGGAGTTTCCATATACTCATCAAAGGTAAGAAAATAAAACTGACGGAGTTTACATTAGATCTTTTCATTACCTTTTTTTATAACCGGTATTCTGGTGGAGTTTACAAGTTTACTGGAGTTACCCTACCGCCACTGTGCACTTACCCTGGCAATAAAACTTTTCGGATTAAAAGTAAACGACCCTGCAGGTTCCTTTCTAATGATTAAACCTATCCTAGCCTATCCTATCCTTCGCCTAGCCAAATAAATAAATACGTTAGTAGGTATTTTAATTTTTGAGTAGTTTCAATGGACATTCACTCAAAATAGGTATCCTAATATTATATCTTATTTTATATGTATTAGGTAGGTACTTCTCGTATTATTATTGCATATAAATTGTAAATAGGTAAGCAATATTTGATTGCACAAAAAAAAACATTAACGACTATTTGCTGTGCAGAAGTTATTAAGAGTTTATCAAATAGTTTTAACCTTAAATATCGTATTTAATAGTAAATACACAAATTAAAGTTAAATAAAAAAATAATATTTAAGTTTCAACTTTCAAATACATTTTAATAAGAAAGTAGAACACTAGAATTATTATATCTAGATATTTAATTTTTAAAAGTAAATATACCAACTGTTCCATAGTGATCTTGTAAATGTTGTCCCACCTGTAAATCTTGAATTACTGGTATTCTATGATTTTTTAAGTGGTCTTTTGGTCCAATTCCTGATAACATTAGTAATTGAGGTGAATTTATTGGCCCAGCAGCCAAAATAATCTCTTTTTTAGCATATACTGTTCTATTTTTGTCTCTTTTTATGAATTCTACTCCGGTTGCTAATTTAGTTTTTGGATTAATAAGTATTTTTGTTACTTGGCTGAATATCGCCACATGGAGATTTTGACGATCTTTGACTGGACGGACAAAGGCTTTAGAAGCACTCACCTATCAAACAAAATATTTATATTTAGGTGTATATATATAGCTGATGTTAGGTAGGTAGTTAATTATATTGTAATATAAAAAAACCGCACTAATGGTAATCGTTTTTTCTTTCAAAATGCATAGTAAAGACAAGATTTTTTATTCATCAGACAACTTTTTTTAATCCCAAATAAATAACGTTAAATCTTAAGATTTCTAAAATGTTTAAAATTTCTAATTTCTATGATTATTGTGAAAAACCAAAACCAAAATATTTACCAATAGGTATTGATAAACATTGTGTATATCTAATATATTTAAGTAGAAAATGTGTGTATGATAAGTAAATAAAATAAATTAAGAATACAAAATATAGACGAGAGGACAAGAGTTGGTTTGGCAAATAAATGAACTGTTCATGTTCAAATGGTTGGGTAAAAATACAATACTAATATTTATTTGTTACATTATAGTTAGGTATAGGTATGCATATTATGAATATATTTACTCTGCGTCCATTTATTGTCGTGGCTTGTAAACGCGATGCTCCATACTCTGGGTTAACTGTATAATCGATATTTACTTTTAGTCCTAATTCGCCACCGGCTTCTATAAATTTATCAACGAGCGGTGAATGATATCTAACTCTTTCGACGTGTAGATTTCCTTTTTGTGAATGAAACGGTGAATTTTGATATTCCGGTATAGAATTGTTTTCAGATTTCAAAAAATAAGGCAATACATCACTGTACGCCCAGCCATCATTTCCCAGCCCTGCAATTATATCATAATCTTCTCTTTTCCCTCTCTGGTAATACATATCATTTATTATCGATGATCCACCCATGCCTTTTCCTTTTGGCCAAGGACAGCGATTATTTTTAAAACCAAAACAACCATTTTTAACTGGCTCTGCGGTGTATCCCCAACTGTACTCCGATGATTCTAAAAACGATGCTACTGCCGGTACATCTGTGTACACGGTTTCGTCTTTTCCTGCTTCTAGTACTAGTACTGACCAATTTGGATTTTCAGATAAACGATTTGCGACAACACAGCCTCCAGTACCAGCTCCAACGACGATAAAATCATACTCACGCAATATAGGCCGTGAACCTAAAAAATTGTTTTCCCTGAAAGGAATTCCTTGCTGCTGATACGGGCCATAATTTGACTGGTATAATTGTGCAAATATTGATGTTGTAAATAATAGAAAAAATACGAATATTTTAAGATTAATTTTCATGACTAAATAAGTGTAAAAGAGTATACTGAATAAGTGCACTTGAATACTTGATCAACGATCATGATACAACATTGGTACCTACTAAATAAGTACACAATGTCAGTATCGAAACCTTAAGGAATGCTGTTTTCTGTAGGTCAAACTCACCTCTTTATGTACCCACTTTTTTTCCTGTATTATCGCCATTGAAGTGGGGGCTGTCGTTATTATAATACTTCCTAATGCCCCGGCTGCATCGTTTACCTATACTGTGTTAAACTTACAAAATTATACTAATCATATTATGTGCGATATAGTAGGTATTAAAAATTTTTACATGTACCTATTTAAAATATCGGAGGATGGTAGACGGGACAATAAGGGATTGCGGGAGCTTTGTGGGCAGACTAGAGCCCACCACTTCCCCCCGCCCGACAACGGAAAACCTCTTTATCACATCCAATTTTCCCAATCCACCCGGAGCATTCCATTCATGCATCTCATGTGTGAACTACCGTGATTGTCGTTCCAACCCCATGGTGCCATAAGAGGAACCACGAAGGATGAAGGTTGCGGTAGCAGCTCCAACAACACCGTGATAGCGATAGGTCAAGCTTCATCCACACGTCCACTAGTTGTCTCGCTCGATCGCTTTTCGTCCTCTTTGAAATGTATATACCTACCCACCTATTATACCAGGTGCTATTTATGTTTTATTGTCTTGTAAAATATATACTATTTCTCCAACTAAACATAACCACGACTCACGAAATATATTTGTGTAGTAGTGGCATGAACTATGTAAACTAAGAGTAGGTGTTTAAACTTCTCAATATAGGCTATTATTGAGATAATATATTTATTAATTTTCAAATACAAAATCCAGTACTTATACCTATCTAAAATGGGGTATTAGATTTTTGTTTGTTAATATTACAAAATAAATAAGTTATTTAATTTACACGTTTTTTGTTTTGTAGATAATATTGGTTGGTATATGATTTAAAAAAGTTTGATGACTTTAAACCTCATCGTCGTATAAAATATATTAAACAATATACAGTATATAATAAAATGACGAAATTCCAAGTTTTTATGTTGTTTTAAATAATATTTTAAATTGTTGTAAAATAGGTACCAATTTAAATTTTGGTAAAATTAAAAAGCGTGTTAATATTTATTTTGGAGGACCGGTTTTTATGCAAATCAGCGGTTCTGTTCGAGTACAAATCTGTTTGAAATAAAAACTATTTCTTTACTGTTATAATTTTGAGAATCGCTATTTTTGAAACCACTTCCTACTTAGGTAGTTAGTTTACATACCCGATTACATTCACTTTTTAAACAGGAACTTATGTTGAAAGTCTGCTTTAATACTATAATATATTATTATCAAAATACATAAGGCAGTTAACCAATAAGGTAGAAGGTACCTACTTATCTACTATGCGTAGAAATGCACTTTGATAAAAAATTTTCTAAAATAAACTTGTTTTTTCAATAGTTGAGATTTATTATAAATGTATAACGATAGTGACATTTATATTGACTTGACTAATTATTAGCAAATACCCACGTACCACACTATTTCTGTAATGATACATATTAGAACTTATCATTTTTCACTTGTTATTAACACACAGCCAGCTGAAGTACCACCAGATAGTTGCGATTTAATATTAACTCAAGCTCCGATCTAAATCTTTTTCGCAGTTGACTAATAATATTGTTGTTGATAAACGAGTACACCATTATAAAGTAGGTAACGACAAGGGAATTTCCGAGTTTCCAATGGTTTCATTAATGTAAACTATTATTTATCGCAGTGCCTATAAAATTGAGCCCACGTCACTTTATGTGCAATAACAAAATAAATTAAATGTGCAGTAGCAAATTATGAAGTATGTACTTAGTACCTACTTTTATTCAGTCTTGAAAACTATTATTTAAAAATATTATGGTCAGTGGAATTGGATGTGTAGCAGCAAAATGTGTGAATTATAGCCACCGATTTATTGCACGGCGTAACGAGTAGGCAACAGCGGTACATTTATTTATACAAATATTAAATAATATATTATACCATGTTGTACACTGAAATATGCGATCATCATTGATAATAAAATATATTAACTATACAACAAAATAAATGTATACCTAATTGATAACTTATTTATAAATAATAATAATAAGTAAAACAAAAAATAAAAAAAATTTAATTTGACTGTTCAGAAAATAAATATGTTTTGACGTATTATAGTTGAATTTATAAATAAGTTAGCTCTTAGCTATCAATATCTAAATCTTCATTACGACGGACATACAATAAAGCAATATCGTTAAGACGGTTTTGTTTCATTGTACACCTTAAACATATTTTCAATCTTCGAAGTGCTGAAAAAGATCATTCCGAAGTACAAGACGATACCGGAACAGTCAAAATAATAATAATTTTGTAATTTGTCTCATCAGCCATAGATTGTTGATGGATACCTCAGTTGTAATTGAATATCTACCATGATGTAGGTTAGTGGTTACAAAAACCGTACTATCTCGAGGCGGGTTTCCTCCATGCACGTTTGCCGTGTACACGAAAAATGTTCAGCTATGAAAAAACAACACGGTATCGTGGTTAATCGTGTGGTAACTTAACCTAACCAACCAATTACAGCAAAGGATTTGTATGCACGTACACACGCACGTGTTAAGTGAAAACCCGCCTTTACATTTTATGATCAATACAAATGATATACTTAATTTATTTTTATTTTCAAAATTGCAATATTTTTATCACAGCTAGAATTTTATTTTAATAGTCGTCTGCTAAAATTGTTGAAACTTGGATATAAATACACGCTATACATTTTCGATATTCTAATGGGTGCTTGAGCCCCGGGCACCCATGTACCTGGAGCCTATAGTTACAAGATGTCAACTAGATAGGTAATCGATGTTTTAAATAATAATTTTATTTCATTGCGATATAATGTTAAAAGTCCTTTATACAATTTATTATTCTATTAATTAAAAATAAACATTCTTTATCTAGATGAGATAAATATGCAGTAGTTGTATCTAAATAGGACTCAATACTATTAATGTTTTGATCAGTTTGTGTAATGTTTAAATTAATACCAAAGAACAATATTTTAAAAAAAGGGGGGCAAGTGGATGTCGCTCTGCTGTACAGTAGGTTACAAGTGGGTCACTATATAATGGATGTTATTAAATTTGAATTCAATGATACAATATCATTGTATAAGAAAAACGATTCTGAGCGAAGACGGTATGTCAGTCTAGGTTTAAGACAAATTATATACATATCTATGGTATTAAAAAAAAAATTGACCTATAATAAATTCCAAATTAATCATATCACATTATCACAATATCCATTAGGTACTTATAACACGTTATACATCAACATCAATAACAAACCCTGATACCATCATAGATATATAATAGTACACTTTAGAAGTTTCAAGTAGGTACCCACGAATAATATTATATAATCACAACAAAATAACTAGGTTTTTTAATATGTAATTTCGTCCAAATTTGAACATAAAATGACTATAAAACTAAACTGTGATTGTATATTGTTTAGATTTTTCGTTAAGAGAATTAACTACTTACGTGGAATCTTGTTTTAAATTTTCAATCCTTAGCTATAAAAACTGAACATTTTATAATTTATTAATTACGATGATTAATAATTTTCGAGATTTTGAAAAATTCTGTCAAAATTCGATGTTTAAATGCTTATAAAAAAAAATTGTGCCTATGTATTTTTAATATTTTTCAACTGATATTGTAACAATATATCAGGAGCCTTGTATTAAATTTTTACACTTTTTGGCCCAACAGATAAAACTTTATTGATATTCATAGAAAAAAAAACTAAAAAAAAATTGAAAGCTGTAAATGTCCGTAAACAGCTCAAAAGAGTCAAAATATTTTCAAAATAGTATGGTGTATAGGAAATGCTAATATAAACATTCAGTGAAATTTTCATGTATCTACGGTCATTTGTTTTAAAGTTACACCAAAAATTTTTACGCAAAATTTTAAAATTTTGCGTAAAAATTCCCGTTTTTCCTTAATTTTTCTTTTGTTTTTCTTGCCACTTTTGAAAAGTACTGGGTATTTTAAATTTTTACCTCCTCAGTGCACCAACGATATACACTTTCCACTCGAACAAGATACTGAAGTTGAAAATCGAAGAATTATTTCGACTACTTATCGTGTACACAGACACTAAAAAATAAAAAAAATAAAACAACACACATCATTGTAAAATCAATACATTCATCGTTTCACTCAGAATCTAAAACTATTCAAAATGATAAGTTCATTAAAGAAAGGGTATTCATAGGGCCAATGCAGGTTATAAATGTTCAAGTCTATAAAAATATTTCTACTATACTTAAATTCTTAAATAAAAAAATTGAAGCGGAGAGTTGGCGCCCGCAGGCAAATGCATTTTAGAAAACCAAAAAAAAATTAGAAAAAATTATACAGTATGAAACACATTAAAGAGAACAAACTAAAATGTCCAGAATCCAACACAGAAAAAACAATATTGCCAATGATCAGCTAATTAAAGAATGATGATACAGAGGGCACCTGTTGTTAACAATACTCAAGTCTATACAAAAAATTCAACTGGAGTCAAATTCCTAAAAAAAAAATTGAAGGGGAGCCTTGGCGCCCGCAGGCAAATGCATTTTAGAAAACCAAAAAAAAAATTAGAAAAAATTATACAGTATGAAACACATTAAAGAGAACAAACTAAAATGTCCAGAATCCAAAACAGAAAAAACAATATTGCCAATGATCAGCTAATTAAAGAATGATGATACAGTTATATAACAGCTAACACAATTATATACTTTTAACGACAAAAATGATATAAATATTATTTTTGATCTAACCTAATGACTAACCGGGCACGTCTGTCTAATATAACTTATTAGTATTGTACATCTCGTAATAAGTTTTTTTGAATGAATGATTTTTTTTTTTGAGCTTGAGCCCAGCAACTTTGACCATTAGCTGTTTTTTTTTTTTGTAGGTTGTTTGTAGTGAGTAGTAACGGTTGGTTAAAACACGTTAGTATGTGTGGCAACTATTTGTCGCTAAAAATGCCGGGTGGTCACCCATCCGGGATCTAGTAACAGCGGCCGATACGTACACTTAACACCTTTCCGCAATTATAATGTCCAGATATTCACACTAGTCACTAAGCCAAAGAATATTGACGTTAATACAAATCTTGTACTAATGTCTCTCCACCTAGTGAGCTGGCGACAGGGCACGTCGCTCTTTTAGAACAATTATCTATTAGGTACTCAATTAAGTCTTTAGATTTACAAATGATTTATATTTTGTAGACGGGATTATTTTAAAGAGAGACTGTGTGACGTACAGAATATTGTGCAGCCAATAAATATGTGGTTTGCTGTGTACATTTGAACATTTGTTATAATATTCTATGCATTTGAACATTTATTGCAATATACGACTATTGTACATTAATTTCAATATAGATTTTTATTTTACACTAACTATATAGTATTATCAGTCAAATTAGAAAAAAATTTTAAAACTATTATAATATGTAAAAAAAAAAAAAAATATTTATATTTTTTTTATTGTGTTTGAGCGAAATCCGTCAATCATATTTATGAAAAGTAAATTATATTTTAATTTGGTGGTGTATTTATATCTATATAAATTAAATATCTTACAAGTAGTTTTTTTTGCTAACTATTTAAATTTTAAAGCTTATATGAGCAGAGTAGTAGAATAACATTTTTGCAAGGTTCATTGCATTTAGAATGTAGATATTAGTTAAATCAAACCCCACAAATGTACCTATAACATATGAAATAATTGTACTTAACCTTCTATGATATTTTTTTATAAGGATATTAAAAGTAAAAACTCAAATTTGGAAATTATAGGAACAGTACTTAATAAATTTTCCTTTATTTTAACAGAAATTATTTAGCTAAAAATATAGAAGTATCTATATGTACAGCGAGACATGGGATACACTAAGATACAGTCCACAGTTTATAGTTTTGTTTCATTTATAATAATAATGCTTTGTAATAACTACCTATAGTTTTTCATAAATTAATATTTAATAAAGTTTGCTTAATGATTTATTTGAAGTATTTGTATGTATTTTTGGGAGATCAGTATTATTGCAACACTGTTGTCCGTTACCAATACGAGTCTCACTGCACCACAGTTTCGCCTATACAGCTGATAAATCATTACTTATTACCAGGGCTGTGAATTAAATGCATTTGCATATTTGTTTGATACACAGTATAAAAACTATAAGATAATGGATACGGCCAAAATTTGTTTTGATTTACTTATAGTTTAAATACGAAATCTTATTTAGCATATTGTAACTTAATGTTTTGGATAAGTTATTACATGTTTTTTGGTCACCTAGCTAGTATGTAAATTAAACATTTATTTTTTTTGTACAAATACAAAATCCAATGTCTATATTTTGGGTTAAGGCATTATAATTTATAATTTGTATTTATTAATTTCAATAATTTTTTAATAATGTCTTTTTTTATAGAGCATTTTATCGAATAATTTTAGTGCATATTTAAAATTTTTTTAGTGTATTATTCAATTCACAGCCCTGCTTATTTATTTCACTTCCAATCATACCACTACCACAGTTAATGTTAAATATCAACAATTAACAGCTTCTTAAGGAGGGTTCACACTACACCATGTCGTGTAAAATAATCACGGTCACCACATTTACCAAGGCAAACGATACACATATATTCAACTATGCGGTATCGTTTGGTAACTGTGGTAACCGTGATTATTTTACACGACACGGTGTAGTGTGAACCCCCCCCGCCCCCCTTAACTTGATAACACTTAAGAGGATGTCATATTTTTAGTGCACTATTTATTTCCATCTCTGACCCACGCACAATCATAAGCGCAACCCCCGACAACTTGTAATAACCCCTACCCCAAAAAAAATAAATTATTCAATTGTTTCGTAATATATTAATAAACTTTTTTAAAATTCTACTGAAACTCTTAATTTTTGTTTTTTTATTAGGTATACAGGGTGATTTTTTTATCGAAGAACACTCATTATTTCAAAAAGTATTAATGTTTAAGAAAATATTTTTTTACATAGTTTCAAGTTGTTAAAAAACAATATTTTTATTAAAAAATTATATTTTTAAATATTTTTATCCTTTTAATTTTTTAAGTTTTTTACTTTTTTGAATGACAACATCTAATTTTAATTTGATATTCAAAAACAGAATATTTTTCTGATTATTTTAATACATAAAAATTGAATTTAGGGCAAGTAGTTTATGAGTTATAAGTATTTAAAGTTTAGATGAGCGGAGTAGAGGACAAACATTTCGCGGGGTAACCCCGAACCACTCCACTCCGCTCGTCTAAACTTTAAATACTTATAACTCATAAACTAATTGCCCTAAATTCAATTTTTATGTATCGAAATACTCAGAAAAATATTCTGTTTTTGAATATCAAATTAAAATTAGATGTTGTCATTCAAAAAAGTAAAAAACTTAAAAAATTAAAAGGATAAAAAATATTTAAAAATATAATTTTTTAATAAAAATATTGTTTTTTAACAACTTGAAACTATGTAAAAAAATATTTTCTTAAACATTAATACTTTTTGAAATAATGAGTGTTCTTCGATAAAAAAATCACCCTGTATTATTATTGTGAAGAATCAAACTTGAAAATAAGAAATTTCTTTTTTTTTATAGTTTTTATATTTTCAAATTAATATTTTTATAGTGGTGTGAGGGGCAACGCCCTCACGCGTTACTTTTCGTTTAATATCAGCTGATGATGACTACAGCCTCCATTTAAGCAATAGTTGCCCAACTTTTTATTAATTATTAAGATATATATATATTGTAATTTTTTTAGTAGACATTAAATATTATTTTTTTTTGTGTGTCTTTGAATCAGTTTAATTATTTATAAGCATTTTAAGTTTTAATTATTTACACGCTAGTAAGTCATAACTTATATAATAATTTTAAAATGTCATAAAGTAGCCAACGTACTTCGCTAAGTAGTACGTTGGCTACTTGATGCAATCAATACAGATCCGCATCATTTTTTTATTAGGCTATAAGCCCGCCCCTAGACCCCCCCTCATCCCCCAATAGCGCCTATGATGTTACCTCGCGTGGGTCAAAGATGGAAACAAATAGTGCACTGACATCCCAACCGGCAACCAACCGATCTTTTTATTCTATCCCATAAGTCTAGGTTGTAAACCTATCGCCGGTAGTTTCAGCCAAAGAGTCGAGTGGCCTTTGCAATTCGAGATCCTTTCCTACGTATTCGGTATTGTCAACCTAACAATTCTACCTTCACACTTTTTCTTCCCCCTTCTCACACAACTATACTGGTTCAGTCACCCTCTTTTCCTGCACCTCCATATCATCAGTATTCTATCTACCTATCACTTCTTCAGTCTTCTCACATCTCACTTTCAAAATACATTTACTTCCGTTAGCTTCTCTCACTACCTCTAATCATACAGTGACCGAACCACCTCAACCTAGTCTCTCTTGTTTTCACTTAAATATGTATGTCACTCCTATACACTACATTTAATTAATCAATATCTTATTCTATCCTCTTTTGTCCCTTACACACTCAACTTGACATTCTCATATCTGCTACTCTCACTCCACTTACCTACCCTAACCTAACATATTATCTTTTTCGCATTTCCCTTTCATACGCCAAACATTCTGAAATCCTGTTGACCTCTTTCCTTATCTTCGCCACATCATACACTTCCTAATGCCTATTCACTCAGTCTCTAGTTACCTACAAGTCATCGTACTTGATTATCGGTGAAAATATTTAAATAATTGAACGAATTATCTACTCAAAAGAATTAGTACCTACATACCAAAAAATATCATACCTGACCAATTTCCTAATTTTTATCACGACTTTATTGATAGCCAGAATAGTGTTATACCAGTATAGTAGGTAACAATACAAATAATTGAAAAGTTTCGGGCAATACAACCCTGATCGATTAACTATAATAAAAAGAAACCTACTGAAAAATGAGAAAATACATACCCCGTGTCCGAATCAAAATCTGCTATAAAACTTAGTCTTCGAAATACTACAACGTTCACACATTTCAGTCTGCTTATGATATATTATTCCCAGTTGACAAATCTTCACTGACGAATTAAATACCATTTCTGAAAAAAACACGCAGCCTGCAGTAAAATGTTCAACAATATTCTTATGACCTAAGCGTTGCAGATGTTATATTTTATATGTATAATGTTTAATCTGTATTATACCTAGGTACTTAACTATTATGTGTTAGTTTGTTTTTTAGAGAGGACTAAGGGAGGCGGGACTGCGGGAGCAATGAATGTTTTGATTTTACAATAATGTGTATATGATTCTCGTAAAATCATTTTCTTATTTTGTTGTTATTCAACAACTATTAACCGTCGATATTTAAAATATCCATCCAATGTTTAAACTATTATTTTCTATACATTATAAAATGTTCAAAATATTTCGACTCGTTTTCAGTGATTTACTAAAGACATTTGACTATTTGAGTTATGAAATGTTTTTAGTTCTGTATTCTATAAATGTCATTAAAATTTTATTCGTCGGGTCAAAAAGCTTAAAAATAATAGGTACAAAGTTCCTCGTAAGTTGATATAATAGAAGTTAAAAAATATTAGAAATACATAAGCACGTTTTGTTTTATAGGCATTTAAAGTTCAAATTTCTACAAAATTTATCACAATCTACGAGTCCTATGATATAGATATTAGGAGAGCAATAGAAGTTGAGTACCTATGTTACTCTAAGTTAATAGTTACCCATAACTTATAACGTTGGATTTGAAAAAAAATGACCAGTTATAAATTAAAATTGTATTTTATGACTATTATCAGTTAAAACATATATTTCTATAAATTAAACCAAAACATATGTCTTTTTCAAGTAAACAATTTTCATATTCACCTATTAATTACAATTATTCTACGACCGGGGAATGGAAAAACAATTTATAAAATATGCGTATACAATAACACATTTTTGGTGACATTAAATATTTATCTTAATTCTTAAAAGTAAATTTAAGCCCCAAAAGAATATGAAAACAAATTTACTTTAAACATCGATTCTTTCGGCTGAATCCGTTACGTGTGTTCACTGCGAGGCTGACGAGGAAAATCTCCATAATATACAAAACTTAAAATATTGTGATTGATGAAAAATAAAATTATACGGAACGCAGTAAGTTTTTTGCTCATATCGGCTTTGCTTATTGAAATTTTAGAATTTTTAATGACGACTGTGTCCTCTGCAATGGATTTGAGATTTGCCATGGAATATAAATGATAGATATTATACTAGGTACGTGAATATGATGAATCCACGGATATCATATAGGTAACGCAACTTTTATATCAAAGAGTTCCGTGTTAAGGAACAATATTGGTCCGTTGAAATTTTATATTATGACAAAAATCAAAATAGCTTATAATTTTGAATTTTGAATTTCAATTATAATAATTTTAAATATGATATATTTTAATTATTATTTTCGTTTCTTAATTTAATTATTTATTAATATGGTAAATAGGTATATATCAGAAGTACAAGCATATTTTTATAAAAGCATAATATTGTATTTTAAAAATCATTAAATGAAAATGTGATTCCTGGATTTTAGAGTTAACATAAAGATATAGGTACAGTACCTAAGTACATTAAATTTACAGTACCTACCATGATACCAACTAGATTTGTAAAATTCCAAGTCTAACATTTTCTATGAATAGATACTGCTGATCACAAAATTATTAATTATTATTTAATATTATGTTAATTTAATTGTTTTGGGTACCTACCTATAATTTATATTTTAGATTCTGAGCGGAGCGATGAATATTTTGATTTTACTATGATGTGTATTTAATTTTTAAATTTTTTTGTTATTATTTCTTTTTTGTGTTTGATGCGTACACGATAAGTAGGTATGTAGTCAAAATAAACCTTCGTGTTCCATGCATAATATAATTTATAGGTACTCTGTATGTAATCAATGATCATAGTTTTATTTTTAAGTTTCTTTGTATTTAGTAAATAATAATATAGGAAATTGTATTTTCGAACATTAATTTTTTGTTTGTATTAAATACTTTCACCATAATAGGGAACTAAAATTGTCATTTATCGTTAAAACAACGAAGAAAGCTTAAAAAAAAAATTTAAGTTCCTCGTAAGTTGATATAATATCAGTTAAAAAAAATTAGAAATAAATAGGCAGGTTTTTTTATAGGCATTTCTACAAAATTTATCAATAATCTAGTCAATTTGCAAAATATTTTGCTGTAAGATATTCATACAAAAATTTCTTAGTTTACCTACCCATAATATGAAAATGTAATAAAAGTTTCCTCATAAGTATTTATAATTATAGCAGTTGAGAAACAATAAAGATCTATAGGCACGATTTTTTTTATAAGAAATTAAAGTTCAATTTTGAACAAAATTTATCAAATTGATAATTTACAAATAACTATTTTGTAAATAAAAATTTATAAAATGTTCAACTTTCATTGCTAAGGATTGAACATTTAAAACAAGAGATCTCATAAATAGTTCATACTGTAATCAAAAAATTTAAATAATCAATTTCAAAACACAGTTAAATTGTGCAGACATTATAAGTTCAAATTTGGAAGGAATTGCTTATTAAAAAATTAACAAATTTTGTGAAAAATTCAATTTTGGAAGGTAAGCGTGTTTTGTGTAGGCCTAATAAATGTTACATTAAAATTTAAAAAATTCTTAGAATTACATTAATTGGATTATAAATTAGAATATAGGTACTACAGTTTCCAGCTTCTACTACAACATTCCGTTATATTATGTTTTTAATTATTAAAATGCCTAAAAATAAAACGTAAATCCCAAAATAATATGAAAACAAACTTACGCTGAAACATCGACTCTTCCGGTGAAACCTAGCTAGAGTGCATATGCAAACGTCGAGTACGTGACGCCACCGAAGAAACAGCTATCTTCATCTCTTAAATTGTAAATTTTTTTTTTACGATATGATACAAAAAACAGAATTTATAGTAAGTGTATTATTTTTTTCATTGCCCCCTCCCCCCACTAATAATTTCTACGGGCGGCCTTGTACAATTGTCCAGTTTAATATGCTTTTCCCAAAGAATATAATGATTTTAAAAATTAGTCACCTATTCAAAATATGGAGAATTAAATATTGGTCATCGGGTCATAGTAGATTTTAATTATTTTTTAAGGAAGCAATAGGAAACCAGTTCGTCGATTCAAATTTCAAACGACACGAAAAAAGGATTATAATAAATTCACACAGTTTGAAGACCGGTTTTAGTGCTTTATTCGGTTAGTACATCATGCGATAGAAGTCAATTTCTATAATTTATACTTACCAAAACTATTTTCACAAGATGTGAAATATTTGATTGAATAAAACAAATTTAAAAACAGTAATATTTACGGAGAGTGAAGACACCAAGTGGTGAGATTGATAAGATTTATGGTGTGGAGGTTAACAAATTGTAAATTTAACTTGATAAGTTAAAAGTTAATATAGAAAAAAATATAAATCTATTTTTTTTTTTAATTAGTATGTAAATCATATAAAGAGTGAATGTGTTTTTCTGGTTTCTAATTTATAAATTAGAAAAAATAATTTTATTGAACTTTTATCATAATGTAAACTGTATACCATTTTACTTTTACTTTACTATTATTTAATAATTTAAACTATACTCATCTCAAATTAATAATTTAACGAATATATTTTTTTATATCTTATAGCAATTGAATTTCATAATATGTGAAGATAGTACATGACCTTCATATATATTGTAAGTTATATAACATTAAAACATAACAATAATTGTTAATTATTATTAATAATTAATATATATTATTAGTAATTATTGTCAATTTGTAATTTAATATTATTAATTTTATTAAAAACATTTATAATTGCAATTTGCAACTCGCACAATATTATATAATTTACAAATTAATAAAATATATTAATATATACAAAGTTATGTTATCAAGAATAATAACAGAAATGTTTGTGTTTTTGTATTGGATTATTTTTATTTTAAACTGATATAGTAATATTTACGTATAAACGAAAAATGTCAAGATGTTTTTAACTTGATGGATTTTTTTTAAATCAACTGAGAAAAGCTAAGTTATTTCAACAATAAATTAAACTAGTTAAGTTCATAAGTTGATTACAAAATTAACTGACTAGTTAAGTTAAAAAGTTAAAAAAAATGAACTTTTTAACTATATTTAATGCCCACCTTTGAGTATATAATATCTCAGTCAATGCATTCAAGAACTTTAATATAGATAAATAAAAATGTTAAAAGAATATTTAGATTAATTTTTAATAATAGGTACCTATAATAAATAGTTAATGCCCACCTTTGCCTGAAACATTGCCGGTTACAGTTACCAGCTGTACTTATAAAGTTATAATTTACAACTTATTATAGTAATAATTAGTAATGGTACTGTAAAATTGTAAGCCAATATTATATTTTCAAAATTGTTTTCGAATTATATTATTTTGCATTGATTTTTAATTTTCAAGAATAATATATTCATACAACATCATCCTACGAAAAATAAAAAGGCGTGGGAATAACCCGGACACATGAACCTGATTCCTACAACATAACATTATAGGTCAAAATACGAGTTGTACAGCCTAACTTATTGGCAATAGCTTATAGTCATATAGATAGGTACAGATAACTGTAAAAAAATGTTTATATTTTCAATTAAATCTGGAATCTTTGTCATTGTATTATTGTAATATTAATAGTCTGTGAAAATATACATATATCATTAGGCATCGATTACATTACAAGTATTGTATAGAAGTAATACCTATGTGGTATTAAATTTTCAATAATAAAATACTGTCCCCTGCTATCGTCTATGAATTAGTAGGTATATAATTGAGTAAATTTCTAATTTCCAATAATTATCAAGGCACCTACTAACATTTAAACTTTTACAAATTTACAAATTTACAATTTTGTAGGTGTAAAATACAGAATTAAATATAAAATGATTTAAATATTATTAAATTAATTTTTTTCCTAGACCACTATTGTCACTTTTCCAAATATACATTCCATTTTTTATAATTAAAACAAAATATAATTTAATGTACCAAACTATTCTAACATTTTATAAAAGATAAAACTTTTATAGTTAACGTTTTATTTTTTTTAGGTTTATACATAATGAGAAAAATGTGTGTAATTTTTTTACATTTGATTATAAATTAATAAATATTATAATTATTATAAATAATATGGTTCATAAATCACTTTGACCAATAACTACGAATCATATCTGCTCCCTTTTCACCGACCATTAATGTCGGGGCATAAAGATGTGCATGGGGTATATGTGGAAATATCGATGAGTCCACTACCCTTAACCCTTGAATTCCGATTACTTGTAACTTGTTGTTGACAACATCTCCCATCCTGCATGTACTACACTGATGATGATAAGTATTTGTAAGATGCTTCGATACACAAGCCCAATAATCGTCAGATTTAAATAGTAAATGTTTACATTTTGGGTACGGTATTGGGCTTAGTTTAGCCGAGACGTCTTTAAATGCCTGTGTATCTTCTACTAATTTCACTGCATACTTAAGAGCATATACATTGTCTTCTAAATCGGTATTGTTGTTTTCATAATAACCATAGGACATAATGGGCGGATCCAATGGATTATTGCTTTTCAAACTTACTCTTCCACGACCGTCTGGTTGCAACAGCAATGTCCCAAGAAAAAACATGTTAGGTTCATCCGATGTGGGACCAAATATTAATTCAACCCCTTTACCGGATGGCGATCTTATATATCCTAAGCCATCACTTCCTCCTGGTGCGGTTAGTGGTCCTCGGCCGTATTTGAACCATTCTTCAAATAACCGCGGGTCCGATATGGTTTGTTTTGTAATTGCTGGTCCGGTTTGATTTACTTCAAATTTTAAACCTATGGCTATATATAAAATTCAAAAATATAGGTATATTATAATAAAGAATACATACAATTTTTAATTAAAAATAAATCAAGTAAATAATAACTAATAAGTTCAGTGTCAACATTATTTTTAAAAAAAAACATTGTTTTTTCAAATAGTCTCTGGACAGAAGCAGTTTAAATGTATTATATTTAGGTCATTGTATTCCACGGTGTAAACCGTGTGGATAACTGATGGACTGCGATAGTTGTGGTATAAACCAAAACTACATAATGCACTGATATACCTATTGATATTTTAGTTTTAATAGTGTAATAACTATTAATTAAATACTAGAGGAAATACAGTACATTCAGCGTATGTAAAACAATGTTAAAATTCAACAAATTGGAAGTATAAAAAGGTGGGTAAGTGGATGTCGCTCTGCTGTACAGTAGGTTACAAGTGGGTCACTGTATAATGGATGCTTTTAAATTTGAATTCAATGATACAATATCATTGTATAAGAAAAACGATTCTGAGCGAAGACGGTATGTCAGTCTAGGTTTAAGACAAATTATATTCATATCTATGGTATTAAAAAAAAAAATTTACCTTTAATAAATTCCAAATTAATCATATCATATTATCACAATATCCATTAGGTACTTATAACACGTTATACATCAACATCAATAACAAACCCTGATACTATCATAGATATATAATAGTACACTTTAGAAGTTTCAAGTAGGTACCAACGAATAAATATTATATAATCACAACAAAATAACTAGGTTTTTTAACATGTAATTTCGTCCAAATTTGAACATAAAATGACTATAAAAATAAACTGTGATTGTATATATTTTAGATTTTTCGGTAAGAGAATTAGCTACTTACGTGGAATCTTGTTTTAAATTTTCAATCCTTAGCTATAAAACTGAACATTTTATAATTTATTAATTACGATGATTAATAAATTTCGAGATTTTGAAGAATTCTGTCAAAATTCGATGTTTAAATGCTTATAAAAAAATTGTGCCAATGTATTTTTAATATTTTTCAACTGATATTGTAACAATATATCATTAGCCTTGTATTAAATTTTTACACTTTTTGGCCCAACAGATAAAACTTTATTGATATTCATAGAAAAAAAACTAAAAAAATTTAAAAATGAAAATATCTGTAAACAGCTCAAAAAGAGTCAAAATATTTTCAAAATTGTATGGTGTATAGGAAATGCTTATACAAACATTCAGTGAAATTTTCATGTATCTATAGTTATTCGTTTATGAATAACAATAAAATAAGGAAATCGCTACATGAGAAATCGAGTGAACATCCAATGTTGTAAAAATTTAAATTTCAAACGCTCATAAAAATTTAATTTGACTGTCCGGTAGAGATTTTTTTATTGATAAAGTTAGACAAACTTATGAGTAATCTTGTATTACGTTATCAAATCTTAGTTTTAAAAAGAAAAATTTTTACGAATTCTTAACTCAAAATAATTTGCTAATTTTCGTGATTTGTCAATTTTTGAACTTTAAATGCTTATAAAAAAAACTGTGACTAACGATTTTTAATATTTTTCATCTGCCTTTGAAACAATATAGTAGGAACCTTGTATTAAATTTTCAAGTATTTCTACTCAACAAACAAAGTTTTATTGATATTTTTAGAAAAAAAACTAAAAAAAATGGAAAATGAAAATGTCCCTAAACAGTTCATAATAAATCAAAATATTTTGAAAATGTTATCGTGTATAGAAAAGGCAAATATAAACAACCAGTCAAAATTTCATGTTCCTACAGTCATTTGTTTTAAAGTTACACCAAAACCAAATTCGATTTTGTCAAAAACCTATTTTGCGTAAAAATTCCCGTTTTTCCTTAATTTTTATGTTGTTTTTCCCGGCGCTTGTGAAAACTATTGGGAATTTTGACCTCCCCAATGCATCAACGATATTCACTCTCCAATCGAACAAGATACTGAAGTCGAAAATCGAAGCATTATTTCGACTACTTATCGTGTACACAGACACAAAAAAAAAAAACACACATCATTGTAAAATCAATACATTCATCGTTTCACTCAGAATCTAAAATCAAGTAAAAACTTCATGACAAATTTAATTATGTTTTCATATTCGCTTTATTGGATATCGAATAATCGGTTAAATTGGAATTCGATAGGTATATACTTTAAGTTCGAATATACTTATTAGAAAAATGTAGGGCTTAAACTCGAAAGTTAAACAAATACTTATTAGTTAATTAAACATACCCAATGTGCCATAGTGCTCAAGTAAATTTTTTCCAACTGGTAAATCTTGGATTACTGGTATACTATGATGTTTTAAATGATCTTTTGGTCCAACACCTGATAACATTAGCAATTGTGGTGAATTAATTGGTCCAGCCGATAAAATAACTTCTTTTTTGACATAAACTGTTCTAAGTTTTCCTTTTTTCAAAAATTCTACTCCAGTTGTTTTTTTAGTTTTTGGATCAATACGTATTTTTGTTACTTGGCTGTTTATTGCCACATGAAGGTTTTGACGGTTTCTGGCCGGACGAATAAAAGCTTTTGATGCACTAACCTATACAAAAATATATTTATTTAGCACGTAAAAACTATAAAAACAAATACAGGGTTATAGACTGAGTGATAAATATTGATAATTTCTATTATTGAAAAGGTAACTAAATCCCAAAAAATAATAAATAGAAAATAGTAATAGCCAATACTTAAAATCACAAATTATAAAACAATTATATTATTAAATATCATTAATTAATAATTATATATTTAAGTATAAAATTGTTTTATAAAAGATATTTACCAAATACGTAGGTATGTGTAATATTTTATCAAACTTGGAGGAGAGATAATTGTTTATAACAAATGAATGAGAAATAATATCTACGATAATTAGTGCTATTAATGTAACTACTATATATGTCTATATTAATCGGTTCCTTCCCGAATAGTGTTGCTTGTTGGTTTAGAACTTATGAGAATACAAATTATTGTACGTACATGACTAACTTGCAAATGAGGTGGCTAATATTGATTGTTATTTGTGTTCACAATAATCAATGTTCTTACACAGAGTATACAGAGTACAAATACAATACTAATATTTATTTATTAAATAAGTTAGGTAGGTACTAGGTATGCATATAAATATATTTACTCTGCGACCATTTAGAGTTGTGGCTTGTAAACGTGATACTCCATATTCCGGATCAATTGTGTAGTCAATATTTTTTTTTAATCCTAATTCTCCACCGGCTTCTATAAATTTGTCAGTGAATGGTGAATGATATCTAACTCGTTCAACGTGTAAATTTCCTTTTTGTGAATGGAAAGGTGAATTTTGATATTCTGGTATTGAATTGTTCTCAGATTTTAAGAAATAGGGCAATACGTCATCGTAACTCCAGCCGTCATTTCCTAGTGCTGCAATTGTATCATAATCTTCTTTTTTTCCTCTTGTGTAAAACATGGCATTTATAATTGAAGATCCTCCCATGCCTTTTCCTTTCGGCCATGGACAACGATTATTCTTAAAACCTAAACAACCGTTCTTTACGGGTTCAGCGGTATAACCCCAGTTATAGTTTGTTGCTTCTAAAAAAGGCACTGCCGCCGGTATATCTGTGTATATAGATTCATCTTGGCCTGCTTCCAATAAAAGTACTGACCAATTTGGCAGCTGTTCAGATAAACGGTTTGCCACGACACAACCTCCTGGACCTGCTCCGATGACAATAAAATCATATTCACTTAATATAGGTCTATCACCTATAAAACTGTTTTCCCTGAATGGAATTTCTTGTTGCTGATACTGAGCATAAGTTGACTGATGCGATTGACTAAGAGTTAAAGATGAAAAAAAAATTAAAAATGTGAATATTATAAAAAAATTTTTCATGATGTCACGTGCACATAAGTTATGGACCACTTGCATGGCTATGATCAACTGATGTTAGCAGTGTTAGATTCTCAAACTCACACAGTCCTGTTTCATTTACTTAGTCTCCCTACTATAATATTATATATTTTGTATCTTTTATTTTACAAATTATATTATATACAAGTTAATACAACTTACAAGTTACAAGTTACCTCCGTGTCTTCTTACAGTGATCCCGAAATCTAGGTTAGTGTTACTCGTTATAGTTAAGTAGGATATTGGAATAAATTAAAGTGATTAAACTAATAGTTTATATTATATTATTAATATTTAATTATTATAGGTAATTATATTTTATATAATTTATTATTGTTTTTAAATTTAGAGTCAATATACCTTTTGTGTTTATATTTTGAAAATTGAAGAAAGGTACTATACGTCATATATTTATTAAAAATGTTAATATAAACATTTGGTGACAATTTCAAGTGTCTTTGCTTATTCGAGTCTGTATATTAACAACAAAATAAATAAAATCGATTTTGTCCAAAACTGGTTTTGCATAAAAATTTCTTTTTTTCCCAAATAGTAGTAATAGACAATACTATAATAGTATTTTCTATTTTAACTTTCGTAAATGACCGTAGATACATAAAATGATACTTTTTGTTTATATCAGAATTTAGTGAATTTACTATACACGATAAAATTTTCAAATTTTTTTTATTTGTTTTGAACTGTTAACGGATATTTTCAGTTTTCAATATTTTGGTATTTTTATTTTATGAATGTCAATAACATTTTGTTTATTGGGGAAAAGATTAAAAATTGAATACAAGGCCCTTAATATAATGTTACAATAATTTTTGAAAAATATAAAAATCCATAGTCACAATTTCTTTTCATAAGTACCTATTTAATGTCCAAATGTTGACAAAACACGTAAAAATCACGGAAATGTGCAAACTATTTTGAGTTAGAAATTCATAATAAAAAAATGTATTTTTAAATCTAAGATTTGAAAATGTAATACAAGATTCCCCATAAGTTATACATAATAGAAGGCTCCTGATATATTGTTACAATAGCAGTTGGAATATATTAAAGTTACATAAGGACAGTTTTTTTTTATAAGCATTTAAACTTTAAAGTTAGATTTTTGACAACATTTATCAAATTTAAAATTTAAAAATGACTTTGCAGTTAAAAATTTATAAAATGTTCAACTTTTATAGCTAAGGATTGAAAACTTACAACAAGGTTCAACGTAAGTAGGTTATTCTGTAAACAAAAAATTTCAAACATTTTCTTTTTATAGTTATTTTATGTTCAATTGGAAATTATATATTAAATAACCAAGAATAACGGTTATGGTTATTTTGTTGTAATTTTATAATATTAATTTAACCCACCGGCTACCGTATTAATAATAACTAATAAGTAATAACAATATAAATATAATATTAAATATCCACTCTGACAAACCGTCACCTCTCAGAATCGTTTTTCGTATACAATGATATTATATCATTGAATTAAAATTATACAGTGACCCACTTGTAACTTGCTGTACATCAGAGCGACATCCACTTGCCCACCTTTTTATGTATTAAAGTTATTATAATGACAGTGCAAATATATAAAAATTGTTTTTAATTAAATACAAACTATACAGACTACAGAGTGTGGTAAGTATATTAATTAAAACAAAGTTCTTATGTAGCTTGATTTTGTTTTAAATGTAGGCTGAATACATTTTTAGGTAATAAGAGTACGTTAGATTAATACCTAGTCAATACCTTAAATGTAACACATAGCCTTTTTTCAAGTGGAATTGCCATGTGCAAAAATAGTGTCTTAATTTTTAAGTATTGCCCAGTAAGCTAATTGAACAATGAACAAATAATAGGTAGTTGATTTTACTTTAACTAACTATAATAACTTCATATAATTATAGATAAATATATATTTCAAGATCAAGGTGGAGTAAATACATATAGTAATACATTATTACAATATAAAATAATGGGAGGGGTTGACCGTCATTACCTCCGTGGATTTGGAATTCGCCCCTTCCTCCTCAAAACTAGGATATATCCGCCACTGCTGTGTCCGTTTAGAATCGATTTTCTTTTGCAAAATTATGTACTATTATGTATTATTATGTATTATTATGTATTATTATGTATTATTATGTATTATTGAATTTAACACTTCCATAATCCATCATTACATTACATTACCTTATCAAAGATCAAGTACACGTCTAGGTACCAATGATTATAAATACTTATCCCTTTAACGGGCAAACCTAATTTTCAAATACGACAAATAAGACAACTGTGGCCTCCATATCAGCCACCATTGAAGAGACCCGTATGATCAAAATTATTTTTGTTAATTATAGTTTAACGGAACTGTGGCATAGATAGTAGCCACTTTATTATCAATATAAAAACCGCCATAAAATAAATCAATTTTGTTTTGCTTATCAATTACGATAGAATGATAACATAATAACATGTGTTCAACAATTATTTAATATTATAATGGTGATAACCGTATTGATAATCATTATTGTCAAAAGTGGCTTGTGTACAAGCCACTAATCGTTAAAACTTGTTAACATTTCAAATTTTAAAATTATTTTACGAAATTAGTGTGACTACCATTTACTACAACGTATAATCAATCAAATAAGTACATATTATAATTCTTTATACAATTTTACATAGGTTATATATCATAAATTATCGATATCAATGGTTTTATAGTATTTTTACATTCGATAAAAGTATAAAAAAAAATATTTTTCAAAAAAAGTTTATTTTAGATTGTTGAGTATTATATTATAAATTAAAATTATATTAGTATTTTATACACCATTGGACTCGTTACAATCTATTGTTTTTAATGGTATAATATTTTCCGAGGTTAATATTTGCGCAAAGAAGATATAGTGCAAATAGTTGACATTTATTGATAACAAAAATGTAGTTATACACATATTTTTTTTTATTATATTAGTTGTATTTTATATAGGTAATTATTTTTTGTTGTAGCTTCTGAATAAAAATGCCACATGTGTCACAAATTGACATTTTGGAAATATACAATCTTATACTGTTGTTATACTTATGTCTATGAAGTTGTTTTTATTAATTTGTTATTATTTTTTATTATTATTCACATCTATTGTATTCATTTTAATGTCAAGTCAAGCATTTTTAAATAAATAAAGTCTCAATTAATCTTTTTTTATTATTCAAAAAATTTAAATGTCTAAAAGCATAGAAGTATGAATATAGTATTTATTTTCAGAATTATTCTAAGTCAGAGGAAAATCATGACCCCTTATAGTTTAGTGGCATTTATTTCAGCCACCATCTATAGACCTAGGTATTGATATTACAACAATAGTTATTGAAACAAAAATGTTATAATTAAATAAAAGAATATTAATCAACCACTAAAATAAACATATTTAGATAAAAATAGTTCTGCCCATGTACCGTAATTTTACAAGTGGCTTCTATAAATGCCACAGTTGCATTCATTTGTGATTCATTAATATTATGCTGCCTATCTACCGTACAAACATAAGTGGCTTCTAGAACAACCACTAACACATAAAGGGTTATACTAGTATTAATTTCTACTACACTCGACGCCTTCTGTACATCAGAGTGGTTTCCTAAAATTTCCCCATTAATTTAATTATTTTTTTTTTTAGTTTTATAGGTATAAAAAAAATAATTAAATTTAAAATTATTTAAATATTATTAAATTCATAGGCGTAATCTCGGGGGTGCAAAGGGGTGCACTTGCACCCCCTGGAATTGTTGAGGGGGTGCAAAACTATCATTTTGCACCCTCTAAATTTTCTATATTTATAATGTATAATTTTACCAATTTTTTAAATATTTATAAAATAATGTTAACGTTATTAGACATTATTAGTAACACCTATAAGTTTTATAATCATGAACTTCAAATAGAACTAAAAATCTTTATTAGAATATTCAAATCTAAACAAACTAACTCAAATAATAGTGTATTTTAAAACAAATTAGATTATATGAAACAAGGTGAAATTAAAAATAGGTGTCCTTTATTATCTGAAATTTTAACACTATTTATGACAATACCTACAAACACTATCATCTTGTAAACGAAGTTTTTCCTGATTACGAAGGCTTAAAACTTACCTCAGAGCAACTGTGGGACAAGAATGGCTGTCTGATATAGCTATGTTACAACTTACAAATTGATAGAAATCGAGTTATAGATTCTGAAATAAATTGTAATCGACGAGTTCAATGCAGCAGCAACTGTACCTACATGGCAGATGCTTAAGTTTAATTTAATTTTGTTAATTAATATGTATTAATATTATATCAATGTAATAAATTATAGTGTCTAGTAATATTTTAATTTATATAATAAAATGTATTTACTTCATATTACTAATGATAATACTAAATTGTGTATACAATTTTGAATTTTGATCGAGGAACTGGTATTGAAAAAGTAGTAAATAAATGTTCAAGCGGTACCTATTTTGCAATTTTGTAGAAAGTTTGTAACTTTCCTGATTAGTTTTGCACCCCCTGAATTTTAGCGAAATTACGCCTATGATTAAATTCGTTTTTTTTTCCTAGAGCACTATTATCACTTGTCAAAATATACATTCCAGTCTGACAATTTAAATATAAAAAAAAAATGATATACAAATATTGCATAATCTAACAATTGTCCGGATAAAATTACACGATACAACCATCATACCTATATATACAGGGACAAATACAGGATATAAGTATTGAACATTAAAACCATTATTATTATATAGCATAAGATATTTATTCTGTTAAATTAGGTACCTAGGTGACCAAAAACAATAAATTATATCTGCCCCTTTTTACCAACCATTAAAGTTGGGCTGTTGGGGCATACCCCCATATATAGGTATATGTGCATTCGGTCCATTCAGAATATGCGGAATTACTACGAATTCTACATGCAGATAACCTATGACAGACACATTTAAAATTTAAAATAATAACTGAAAATTGAATTTCAAGATACATAAATAGTTTTTTATTAATTATTACATGATATTATAATATAATACATTTGAAAATGGGTGAAAACGTAAAACACCCAAAAACATATTTCAGAAGAAATAAAACTTTTATACAGAAAGTTTATTTTTTCAATGAGTTTATGCACAATGATCATAATATATACAGAGTTTATTACATTTAACTATAAATAAATAAATATTATAATTTATAAATAACATGATTCATAAATCACTTTGACCAATAACTACGAATCATATCTGCTCCCTTTTCACCGACCATCAAAGTCGGGGCATAAAGATGTGCATCGGGTATGTGTGGAAATATGGATGAGTCCACTACTCTTAACCCTTGAATTCCGATTACTTGTAACTTGTTATTGACAACATCTCCCATCCTGCATGTACTACACTGATGATGAAAGGTATATGTCAGATGTTTCGATACACAAACCCAATAATCGTCAGATCTAAATAGTAAATGTTTACAATTTGGGTGCGGTATTGGGCTTAGTTTAGCTGAGACATCTTTAAATGCCTGTGTTTCTTCTACTAATTTAACTGCATATTTGAGTGCATATACATTGTCTTCTAAATCGGTATTGTTGTTTTCATAATAACCATAGGACATAATGGGCAGATCCAATGGGTCATTGCTTTTCAAACTTACGCTGCCACGGCCGTCTGGTTGCAATAGCAATGTAGCAACCAAAAACATGTTAGGTTCGTCCGATATGGGACCAAATATTAATTCAACCGCTTTGCCGGATGGTGATCTTATATAGCCTAAGCCATCAGCTCCTGCTGGTACTGTTAATGGTCCTCGGCCATATTTGAACCATTCTTCAAATAAATGTGGGTCTGATAGGGTTTGGTTCGTCAGTGCTGGTCCAGTTTGATTTACTTCGAATTTTATAGCTGCATATAATATTTTAAAAAATAAGTACATATATTAATATAGGTATATTATAAAATAATATTAAATCATACAATTTTTAATTAGAAATAAAGCTATTTCAGTGTCCATATTGTTTTTAAAAAAAATTACAATTTTCAAATTGTCACTGGTCAGAAACGATTTTTATTTTATTCAGGTCGTTTTACTCCTTGTGAACCGTGTGGAAAACCCTTTACTACAGTTTTCTAAGTAGCTAAAGAACGTCAACCACATCACCGGAATACAGTAGTATAGTATAGTGTACTACTGTACTCGAAAATATGTTCTTGTGTCTATAAATAGCTCAAAAAAAAAATCGTAATATTTCGAAAATGTTATAATGCATAAAAATGTCTAATGAAAATGTCATGTATCTACGGTTATTCTCTTAGAGTTGAACTAAAAATCAATTTTTTTCAAAAACTATGGTGCATTCGAGATGTCAGTAACTAGTTACTAGATACTTGTATGAGTCGAATGACACGCATGCACATGAAATGATTATTATTAGTCTAATTAAAATGGTCTCAAATATTAAACAAGGAACCATGGTCCATGGTTCTGGATGATAAATATTATATATCCAAAAATTATACAAAAATGTATGTATTATATAATATATGATATATTTTAGATTCTGAGTGAAACGATGAATGTATTGATTTTATTAGTTGATAGCCTTAGATAATGAGTATTGATCATTCTCAAAGATTTGAGTATTGGCAATTTTTAGGTGATTTTTATAGTGTAGGCATATTGTTGTGTGTATAATTATTAATAGTAAAATACCTATCATTCATACATTTATAACACGGAACCTGAACAGTAGTTTAGCAGATATTATTTATTTTGTATTTGATGGGTTAAATGTATCAATATTTTGTCAAATATACCTTTCGACTAACCAATTTAGGTAACATTAGTTCTAAAAACATCGTTCTTACAATTATTAATTTTTTTAGTTGAATATTATTAACATTTTATTAACAAATGTAGACGGGTTCAAGAGATCAAATTAAAAAAATTGGAAGTAATATTCAAGTAAAAACTCCATGACAAATTGAATTATGTTTTCATATTCGCTTTATCCGATATCTAATAATCGGTTAAATTGGAATTAGATAGGTGTATACTTTTAGTTCGAATATACTTAGTAGAAAAATGTAGGGCTTAAACTCGAAAGTTAAATACTTATTAGTTATTAGTTAAATTAAACATACCCAATGTGCCATAGTGCTCAAGTAAATTTTTTCCAACTGGTAAATCTTGGATTACTGGTATACCATGATGTTTTAAATGATCTTTTGGTCCAACACCTGATAACATTAGTAATTGTGGTGAATTAATTGGTCCAGCAGATAAAATAACTTCTTTTTTGACATAAACTGTTCTAAGTTTTCCTTTTTTCATAAATTCTACTCCAGTTGTTTTTTTAGTTTTTGGATCAATAAGTATTTTTGTTACTTGGCTGTTTATTGCCACATGAAGGTTTTGACGGTTTCTGGCCGGACGAATAAAAGCCTTTGATGCACTTACCTATAGAATACATTATTAATTTAGTAGGTAATAAACATACAAATATATACTTAAATAGGTTAAATACTTAAATATGTACTTAAAAATATTGGTAATTCTTATTATTGAAAAATGGTAGCTAAATGACGAAAAATAATAAATAGATAATAGTAATAAACAATATTTAAAATCAAAAATTAATATACATTAAATTTTCATTATTAAATATCGTTAATTAATAATTAAATTTAAATATAAAATTATTTTATAAAAGTAATTTACCGAACTACCTAATGCACAATTTTTTTATCAAACAGGAAGAAAGTTAATGGTTTTCAACAAATTAATGAGAAATAATACTATTCTTAGTGCTATTATGTACTAGGTATACTAATATTAAGAGAACGCCACTCCCGCATGCTTTGTCAGCTCCGTCTTACAAAAGCATCACATACCAAATTTACGTTCAGAAATTCAAGTTTTATGCCCATAGCTTAAAAATTAGGGAGAATCAACCTATTATAAGACTTGATGGTAAGAATATTCTCTATGTCTTGTTGGAAGTTTTTTAACGATAATTCAGTTTTTAAGTGAGTTATAGCGTGTATTTTAAATGTAAATTAAAAATGATCATAACTCACTTAAAAACTGAATTATCGCAAAAAAACTTCCAACGAAACACAGATAATGTTCTTATGATCAAGTTTCATAAAAGTCGATTCACTCTAATTTTTAAGCTAACGGCATAAAACTTGAATTTCTGAGCGTAAATTTGGTATGTTACGCCTTTGTAAGACGGAGACAACACGCCATGCGTGTGTGGCGTCCTCTTAATCGATTCTATCGTAAATAGTTTTTGGCTTAGACCTTGAGTTTAAAATACATAGTATATAAATAACTTTCCAATAAGTTTAGCAGACTAATTTATACATAAAATATATGATAAAATGTAATATACATACCCTGTGTCCATTTAGAGTTGTGGCTTGGAAACGTGATACTCCATTATCAGGATTAACTGTATAGTCAATATTTTTATTTAATCCTAATTCTCCGCCGGCTTCTATAAATTTGTCAACGTATGGTGAATGATATCTAACTCGTTCAACGTGTAAATTTCCTTTTTGTGAATGGAAAGGTGAATTTTGATATTCTGGTATTGAATTGTTTTCAGATTTTAAGAAATAGGGCAATACGTCATCGTAACTCCAGCCGTCATTTCCTAGTGCTGCAATTGTATCGTAATCTTCTTTTTTTCCTCTTGTGTAAATCATGGCATTTATAATTGATGATCCTCCCATGCCTTTTCCTTTCGGCCATGGACAACGATTATCTTTATGCCCAAAACAACCGTTTTTTGCTGGTTCAGCGGTATAACCCCAATTATAGTTTGTGCCATCTAGAAATAGTACTGCCCCTGGTATATCTGTGAATATAGATTCGTCTTGTCCTGCTTCCAATAAAAGTACTGACCAATTTGGCTGTTCAGATAAACGGTTTGCCACTACACAGCCACCTGGACCTGCTCCGATGACAATAAAATCATATTCATCTAATATAGGTCTATCACCTATAAAACTGTTTTCCCTGAATGGAATTTCTTGTTGCTGATACTGTGCATAGGTTGACTGATGCGATTGACTAAGAGTTAAAGTTGAAAAAAAAATTAAAAATGTGAATATTATAAATTTATTTTTCATGATATCACGTGTATATAAGTATATAAGTTCAAGACCACTTGGCTATGATCAACTGATGTCAGTCGTTTCAGAATCTTAAACAGTACTGTTTTATTCAATTACTCTCCCTACTATAATATATACTTTGTATCTATTATTTTGCAAACATATATACTATATACAATTAACCTCCGTATCTTATCAAAGTGGTCAGGAAATCTAGGTTAGTGTTGCACGTAATAATTAAGTAGGCTATTGAAATAAATTAAAGTGGTCAAACCAATAAATTTTTTTTTTTTTTTATCTATATCCCGTATTTTTTAGTCTCTCTATAACGGAAACTTCTTTATAACGGAAAAACTAGTTGGTCCCCTGCGATTTTGTGAAAGGTGGTTTTACTGTATTTAAAAATAAGCAGGAATACTATAGGTACACATTTAAGCCCTTTTTACCATGTTTTTGATTTGAAATATTTAGAGCATTGAATCTGTATCTGAACTAGGTGGACGATTTTTGGAATTAATTGTATTTGTTTTCCCTACCAAATGAATAATAAACGTTATGGAATAAAAATAAAGCTACCAGAAAACAAGATAATTGTTATTTTTGTACTTTACCAGGGCATTTTAAAAATCAAAGCAGAAAATAGTTGAAAAATCATCAAAGTGATAATGACAATGCAATTATTACTGGAATAATTCATATAAACAATAATGAGGTAGTAGGCTACTTGACTCAAGAGCGTCCGATCATAATATGTGCAGTAAAATAAATTGGTGTTATAATTAAGTATTGTTTGACAAACCAATTCAAGTAAGTATAAGTATAAGTATTTTGTTAGCAGAAGGAAAGGGTAATATAAGAATATTATAATTTCCAGACAATAAATGGTATAATAATTATCTATTTGACGTATATGTGTCGGAATTAAATTATAATTTATTTTCATGTTGTACCTACAACGTCAGTGGCTTATTTAGGTTTTTGTATTGGTGGTTGGGGGGGATATGATTTTATCTAGTAGCCCCACCTTTAAAGTTAGAGGTCTCAAGTTCTCCGAAAATGTTTGCCTATTATATATTGACCCCCCACCCCTTAAATAGACACTGTACAGCGTAGTCAGCGTTAGATAAATGTATACATATGTACAATGTATGATAAATGTAATAGGTATCATCATATAAAAACAAATGGTCGTTTTCAAGAAACGGACAGATAATCTGTACAGGTGAGAGACAAGGATAACGATTTAAATTAAAGTTCAAAGTCATCACACTAAATATAGAAGAACACATGCGAATATTGTTATCAAGGACACGTCATTAAGATTATGGCATGAAAGGCTAAGTCATCAGAGTATAAAGTATGTTAATAATATATTAGAAAAACAAAATATAAAATTAACAGATAACGAAAATCACTTTTTCAGTGTTTCGTGTAAACATAAACAAAAATTTAAGTCTAGTACAACGACCACGACAGTTGTAGGAGAGGTAATACACGCTGATTTATGTATAGACCAATAGAAAGTTAATCTATTGGTGGGTCAAAATATTTTTTTATTATTTAAATTAGATTATTCACAATTTAGAATAGTATATTTTATAGAACATAAAAGTGAAGTGAATTATTTAATCGATAATACATAAAACAAAAACTTATACGGATTTTAAGGTCAAAGTATTACAAACTGATAATGGTTTAAAGTTTGTAAACAAAAAAATAACAAGTGTTTTACAGAAATATGGGATCAGTCATCAAACAACTTAGATTACAGTTTCATACACACCACTATTAAGATAGTACCTATCGATTTAAACTTTAAATTTTTCTTAAATCGTGATACTCATCCACTGAGATAGATAAGATATACTTATCCATCTCAGGGTACACACCGGACCAAAACGGGTAGATTGAAAGGGCGTTCGGTTATTGGACCACATTTTATCTACCTACCTGTTTCGTGTAACATATTTGTTCACATTTTACTACTTGTAGATTGGGCCATACATTTCTAGCATAAAAATATACAAATATTAGTATAAAATTTATAAAATATAAATAAACTATAAAATATAAATATTAAATATATTAAATATTAATATTATCGTTTATTAACAAATTATTATTTTTTTAATACATAAAAATACAATAATTTTTTTAAATAATATTATACCTACAGATTTTACCAATTAAATATAATAAAGTGGACAAAATACTAAAGGAACACATGAATTACCTATCTTTATAACGATGAATAGAAATTTATTGATAAAAAAGCATTGCACAGTATATTCAAAAGTGCAGTCAACATAAATATATTCTAACGAAAATAGAAAACTTAAATTAGTAATCTTAAAAAAATAATAATACCTATGGACATGATTAATTTTTAATGAATAATTAACAGATAAAACACGGCATGAATTTATTTTAAAAAACAACCTGAGATTAAACATTTAAGAGATTTTGGTACAAATGTTTTTTTCACATAATGTATGATATTATACCGAAGAATAAAAGTAAAAAATGGGACTCTAAGAGTGAAAAATGTATATTCGTCGGATATGTAGAAAAATTAAAAGGATACGAATGTTCGTTTACAATATGGTATCCAGGAACAAACGAATTAAAAATGAGCAGAGAAGTTATTTTTAAGAATGAAATAACTGTGAATGATATTTGAAATTTGAATAAATGAAAACGAGTGTGAAGAAATCTATAATGAAATAATGAAATTACAAATGAAACTGAAAAAGATGATGAGTTGGAAAGCTCATATAATCTAAGAAACCGAGAACAAATAAACAAAATTAATTAGATATATTATGCATGTACAGCGTTTACAGCTGAACCAATTAATTAAAATGAGACAATCAATTGTATGCATGCGGATAAATTGAAACAGGCCATGAGTGAGGAAATACTCGTTACATGAAAACAACACTTAGACTTTGGTATCAAAGCCAGTGGGAGCAAATATTATAAACAACTCGGGGGCTTATAAAATAAAACATGTATAACGATCTTTTAGTAATTTTAAGGCCTGATTATTAACGGATCAATACAAAAATTTGTCCATGACATTTCTTTTGGATTAGTAATTTGATAGAATATTTTCAGTTAAGCCTAACAAACATTTATAGAATACATATAATATTATATAAGTATAATATATTATACAGTCGATTCCGCTTAATAGAGACACCGGTTAATAAGGACAACCGCTTAATAGGGACAATTCTTCAATTACAAAAACAAATGTATACTTGTAGGGTAAACATTCACCGCTTATTTGGGCCACGAATCCGGATAATTGGGACATTTCTATCGAGTATATTAATAGATCAATAGTTCAACAATCGTGACGGACTCTCGTAATCGATTATTACATTACATTTTATCTTATTTAACTTTATTTTATCTTATCTTTTATCGTATGTTCAAATGTGATAGTTGTTAAATGTTATTTGGTGCAATGGTGCATCAGTCGTGTTTGTCGCGTGTAGCAACGATGGCTCGTGTACGTAAAGATTTATCGTTTGCTCAAAAATTAGAAATTCTGGACAAAATTAAATTACAGCTACCAGGCTGTAATACACGTCGTATTTCGGAAATTTTAGGAGTACCGAAATCAACAGTTTTTTTAAATAAGATAAAATACATAATAAACAAATAAAAAATATTTATATGTACCTACTTTATATGTAAGTATTTTTATAAATAATTAGGTTATATCATGTTTTTCTTTTTGTACTATCAAATAATTTCTATAATACATTGTTTGTAATTTGTAATAATAAAAATATATAAAACAAATCAGTTTTTCAACAAATTTATATGTTGGTTTTTGTATTTCGGATTATTGGGACAACCGCTTTATTGGGACAAAATAACACCCAACCGATGTGTCCCAATAAAGCGGAATCGACTGTATTATATATAATTTTATAGAGATAATGACATAATTAATAATAACATATTGAAATTGCCTAAACCAAACTCCTTAAAACATGTTTGTGATACCTCATTATCTCAAGCAAACGATCGCCTTTTTAAGGAGCTCGATATAGGCAATTTAAATATCTATGTATAGTAAGTAGTAAGAAGTAAGAACCAACCAAGATTCATATATGACTCAAATTTAGTAAGGCCATAAATATACAGGATGTATCTTATGTCATTGTACGAGGGGGTTTTTCTTAACATTGTAATTCTTAATATTTTTATTTTTTTTCCTATGAATATCAATAAAGTTTTATCTTATAAAATGTAAAATATTTTTTCTCGTCAGGAATTTGCTAAAATTGAAAAAGTGCTCCGACCGATGCAAAGTAAATTTATTTACTAACACAATCATCTTTACATTTTTTAAATCGAACCACTAGAATACTAGATCGAAGTACCTTAATTTTTGTCAGTGCGACGGCTATTTCACGTCTATAATTAATATTGGTTTTGAATATTTTGATCTATAGACATTAAATGACCTGTGTATGTGTGTGCGTGCGACCATAAACCGGAAATAACAATGTATTGTAAATTGATGTGGTTCGCGAATCGCGGGTGATGGTAGGCATGACAAATTTATCATGATGGTATAGGGGAGTAACACACACTAATGATCAATTACTACACACACAAAGTCGATCAGTAATCGCAGGAACGAAATAATTGTCTAAACGCCCTAAACACAACTCCTTAAAAATGACACATTTGCAGGGGCCTTAATTGAGGCGCCTAATAAACTATGATATTATTATTATTACCTATGTATTATAATATTTTTGTACAAGCTCTAGTGATGATTTCAGTCTTCAATGCCAAACATAGGTCATAGGTGTGCTCACGGGGGTGGCTAGGTGGACCATTGCCTACCCTGAGGGCTGTAAGTTGTAGTGTTGTGGTACATTTGCCAAAGATTGAGATTTAGATCATAACGACTAGGTATCCAGTTGTAGACTGCAACAACTCAAAATATTGGTTTGTTGGGTATAATGGGTTTTCTATATTTTTTCTCTATGTATCGTAATGTAAATTATAATACTGAGATTGCTCTCTCCTAGTCAATAATTTAACTAGATTTTACTGCGTTCTTGAACTGAAATCGTCATAAGAATATAAGATGGTGTACATAGGTAACTCAAATTTGTTAAATGTCGAGTTGTTGAAGTCTTGAACTGGATGACATGTTATTAACATAGAAGTGGATGTAATATATTATTAAGTATACTTACATATGTACATAAAGGTATAATATACCTTTGACAGCATAAGAGCTGTAATGACTCCGTTTACTGTGGTTACTACACCTATAATAATAATATGTCAAACGTTCGAATACAAACATGGGCGGCTCCAGAGACATGATTAGGGGGAGGGAGGAAGTCATAATTTTCAAAAAAAATGAGGATTTTTTTGGGTAATTTTGTTTTTAACAGTATAAAATTGTTTATAAATACAGCTTGGGAGGGGGAAGTAAAAATATAAAACATTATACTCAGAGCTTTGAAAAAAGACATGTTTGATAAACTGACAAGAACCTAAGTGATGCACATATTGTCTATACTCTTTACATTATACATTATAATATATTAGTATTATATCATATACCTACTGTAATATAATATAGTAGGTAGTATTACCTATATAATATTAATATAACATCCGTCGATACCCTAGTGTCACAATATTATTCATATACCCTATACCTACGTCATAAATACACTAGTCTATTATGAACGACAAAAAACAAAACAGTCTAACATCTTACATCACCTATACGCACCGTTGTAATTTAAAAATATTATTCGTGGGTATATGAAACTTTTAGAGTACCTAAATTATTATATTTTATATATACAATGACATTTTCAAATGCAAATTTTGGAAAAAATGAATTTAACCTACTGTAGTAAATACTAATGCCCAATACCAAAATTAATTACTTTACTTACAATAATATCAAAAAAATACGCCTACCTAACGTAATATTACAAGTTGACATAAAGTCTTTGCTCAGAATCGTTTTCGTACACAATGATATTTTATCACTGAATTCAAATTTAATATCATCCATTACAGTGACCCACTTGTAACCTACCGTACAGCAGAGTGTCATCCACTTGCCTACTTTTTTAAAATTACAGTTAACACACCTAAAAAAGTTTACCTGGCCCTTTTTCATCATTACATAATATATAATATGTTTTTTTGGAAATTGATTCTTAAATTAATTTTTATTGTTTAACCAAACTGACAAAAATATTTTATTAAAAATATCTTTACATATTTGTACAGTGTTGTTAAGGAAAGCGTTCCTAAAGGAACGATTCCTGGAATTGATTCCTTTTTAGAGGAATAAATTCTATTATTTTTTAAAGGAATAGGGATGTGAATCAATTCCTTATTTTTAGGAATTGGAACGTTAATATTATATTCTTTTGTTCTTCTCGGAAAAGTTTAAAAAAACATTTGGGGAGAAAAATATTGTATTTTTGTTTACTTATCAGGTTTTTAATTTATAAAAAAAATAATAGACGAGACTACCAATTTTTAATTCACATATGACTTTGTGTTCTGATTAGTATTTTTATGATAATAACTGATAACTCATGAACCATGAGAAGCGAGGAAAATAATGAGTTCCTTTTTCATAGGAACTAGGAATTGAACTAGTTCCTTTTGACATTAAATGAACGAGGAACGAATTCCTATTTATACTAAAGGAATTAGGAATTGAACGGATTCCTATATAAATGAAATTTTAACAACACTGTATTTGTAATCATAAGTATAAGTGTTAGAGACCCTGACAGACCCATGTTATTATAATGGGTATCAGACTTAGACCATAAAATGGTTGAGAGCCATTGATGTATTACAGTATTAGTGAGACACATTTTTACTATAGTACTTAACATTACATAAATAAATTAAGTTTTAACTCTTCAGTTAAAATTATTGAACATAATAGATTTTTGTACGTTTTAATTAATTTAATTAATAGTAATAATATAATTTGGTATTTTATGTATTAAATATAATATAATATTAAATACCAATGTAGGTAACAATTATAGAAAAAATATTTACAAATATAAATAATATTACCAACAACCACTAAAATATAACATTATAAAATATCAATAGTTTAAAAAATGTTTTTGCTATAATACTACTGATTTAGTATTTACAATTTATAAATATGACAATTATATTTGTAATTATGTTTAATACTAATATTAATAAGTAATAAGTACTAGAAAATCCCCGATAAAATCTTGAGTTAAAATTGATAACGTATTAACCATCAACATTTTTTATTTTAAATAATATTACAATTTATACAATCCATAAACATTAAACATCTATAAATTAAACATGATTAAATAATCACTTGAGCCTAAAACAAAAGGATCAATATGACAATATTATGCCTCAGAGTCAACTTTTCTAAGATCCATTTCTAGTTCATCAGCAGTTCTTAAATCAATGGCAAAGCGAGATTTAGATGTTCCAGTACTACGTACTTTCCTGCTATATGCCTATAAATAATTAAAAATTACTATCTATTCATTGCTTAGACTAATTTTTATTTTTGTATAAATTAATTAAATATTTTATAAATTATATAGGTAATACATTTATTTTAACAAAGTATAATATAATAAGCATTCTATTAAAAAAGCAATGAGGCAGAATAAAAAAACATCTCATACATTTTATAGGGAGGGAATCATAATTGAAAGCACACATGCCTTTAATGGCCACATGATTGGTATCAATACGGCTAAACATTTTTATTTGATCGATAAAAAAATACAAAAATGTATTACTTATTACTTTTAAGGGACAGTGGCATTTGTTGTCTTCGTCTTACAAGTGGGTAAAATAGCAAATTGTACGCCTAGTAGAACACGTTTATCTCAATTAATTTAAAAATTAGAGTGAAATGACCTCTTATACAATTTAAAGAGATTATTATCAAGACAATGACATAGGATTTTTATTGTATTTTAATTTTAAAGCGAGTTATGAGTATTTTAAAATGTACTAACAGTTTACAATTTTAAAACACACATAACTCGCTTTAAAATTAAAATATAATAAACAGCCTATGTCATTATCTAGATAATAGTCTTACCTTTATATTTTATAAGAGCTCAATTTGCTCTAATTTTTAAACTTGCGGGGATAAAAGTGTTCTGCTGAGTGTAAAATTTGCTATGTCAAGCGCTTGTAAGACGGAGACAACAAATGTCACTGTAAAATAATGATAATATTACTATAAAAACAATTATACAATCAAAATATTATGTCACTTGATAATTGGTTTTTTAATTAAACATAGGTACAGTGTACATTTTATTCCACAATATTACTATATAAGGTAGATACCTAATTTAATATAGGTATTAGGTCATTTAAATCTACTGATGTATTGAAAAAAATATAAAATACCTGTAATATATTGGATATTATAATAATTAATAAATATATATTTATTTAATTGAATTTAATATTAACAAAATATTTCAAAATATGTCACTTGACAATTGGTTTTTTAATTAAACATCCACTACATTCTTCAATATTACTATACTAGGTACCTAGATACCTATCGGCTACCAAATATAATATTATATAGGTACCTACGGCTATTGACATATTGAAAAACATATTATATGTGGGTATAGTAGGTAGGTAGGTACTATATTATTAATTATTATTATATAACTATATTATGTATCTTATCTTACCTACCTATTGATATATTTACCAATAGGTAAATGCATTATTATATTATTTTATTTTAACTATTTACTACCATACAATTTAATACACATATTATGTTATTATATATCTACTTTTAATTATTCATTTACATATAAATTAAATTACTTGAAACGCTGTAGCTAACGTATAAGTCAAATTTCTCGCAGCTTGACGACTCTCACAGACAAACGCCACACAATCAAATGGTTTTCTGTCCGCACTAATTTGTTCTTTAACGACTATCATGCAGAAAACTCTTGTGTAAACCAAATCCTATGGACATGACATTTATTTATTTTCACTTTTATCAAAAACAAATAAATATTGTGTGTTCATCATAAAGCTATATAATAACACAAGCACATAATAGGTATATTATTATCATAGGCGTGCGCACGGGGGCAGCAGAGGCAGCATATGCTGCCCCTGGACTTACTTTGGGGCCACCGGGGCCGGCAAATATTAAATAATGGGCCTCGGTAAAATTATATTTCCACAAAGGATTTTTTTTGTTTTGATAAACTATAGATAAATATTTTATATATAGGCTTGTAGAAAAGTACACCTTTAGTGGCTTAGTACCTTACTGTACAACCTTTTATCCAAAAAAACAAATAACCAATACAATTTTAATTTTGATATCCAATAGTAAAAAAAGTAAAACTATGGGCTGGTTTTAATGGTGAATTTGAAAAATGGGCCGAACAATCTCTTGCTGCCCCTGAAACCGGAGGCTGCGCACGCCTATGATTATTATAGTTTATATTTTATAATCGGCTTGAGGTAGGCAATACGTACTTGAACCCCGTAAGAAACTGTGTGAATGGGAAAAACTTTTTTAAACTTGTCTCCGATAATTTCACATCCATCTTCGGTGATTCGTAGTTCGACTTGTGGCTGTAAGGGTGTTGACGAACTTTTAGCTTTTGCCACCATCAAATCGACTGGTTTTCGAGTGTGTTTGATTCCCCATAGACCCCTTGCTTCGGAAGACCCGAGTTCCCTAACCGAGAACGATTGGGGAAGGCGTTGGTATCTTATGTCTTCGTCCATCACGGACGGTAAAAGAGCAGAAATAATGTATAATCAATACAATTATACCTACTATATTAATAGGTATAAACGGTTTTGAAAGTAATAATTATAATTTAAAAGACACTCGAAACGTCGTCGTACGCGCCGTATGAAACATCAAGCATTTGCATCCAAACTAGAAAACACAAATATATTCGAAAACTAATATTATAGTTTAGTATTTTACACATCCAAACACTCAAGAGTCAACGCACGAATGAATTCACCTGTCACCTGTAACTGCAGGTAACACAATAGGTAGGTAGTAATTTACTGGCCAACTACCATCTGCTATCGGATTTCCTGTTTCCTGTTTGGTACCCACCAATAGGTATATAGTGTTTAATGTTCATATACATGACATATTTGTATTTAGTATGTACAGGATAATAATTTTTGATACAGCATACAAAATATAATACAATAAAATATTTGTTTTTATGTTAATTGTTTTTAATAATTAGTGACAAAGGTACCTACAGCGGCAAATTCGACAACAATAATATGTATAGTATGTACTGTAACTATTTATTTTTTGTATGGCACCTATACACGTATTACAACATTACATTTCGTAATTTCTATTTTTAGAAAATAATTTTTGGAGTTTGAATGTATCTATGGTAAATTAGATAAATGATAACACTAATATTAGTCTGGATTAACTGGGTTAGGTAGTTATTAAATAATAAATATGTAAATATTAGAGGACTACGTGATACCCGCACGTGTTGTCTCCGTATTACAATAAGTGCGTAACATCGCAAATATTACGCTCAGCAAACACGTGTAGCTCCGATAATTTAAAAATTAGAGAGCCTTGACCTCTCATAAAATCTAAAGGTAAGATTATTATTTAGGCAATCTCACGGGCTTTTTATTATTTTTTAAGATTAAAGCCCATGAGGTTGCAAAGACAATAATCTTACCTTTAGATTTAATAAGAGGTCAATTCACTCTAATTTTAAAACTAATGGAGCTGTGTTCTGCTGAGCGAAAGCGAAATATTTACTATTTTACGCACCTGTAAGACGTTAAATAGAGGATTAAAAAAAGGAAAATCTTGAATATTTACGCAAAATCGATTTTAGTTTTTGGTGTAACTCTAACAAAAATGACTGTAGATACATAGATTTTTTTTTTAAATTTAATTCAAATTTAACATCTATATTACATTGACGCAAACAGCCACACAAATAATGGGCAGCAGAGCGGTACGCCGGTACCCACGTCTTGTCCACATTAAAAAAAAAAATTTTTCACCAATATGTTTGTTTTATTTATCTTTAGGTATGTTTGACATTATGAAAAAAAACACAAACCAACATATTATTATGCAATGCCGTAATTGGAGTGTTGCAAGTGTATCATTTGCCAATACTCGGGCAAGTGGGTTGTGAGTACCGATCTGCTGTGTTATTTAGCTGAACAGAGTCGTTAACGGATGGGTTAAATTGTAATTCAATGATTTAAAACCATTGTACACGAAAAACGATTGCCTATAATATTACTAAGTATGTTTAATTATATTTTTGGTATTAAAATAATATATTTTAGAATTAGCCATTAGCAGGGCTCGGGACTTATGGCACTTGAACAAGTTCAATAATATTTTATTGACAATTTTTTGTAAAATAAATTACCCTTTTATACAAATTGTTGTATCAGCGAATTGATATTTGAGGAATTAAATATCCACTCTAACATAAAAAAGTTTGCAATATCGAAAATGTAAACCAAATTTTGCCCTAATATGTTCTATTATGATAAAATTATTCTTTAGTTTAAAAATGTGTAAAAGTCTTTTCAGTAGAAATTTGAAATACTGATGAGGAGAGGTTGCAAGCAAAATGTATTAATTTATTGGTTCAATAACATTTAATGGACCTATCCATGGTACGTTTTAGCCTCAAGACAAATGACAATGCATTTGCCCCCAGGTATTTAATTATGTTGGCCCAAACATTTATATCATATATAAATATCGGCAATGGGGCCCTTTTTATGGTTAACGCAATGACTCATTAATATTATACAATCGCAATAGAAATTTGAAATATTATAATATTATAATCTTATCTCTATAAATATATTAGTTATTACTATTCTGTGGTATTTTACAAAAGATTTCTTATCAACTACGGCCAACAACTACAACGTCGATTACCGGTTGGTGGCGGATAATGGTCCCGGGGGCGTATGTAATTTGCTCCAAAAAAATATTTATGTAATTTGCGCCACATCTAAAAATTAGAGTAGTTTAAAATTAGGGTAGTTTACACCACACAAAACTTAATAAAAAGGCATTAAGTAATCTGCGCCATCATTTACCTACAAAAATTGTAATTTGTGCCATTGTTCACCTTGTCAAAATTGTAATTTGCGCCACTTTAAAATAACTAAATAATCAAGTTCATTTTAATAGAAAATCAATAATTATAAATATATGTATATATACTTACTCCATGTATATTAAATAAATATATTTTTAATATTTTTGCGATTAATATCCAATTACTGTAAATAATATTATCATGATATACTCAAGCCTGGGCAAGTTAATGATAATTTTTAACTGAGTTAAGTTAAGTTAAGTTGATAGAAAATTACATATTCCATTTCGTTTTCCGTTGTGGCGCAAATTACCAAAATTAATTTTTAGAGATGGCGCAAAGTACATGATGTTCAATTTTCATATTTTGGCGCAAATTACAAGTAATTAAATTGGCCCAAAATACTATCTCCCGGTCGCGGTTGTTATTATTTTAAAATTAAAAAATAAATAAAAAATTTAAAAAATGAGTTTTGTTATACATTGTTTTCTTTTGATATGGTAGCTAATATAATTCACCAAATAATGTAGGTGCGAGCTAAGCGACCATTTTTTTTTTTCATTTGGGGGCCCCTTTTAATAATTTCCCGGTAGGCCAAAAATGGCCTATCCGCCCATGTCACAATGTATCACATTTTAAAACTATTTAGAAATTTAATATGAAACACTCATTTTAGATAACTTAACACTTGTATTTTATTATTTATATAAGTATGTTTATTTTTTTTACATTAGTTGTTCCCAAAAGAAAAAATATACCCTCAGTAGATCTTAATCAAAAAAAGTTTGGCCACCCCTGATGTATCTGCTAGCAACAACTTCCAAAAACTTCTAGTAAAATATTTACTGGTTAATACTATAATTTTTTCATAAGTATAAAAACGCCAAAATATTTGAAGATATATTACTCTCATTTATGATTTATATTATTAGATTAGATTATTTGAATATTTAAAACAATAGCTATTAAACAAAGAAAACATCTATATTTTAATATTTTAGTTTTGAAATAATTATTTAATATTATTTAATTAATAACAGTGTGAAAGCTATTATTAAAAAAATCTAACAATTAAAAAATAAATAAATACAGTAGTCTTGCTAGGCTGTAATACGGTTTCAATAACTAACATTTTTATCTATTTGATATTTTTGTACATTTTATTTTAAGATTCATATAACGCATGTAGTAAAACAACTAATGTAATACATATTGTTTTATAATGAAGAAAACTAATCACATATATTTACTATGTTGATTATTAGTATTAACGGTATAGATGATCAGCATGTATATTAGCAGCAATTTCTGATTCCCATTTATCACCATTATTTAATAACTTTTCCTTGTTGTACAAAAGTTCTTCATGAGTTTCAGTAGAGTATTCAAAATTTGGACCCTGAAAAAATAAGTACACAATATGTTAAGCTATGATTTGATGAAATTATAACTGTATTCAATTTTACTTCAACAATGGCATCTACGGGACATGCTTCTTGACAAAAACCACAGTATATACATTTTGTCATATCAATATCATAACGTGTTGTACGGCGACTTCCATCAGCTCTTTCTTCCGCTTCAATAGTGATAGCCTATACAAATCAAACATTCAATATTACATTATATTTTTATTAAATATAACAGTAATTTTACTTGGGCTGGACATATAGCTTCACACAGTTTGCAGGCAATGCATCTCTCTTCACCAGATGGGTAACGTCTAAGAGCATGTTCTCCTCGGAAACGAGGTGATAAAGGTCCCTTCTCAAATGGATAGTTGATGGTAGCTGGTTCCTTGAAAAAATGAGCCAATGATACAGCAGCACCTAAAAATTAAGTTTTTTAAGATAATGATCAGTGTTTTTCAGTAAGTGCCAAAAATATACTAGCTTGGATTCAAAACTAAAGTATATAATTTATTAAAATTCTTATAACTAAAACTCTGTACATCAGTGGCGGCCAAATAATTTTGTCAGGGGGAAGGAAGGATGTGGCTGATTTTTTAACAAACACTATTTGATCATTTGAAATATAATTTATGGTTATAATATCATAAATATTAAAAAAAATCAGGGCATGGGGAGATCTAACCCCAAGTGAATGACCAACACTGCTGCACATGCTCTGTTTTTTATGCTTGACACATAATATGCAACAAAATAAAAATGATTTCGCAAATTTACTCTATTATGCACTTGTCTACAGTACAGAAAACAAAATGTGTAGGTTGTATCCCATCAAAAGGATATTATTCACCATGATTTTCGATAACCATTTCACCAGTAATTCAAGCATAAAATCCCTATATGCGTCCTCTGTGTTTTACAATATAACGTCAATTATCCAAACTAATTGGAACAGCAACCCAGTTTTTAAACGCAAAAAAAAATTTTTATTTTATCTGGCACGTACACAAAAAAAAAATTTATAGTAGTTCATAGTAGCCTTTATCTCGTAGTTATCAATAATTGATATAAATAAATACACAACTATTAATTTTCCGTGGGGTGTGAGGGTTTGTATACGTGCCTCAATTTTATTTCTTTGACACTTGGCACGTTTTTACAGATAAACTGCAACAAATTACCTTGTTCTACCTAGCATTTTTCTGATATTTTAATTTTTTTTTTTTGTCCAAACAAAGGTGGGAAATGCAATTTAATTTTTCTTGAGTAGTGATATGTGTAAGTTACTAAAGAGTTTTAAATTTTCATTGAAATGTATTTTTTACAATTTACATTTGATTTCAAAAATAGTGAATAACTCAAAACCAAATTATTGCCACATAATAATCACATCATATTATCACATTATTGATTTCAAGTCAATGTAACCTAACCGAACCTAATATATTTAATATATTCATACATATCACAAAAAAAAAATACAAAATATTATAATAATATTAGTAGGTATATGATATTTAAATTATTTATACCTAATTATCATAATATAATATATAGGATATAGGTAATAATACAGAGAAAACTCAATAACTCAATCGGTTGGGAGCGAAAAAAAATTTGAATGATCAAAAATTTGAGTAATAGAAAAAATTGTGTATACTAATTGAAATGCAGGGGCGAAGACATTTCTTCGAGGTTATCGAAAATTTAACTTATAGATGTTCGAGTTATCAAGATTTCACTGTATTAGGTTATATCCATTTATAATAAATACATGATTATATGTAAGAGCACTACAACGTGTATAATTGACATTTAGATACATAAATTGCAATTCGGATAATAGAGGCCAGAGGGCTTGTAAAACAGAGGTTCTACTGTACATAAACCCTAAATACACTTTTTACTCTTGTATGTGCTCATGTAGTCATATAATTAACATAATTTAGTTACAATTACCTCTACATAATTCAGTAACAAATGCATAGGAAATAGCTTGATCTGTCATTGCTCCCCAACTTATATTTTCAAATTCATTATCCCTGTTTACATTTATATACTTGATTTGCGATGCTGATCTAAGTGGTATCAGAGTAGATGATCGCAAAACTGTATTACCTGTAACAACAATGAACATAATAAAATATAATAATATTGTTTACAATTAATAATTAAATTAAACTTATATAATTTATCTACTTTACTGTATTTTTAACTAAATGATCTTCGGGGCGTATAATCATAAAATAAATAAACATAATATGTAACTACCTAAATATCAAAAATACCTATTTGCTTATAACTAAAATTACAAAAATTTAAGACACTTATTGGAAAGAGATATAAAATATTAAAAAAGTATATTATATAAATTGCATTGCTTTTAAAAAATATTAATTGTAGGTACCTAGTGCCACAGTGGTGAACGTGAAACAGGTCAACTACTAGTACATACATTAAAAACTATTAACTTTATTTTAACTTTAATTAATAATCAGAATATAAAATATTTTTTCATATTCATTGAATAATTTTAATAATATTTATTATAAGAAAATAATTTTTGGTAGATATTTAGTTTTTAGTTTGATTATTGAAATAGATAGTACATATACCTAATTAAATTTTTATAAAAAAAAAAACTGAATCCTTACCAGCCCTTGTTAACATTGCTAAATTCATACTGAAAAAGTTAAACAACCAAACAAAAGAATATGTAATCGTCTAAATAGTTTTGAGTTTTAAGTAAAAAAAATAATTAAATAATAACTTTTGAAGGAGTTTTCTAAAATAAAATAAAAAAATTGTCCTCAAGGCTTTAATCTACGATTGATATGCTATCAGCAATATTGTTTCTAACTTCATACCATGACTGTTTCATCCACGAAATGAGATAATTTTATAATGATAACAGATAAATGATAATATTCATATTTCAATATTTCATAAAATAACTCAATAACGCACGTTCTTGGAAGTTGGATTGTTGATATTGTATGGACTATGGAGAACACTAGAACAGTGTCCTCTATGCCCTATGGAATATGGATAATATTACATTGTTTTATACAGATAGTTAGCAACATGGCGTTGTAAATTCTCAATTTAGATTCAGGCAATGGCCCATTGCGACCCCCTCACTTGCCTCTTGTATTCGGGCCACTAAAATCAATCTGCTCGTTTCCAATCTGTACATTTGACATTATATCCAAATTCCAAAGTATTTATTTATTGTAATAAGTAATAACCAATAGAATAAAATATATACCTACGATTAAATATTTTCATTTTTTAAATTTATATATCTTATAATAATTAAAAACAGTGATCACGAAAAGAAATTAATTGGTTGGTACTTTTGTTAAATCTGAAAAGTTCAATAAAAACAATTTTCAATTTGATAATATTTTATATTAACAATATTAAAATATATGGTATAAAACAAGTCAAAAAGATATAATATAATATTTTAGTTTATTTTAATAGACATTTATTTGGTATATTTTTAATTGTTCATAGTTGTAAAAAAAAAATATAAATCAGTCATAGGTAGTTGATGTAGACTAATTCCGAGTTTTATTATATCTTAAAAAATTAAAATGTAATGTAGGCACAGTTAATTTAACAATCAGTATCTGTATTGGGTATATTTTTGTTTGGTAATGTATGATCTCCTTGAATTTGTTTTAAATAATTAGCCGCCCTCACGGTAATATTTAATGCTGGATTAATAGGGTTTAGGTTTTCTTCTCCAATCAAACTTAATCCACACAAGCTTAAGCAGGTGTGCATTGGATCTGGTATAGAGTCCATGTTTTTACTAAACCCACCAGTCAATAAATTTGCATTATTTAGAACAAAATCTCTATTCCTCTCTTTGTTTATTCTATTAAGTGATCCCATAATACTGAGTGTAGCACCCAACCAGAAGGAATAGCAAGTGTCTGGATCTTTATTAGGTCTTCCTTGGAAACCGCCATTGGTTTGTCGATTTACTGCCCAGCGTTCTAATATTCTAGATTTGTTTTCATCTAACACAAGATTTAATTTATTTAGTAGAGATAATGACGCAATTGCACAATAAGTAGAACCACCATGCGATTCAGTTCCTGGGTTTTGTCCAAACGCTCCATCATAGTTCAGACAATTTGAAATGAATTTAATGACATTATTTACATTGATATTCGATGAATCGTTCAATATGTTACATATTGCAAGTGAACAGTACACAAATCTCAAATCACTCTCACCATGTTCGTAGTTGCTTTTGAAACTGCCATCAGATTTCTGCAGAGATGCTACACCTCGAAGTACGGCCGATTTATTGACACGGCTCAGATTGTCACCCAATGTTATCAGAATACACAATGCCATGTACGTCATAGCAACGTTGCTTTCGCAATACTTTTCACAGCCTGGATGATTCTTCAAATGAATGACGGTGGTGGAACCCATGAAACCACATTTGTGCACAGAACAATATTCATTGGGTACCAACTGCAACCTGTACACCCACTCAACAATGTCCTTCTTACGGTCATCAGTGAGTGAATCTAAGCCGTCCAATATATCCAAACCGATGAGAGCAAAATACAATATGGTTAGACGTGAATAATCAAACACGGCTACCTCACCGGGCAACAGATCCAATGAGCGGCGAAAATATTTCTTGTGCTGTTCGGGTTTCAATTGCGGTTTGTTCATCTTGAGGGAGCCTTGTCGAACCAGTGGGGGTAGGCCGGTATATCACCTTGCAGCCAACGAATGATGATTCGAGGAGGACATTATTTGTAGGTGGTATTGCTTCAACACGGAAGCGAATTCGCAGAATCGTACTGATAGTCTTAGATGCGAACAATATCCCCGAGGAACAGTGAAAACAAAATATTGAAAATGTCGTAAGCTTGTCATCAAATCATCACCATCACCGGACACGATATTGTTTATTTTAATTCGTTATATTACCACTATCCACTGAGTACAGCTCCAGATTTCAGTCATGAGTCACCAGTATACCAGTATACCAGTATTACAGTATAATATGCGCCATAGTATTCTTGTCAATGTTTTTGGCAGTTGACAGTTTCATAACTCGTGTGTAATCGTAGTGCTATAGTACTGACTTCTGACATGGAATATAATGTTCTGTGCTACAACTAAGTACTGTCTGACTAAACTATACTATAGTGATCTCAGAAATCACTAGACACCAATCTGTATAGTGTTGTAGCCTGTAGGTCGTAGATTTTTACTGTTTAGTGTTTTGTGCTAGCGTTGAACTGTTGAACTGTTGAAGTGTGCAACTTGTCGACATCGCCGATGTGCGATCTCATACTATCATTGTTTTTGTCACACAACCGGCTAAATAACCAAATTACCGATAGAGCGCGACACCATTACTATCATAGAAAAACATTATTAATATATTATAATATTCTGTGGTAGCGCCGTAGCGGAAGCATAGACCTATTAACTAGTTAATAGGTCTATGAGCGGAACTGCGGAAGGAATGGTCTTATAAGATATTTAAGATCCACCAGGGCCCTCATTGGGGGGGGGGAGTATGCATTTGCTCAACCCTAGATTTTAAAGTAGGTAAATGGGCCGGGTGCCAGGTCTAAACGTGCTTGGTTTTCTGTAATCTACTATAAAAAAAAACAAACTAATTTGTCATGATTATAATAATAATTAATATAATACATACCGGCTATTTTCGTTATCTCGATGATAAAGTAAGTTTAATCACTATCATTAATATAATCATTGATTAAATATACATGTATATTTAATCAATGATATAATATATTAATATCATAACATTTTCGCAAATACGAAGAATCTAAAAGCTAAGCAAGAAGTAACAATACACAGTATCTGTTATCTGTATGCTTTTAGTTTTATTGCTTAATTAATTATTAGTTATTAATTCTTTAAAGTTTAAATTGTAATAGAAATAATAATATTATTAGGAACAATGGAATATATTAGCCTATAATTTCTTATATTTTATATTTTATTTTGCATATGCAATGCAATTGGCATGCTTATTGCTTTTTAAATTGTACTATTATAGATTACTGTTTGAAGCATAATATAATATTTTGTATACAGATATACTTAGTAAAACAGTGCCACAGAGATGGTTATTTAATGAATATTTTATTGGGAAACCGTTTACTGTTTTTAATATTATAAAAATGCTATTATATATTTAGTTTTCTGAGTAAACCATACTGAAGGTTATTATTATTTATTTATTACGGGCAGTGAGCCCAATATAATGCACAAAAATATATAAATTTAACCTAAGTGGGTGTTACAGTTACCCAACTTTAGAAATAGAAATTTTATTGATACAATAGTAATAATACAAACACAAGATATAATATACAGTGAGACAAATACATTTACATTTTTTTAGGTACATGATAGTAATAATACAACAGTACAACACCTACTGATATACAGGACCGGCTCAAGCGAAAATAGTGAACTAGGTGAAATCAAATTTTGCCGCCACTAATAATATAATATTATCAGTATTTTGAAAATGCCGCCCTCTTACTAAAGTGCTGCTTATGTGCCGCCCTAGGCGTGGGCCTATGTCGCCTATCCCTTGAGCCGGGCCTGCTGATATATAATAAACAAGTGAGGGTGCTCATTGCCAAGGCGCATCATCCTGTCAATTGGTCATAATAATATGTTGATGTGGGTTAAAATTAATTACGTTTTAATAAGTACCTACTTAATATTATGTTAGCAAAAGTGGAACTGTAATAGACAATAGTATAATATAATGTTGAAAAATTAATCAAATGCGTATTGGGTTACCTACGTCGCGAGCAGCTTTTTTTTATGTGTAAAGTCTTATGATTATTGGGCCGGTCATTTTTATACCCTAACCATTGATTAAATATACTTAATATTTAATTAATGCCCTAACCTAGCAAATATTGAAATGACTACCATGAGATCCACGAATGGCTCTGGAAACTTGTAAACACGATGTAGAGGCGTAGAGTAAGTCTTCTCTACATCATGTTTGTAGAATCCATGACGCTAGCCCATGAAGACATGTATGAAAGCCAGTAGCCACCTTGTTCTGTTATTATAGCCCAGATTAAAATATTAAACAAAACTTTTTAATTTTTATTTAATCTGTGATTATAGTGTTTTATACTATCAGTGTTTTGATGGTATAATGATATCTTGCTGTTATCTCTGTTATCATAATTGGGAAATCTGTACCCAGGATCAGGAACTATAAGGGCATGGTGTGTCGTATTATTCGTATTGTAAAAAAATAAATATATTTTAGCGTTTATTGCAATCCGTTATTTTAATGTGTTTTTACCACGGGACTAAGGTATATCTTGGTCCGTGGTTATAACTTTTAAGTTTTTACGGAAGGTGGGAGCTTCTTAGCCATAGATTTTTGGCATGCATGTAGCATATTATTATTATTATCACTATGCTATATCCCAGGGCCAGATTGGTTAGGCGAGTTACCGAGAAAATCTCGGTTGACCGGTCGTGTGAGTGAAAATAAATTCATGTTAAAAATACGACTGGCCACCTATAAGCTCGTAATAATTATATTACGTAATATTTGGGCCTCTGAATGTGTAGATAGGGCCTCTTAGAAGTGAAAATCTCGATGGGCCGATACATAGTACCAATCCGGCCCTAGCTATATCAGTATAATATTCCATTACTATTTACTGCATTGGCGCTTGGCCATGATAAAGTAATAAAATATTTAGAAGAGAAAATTTCGATGGGCCTTTACATACCAAATCCTGCCCTAGCTATATCAGTAGTACCATTTACTGCATTAAGGCTTGACCATAGTAAGTGCTAACATAACCTAAGTAATAAAGTATTCACATTTCCATTTTCCATGCGCCTGAAGACAACTAACTTCGCTGCCTACATCCATTGTACCACAATAAAGTAAACTTAGTTTTTTAGACTTTACCATGAATTATATATTTGAATATGATCTTAGAAACAGACACTAAACTGTAACTGTGTTTTTTGCAGAGTTCTATTAACAATCAACAATTAACGGCATCCAGTTAGTCCCATACAATCTCACCTACCTACTCGTCAGGCGTTCTAGTGTTCGACAATTTTTATAACTATCATTTAGTCTACACACTGCGAAATGGACACATTGCCGTCAGAGGTACGTGAAATACATTTATAATATAACTTGGTCCTAACTAGGGCTTATGTTATATTGTTGTAGCAGTCTTGTAAAGTGTTGAGTAAATGACAAATGTATTTGAATACTTTTATAGTGTTTGGAATACTTTTTAAATACAGTCTTGGTCATTTTTGTATTTAAAAATCAAATATTAATTAGTAACTATGTAAGTACTTTCAAAAATTTAGAAGAATTATTTATCACACTACAGATTGTTTTTTGATTATGTAGTTATTTGTTATACTATTTTAGTTTTAATTAACATTTATTTGAATATTAATTTATTTTATATTTCATTAACAACGGTGTATCGTTATTAATATTATTTAAGTAAGTACCTACCTATTTTAGAAATAAAATATAACCAATAATTCATTTTAATTTTTCATTATGAAGTATGAAATAAAGTAGGTATTTCAAAGTTCTAAATTCTAATGATCTTAAATGTGACTTACAATTTCAAATAATTAATTACTATTTACTAATTACAAGATAAATTTTTTTACCTACTGGCTACTAGTATAATTAAAAAAGTATTTAAATAGGTACATGCCAAGTATTTGTATTTGTTTTTAAATGCCTTTGAATTGGATATATTTGTATCTGTATTTAAATGCAGTTTTAAAAATAATTTTTACAAGGCCGTGTTGGAAGTATATAGTACTATATAGTTATATTTTTGTTTTTTATTTGCAGATCATCACTCGAATACTGGAATACTTGCCATTTGATGATCGACGAGAACTGGCTAGAGTCAATAAATTGTTTTATCATGCTTCATGTCACCCAGTATTCTTAAGAAAAGAGTTACTTAATTATGAGTCATATTATGATGCCAGTCGGAATAGCTTTAACGCTTTTGAAAATATGTTGTTGCAATCAAGAAGAAAATTGTTATGTTTGAAATTTTTTCATACAGCTTATATAGAAGAGTTTACCATTTTCACAAACTTAGGGAATCGCATTATATCACTAAGTTTAAATAATTTTGATTCGCTAAATGATTTATTTCTAGATGCTATTACACAATGCTGTAGTAATCTCGAAAAATTAGAACTTATAAATGTGCTGAATTTCCATTTAACTGATAATGACCGTAAACCAATACTCAAATTGTGCAGTATAACTTTAGATAGAGTTAGATTATTTGATAGAGAGTTTAATTTAATTATGAAACTTGCTCCAAATTTAAAAGATTTAAGTATTCTTGGTTGTAATTTAATTGGTTCAAGTGCAATCATAAAAAGGTTTTATCCCCACAACAGTAATCATATTGATTGTTCATTTTCCAAGTATAATTCAAATCATATTTTTTCGGAGGATAATATTGTACACCATTTAAATAATTTTGTTCGCTTAAATAGCCTTAAATTAAATTGTGGTGTTAGTATATTTTATCGGATTCAACCCATACAACTTGAAATTAAATCATTGTCGTTGAATTTTGATCAAACAATTTACAGTGATTTCATTGACTATAAAAAGTTAAATTTAGTATTAAATCAATATGTATTTTTAGAACAATTAAAAATAATTAGCTTACCTATTTGTATGTTATCAATTATATCTAATTTATATAATCTTAGACACTTAACATTAAGTTATAGTGCTCATGAATCGAATTACTCAGTTTCTGGTGATTACATTAAATCATTTGTGGAATCGTTAAAAAATCTGAAATATTTAAGGACATTATCATTTAATAGAGGTTTTGATTTGATTAATCATCTTGAACTTCCAATATATCCGTTTCTGGAATGCACGCTGAAGTCTCTTACATCATTAGACTGTTCTCTTGATTCAAATCTAGAAGTACTAAAATTTGGTACAAATTTAACAAATTTACGAATAAGAAATGGTGGTATTCTTAAAGTCGAAGATTTACAACTATTATTCAGAAATTTCACTTATTTAAAGCATTTGTGGATTGAAAATTGTTCTGTATTAAATGATGAAATTTTCATTAAACTGCCAATATCTAATCTGAAAGGTATATTCCTATTAAAATATTAACTTAATATTATTTTTTTAACCATATCTTTATATTTTTAGAGTTGATTACTTTAAAGATAATACCATCAAATATTTCACACCGATGCTTGCAACACATTACAAATTCAAGATTAAAAGTTTTGACACTCACTAATATGTCATTAGAACCGTGTTCGACACAGGTAATATGTTATTATGATTTGAATATTTGATCAAACAACAAGAGATTCATAATTATAATTATTTACATAGCAATTTTCAAAAAATATTTTTTAATTAAAATGTACTATGAATGAATTATATTATTTTACTATAAAAATATGATGGCATTTAATAAAATAAATAATATTTTAATTTACCAAATCTTTGTTTTTGTTACAGGCAGAATTAAATGAATTCAAACACAGTGTAGAAATGTTGAGTCGTGCTGTTCCTAAGTTAACTGAACTTAATATTGGTCCACATAGCATGAGTATGAAGACAATTGGTGAATCATTAGATGTTACAAATTATTATAAGAATAGTTTTAAGGCATCACTGACAACATATTTTAAGTGGCTGAAGGTTATGAAACTTTGGTAACTAATTTTATAGTAAATTTAAGGAACAGAATATTCTATATATATGCATCATTAATGTACATATAATTGATTATTATTTTAAGGTTTTAATTATTATATATAAGCGGTTTACTCTTTTATGGTAGCTGTTTACAGCTATATAAGTTAATATAGGTACTAATACATCATAAGAATAAACTTATAACTATTGCTATATCAAAAAATCACAAATATAAAAGACCTTATTTAATAAAAAAAATGGCTTATGAGGACGGGTAAGAGCTAATTCAAATCATATCTCCAAAAATGTAGCTGTGTTTTAGTTTTTCATTGATTTTTTAAATTGTTAATCAACTAAAATATTTGTTTGTGATAAAATTACATACATGTTACATCAAACTATATAATGTAGTTTAGGTAATGAGATATTTGATTAATATTATTTATATTGTGTGTTCTTAGCTCTTATCCATAAAAATGTTACCGTAGAAAATATATTTTAAGTATTTTGATGTTATTGGCATTATGTTGGTTTCAAACATTAAGTTTGATTATTTATTGATGATTTTATGTAGTATCATTATAGTTTGTTATGAATTATTCTGTATGTAGAGTTATTGTATTCAATAGTTTTAAGTAAAATTTGTTTACGTGTATAATATTGTAGAATGTTTTTCTTTGTACTATGCTATAATAAGTACCTAGTTAATAGTATTTACAATTTTAGTGTCAAAATAAATACACGTAATATTATTTATTAGTATGTAATTATTAAATACTTCGATCAGATACATAATATTTATCGTTTTCGTTATATTATTATTTCTATACTCAAATACTAAATGGTGATACAGTGAATTCGCAATATAACAAATTGCAAGGGACGGAGAAAAATGTTTGTTACATCAAAATGCCACCCCGTGAATGTGGAGCAGAATTACATGCTAAGGCCCGACCTCTTGACTCTTTCGGCCACATTTTATTTATATCATAACTATTATAAATGGTTTAGACAATTAATAATAAGATTATTAGAACAGTATATTTTAAACATTAATAACCTTTATTAATTTTTTTACATCACAAAAACATATTAGCAGAGCAGCGCTCTCGACCCTCTGTCGCCTGTCATGCTACACTGCTGTTCGTGAGCACTGAGCACAACAGTGATCACCCCTACCACAATATGTTTGATAACATAACTTGGTTATAAGTAAAAACAGGGGGGGGGGGTTGTGGTGGTATGTACTTTATTATGAAAATGCGTAATTTAAAATTTAAGTTCAGTCCTCCACTATCTAAAATAATACTATATAATGTATGGTATGTATCAAAGTTTGTCAAGTTAATGAAAATAATTAACTTAATTTAAGTTAAGTTGATAGGACACAAGATCGATAAGTTAAAAGTGAATAGGGAAAATAATATTAACTTAACTCAGTTTAAAATAAGTTAATCTACTTTTTTAATTAGTATGTGGATCACATAAAGAGTGACCGAGTTATTTTTAATTTTCTAAATTAGAATAATAATGTACCTACAGTGTTACTGTGTTAGTACCTTATTTAACTTGACATGATTATTAAATATTTAAACTATCCAAAACATCCCAATTAATAATTTAACGAATATTAAGTTTTTTATATCAAATAGCAATTTAAGGTCATGTTATAATATGATGCCTAATCTAATCTACTATAAAAAATCTTTTGTTGCGAAAAGATGGAACTACAATTTTAAAACTGTTATTATTTTTTTTACACACTTAGTTTTGATCCAATCAAAATTTGTTAATTCTGAATGTTGCGAAACCATACAAATATATTATATATAAAAAATCTTTTTACAAAATCATTTTAGGAAAGTTAAGTTATTTCATCTGTCAATTCAACTATAATTAAGTTTATCAGATGATTAGATAATTAACCAACTAGTTAAGTTAAAAAGTTTAAAAAAATATTACTTTTTGACTAGTAAATGGACCTATGCCCTATAGTATGTATTATAATTTAAATTATATTATATCAATTATCAGTGCAAGTACAGTGACAGTAGTAGTTAATAGTTATTTTGTGCTGAAGTTCAACAACTCGAGCAGTGGTAACGAAGAAAGAAGAACGATCGTCACCGCGAAGCATCACGGTAGATAAGTATACCACGACTCCACTGGCATACACGATACACCAACCACTGGTCAATATTCTGATCAGTATTCAGTTACTTAAGTAACTGTTACTATATAGTCGACAGTGTACTCAAATAGTCAAATCGCCTCAACTCTCAAGGACATCGCCCGGACGGCAGTACGGCGCGCCGAAAGTCGAAACAAGTAACAACGGTGAACGGTCCGACGGTCGATATGGATCGGTATCCATAGACGAGTGTACTGTAATGTATAATACTCGCCGCCGCCACTAGTCATCGCATCGTTCCGTGTCGTCACTCGTGATTCGTCGCGTACGGCGTTCTCGCGTTTATCAATCAATACTCTGCGTCGTAGCTGATTCCACAGTCCTCACTCCGCACGACCGCACCAGTATTCTTGTCTGTGGTCCGTGCGTCGTACACGGTACACCGTTCCGCATTTCATTGTCCCTGTCGTCTTGCACATTACGCTGATATTCGTGTGTCGTTGACCGTCGCTCTTACGCCGAGCTTTCTTTATCGTCGTCGAACGTTAAAATAAATGTCATTGTCGTCGTCCACTGATTGGAAAATTACATAAGATTATTATTATCCAGTCGCCCGCTACTACTACTACTACTACTACAACGCAGTAAGTGTACTTGTTTTTCTTTTGACATTATCTACCCCCGTGCCCCTTGAACAACGAGCGAACCAAACAAGCCATGTCCTCCCCGCCGACCAATGTTCTACGACGTTCACCCATCCAAAGTGTATTCAGTATTGGTGTTACAGGGATATTAGGCAATAGCTAGCCAATCATTGTTTACACGTCGTATGCACCTACTATGCACATATTTTGTCCGTGCGTCGTAGTTTTTACATTAAACCTGTTGAGTATAATTATATAATTACACTACGTCGATGTACCCACCAGCACCAGTTGTCGATTGTTTGTTTACAATATGGTGACTATAGGTACATTATAATAATGTTTTAGTGTATATTATGCTGTGCTTGGCGATTCAATGTACAGAAATATTACACTGACAGGTGACTGTTTTGGTTCACTTAGGTGGGAACTTTGAATACATCTTCTATTATGGTTTTCAATTCGTTTTACACTTGCACATTTTTTTTTTGTTCATTGAGAATATAATATATTGACGTGAGGATGTCTTCCGTCACGTTCCCCCCTGTGCCACTTCCCCATCGTTGTAATGTTCAAAATAATTGCTCAGCATTTTTTCAGTACCTAATAAAATCGTATTTTCACCAAATTGCGATTTGGTTAGGTATGTTTTTATCTTACAAAACCTTTGAAAATATACTCATGAAATACAAAACAAACAGATATTTAATTGACCCAAGAGCACACGCTTTACGGGCTTTTAGAATTTTGTTCATTGTTTCAAAAATACGAAATATTAACATTAACCTAATCCAACCTAGGTACCTTCTAATTAGGTGGTAAACTAAAATTAGATACAACTCCCAACTGTATATGATCTGATATCAGTTATATAGAAGTGTTCGAAGTTCATTACCAGACATTACATATTAATATACGGTCAAAAAGACCCTGTGCATGATCGTAAAAAATCAATTATGGGTTATTTTTAAACTGTGTTTCTAATAATTGCTGCTCGATAAACGAAATTGATAGTTATTATATTTTCATTGTGACTGGTTAGTTGACTATGATTTGCACCATACTGTGGGTGACTAAAAAGACCGTGTACGTGTATTCTCGTGAATATTTTAAGTGTGTGTGATCTAGAGTTAAAAATGATCCAAAACTTGACTCCTCATTATCCTCCTACATGCTTGGTCTTGCTTCTAGAAAAACACCTTCATAGCAAAAATTCCATTCATTTGAAGGCAAACCTTTGAACTGTAATTTGACCATACTGGTTCCTATTTTATTCCTACCTAATATGGATATTATGTACATTTTATAATTATATTACTGCCTCATTTACTAGTACACATTTACACTCATCAAATTCGCACACTTGACACTGGACTACATACTGTACAAAGATTTTCTAAAAAATAGGAGATACCTAGGCTTAATTGTTGAATATGTGTATTCAATTTATGATGTTTTTACAATATGAATATGTGTATTCAATTTATGATGTTGTTTACAACCTTTTTTGGGTGTGGATAATCGTTTTGCAATATTCTAAAATTATAATTATTTAAACACTGTTTGGATTTTGTATTATTTATGAAAATTAATAACCATTTTTTCTTTTAATAATGACTGCAAAAAAAATGAACTTAGCGTAGTCTAATACGAAATAAAACTACTTACCTGGCAACTAAATTTACAAGTCTAAAATCATAATTTTTATATATAATTTTATATTATATTATATTATAATGTGTTTGGAGTAGGTGGTAAAATAGATATTTTATTAATTATTGTTTTGTTTTAATTAGTGTGATTATGGTTAAATTGTATATTTAGTTGACCAATATTAGAAGACTAGTCAAAGTGATTGTACAGTTCAAGGACGATAATATAGTATTTAATTTAATTATGCTTTGTTTAAATGTCTCATAATTTATAATAAAATAATCTTCCCTTATCTTAGTTTTAGTAGGGCATAGGTAAATATTAAATGATCTTTATACTTTTATTTTTATTTATTAAATTGTTTCAACAAATTTTTGTTTTTACTATGATTTTAAACATTAGAAGCTCGATTAGAAGTTGGGTAATTATTTTACTTTTATTGTTCCTTATTGATACAACTTGAATTAAAGTATATTACAATGTTAAACATTTTTCTTATCTATTTATGGTTTATAGAAAATATACTAAATTTATGCAACAAATACATACAGTTAATTTTTGAAAATATTCCCAGTATATATATAGATTACATTGTATATCTTACAAACTACCTATTTATCATAAATATAACTAACAGGAATGAACATTTTTTTTATCTACCTTTATAATGGGTTCTTTAATACAGAATTTAAATATTATTTTTGTATGATTACCTACATTATTGTTATTACCTACTAGTCTGCAAGACATTTTACACATCATCCAAAACTTTGCTTCCAAAATAGCTCCTGGTCACAACTTAATTGGCAAAAACCTTCCAACAAACTTCCAGTCTTCTGTCGCTAATATTTAACTCCCTACTACAGTCTACATTTATCTTATTTGTCAAGTAGTTGGAAATACTTAAATATAATCCAAACCACTGATAAACCCTGTGAACTTTCTCAATCTTCCTATAGACCAATTATCTCATCCCCACTATTTATAAAATATTTGAAAAAATTATCCTTAAAAGACTATTCCCTTTTTCAGAACCTATCATACAATTTCCAGATCATCAATTTAGGTTCCGGTCTAAGCAATTTATCGTTAACAACTTTACATTCAACTTAACCCTTTCACTGCTACACTATTTATCCACTGCAACCTGTGTATGCTACGTAAAATAAAAAATATTTATTTTTTAAATGTTGAGATCTATAATGTGATCTAATTATTTAAGTTTAAAATAATGCGAGCCAAGGTTTCCAAGAAAATGAGAATATTATAAAATGTAGGAATGTAATAGTACGTCTGGAGCAGTGAAAGGGTTAAACTCAACAAGCATGAAAACAACTATACTGCAAATCCTATGCATACAGCACTTTGTCTCAGGCACGTAGGGCTCCTATTTTAATTAAAAATATTTCGCCCTGTCTCTTATATCTAAGCTTCTGGTCAAATATTACCTTGAAAACTGTACTGTTTCTGAAAGACTAATCAATAGCAATTTAGAATATTCCACAATACTAGTGTAACGTGGTTGGGGATGACCCGTTAAATATAAGATATTCAGGGAAGAAATTAATTCTTTTGAATATATTTTTACTGTAGCTCGGGAGCACGAATGGTATTAGGATCTTAATATTACAAATAAATATTATATTTTGTGTCTTGTAAGGTATTTCTTGGTTTGTCTTCCTGCTCAATTTTTAATTTTACTTCAGTTCCTTTATAATTAAACGTTACTAAATTATTTTTTAAATCTAAAATTGTGTTAATTTTTTTCATTATGTCCAATCCTATTATTACTGGTGTACATAGATTGTCAACTATTATTATTTTATGAATTATTACTATGGTTCCTATTTTTATCTGAGTCACAGTTGTTCCTAGAATGTTTAGTTTAGAATTGTTCGCCGTCTCAAGGTAGAGTTCGCTTTCGGAAGTTAATTTATTACATTTAATAGTATTTTTGTTTATAACAGTTACACTCGCCCCTGTATCTAATAATAATACGTAGTAGTTTGGTCATTTATTTTTCCTTGTATTTCTATTTTGATTTTTTCTTTATTATTATTATAATAAGTATAAATAGTATTATTTGTATTTGTATTTTTGACGATATATTTTAAAGGTATCTTACTGGTAATGTATTGGTGTTCCTGTGCAGACCCAGTTATCTGCGGAACTATTAGTTTTTTTTGTACAAAGGTATTACAGTTTCTCTTTATGTGTCCCGGAATTCCACACAGAAAACATATCGGTGGCCATTGTTGATTTAAATAATAATTATAATTAGTATGGGGAATTGTTGCCTGATTACTTTGTGTAGGGCGTAGTGTGTTGGCTAATTGGTTATTATTTGTATTATTATAATTATAATTTTGATAAAAGTTTGGTCTAGGAAATTGGGTGTTGTCATCTGGTTATCATGTGTGAGATAGTTGTAACTTGTAATTCGGATAAAAGTTTGGTCTTGGATTATTTTGATAATATTCATTTTGATTATTAAATATAGGTGGTTGGTAGTGTTGATTTCTATTATAAAAGCTGAATCCATTGTTAATTTGTTATAGCTAATTTGCTCAGTGCTCTTCGTTCTGATAATTGTTGATACTATTGGGAATGTTGTTTTGGGTTTGTCCAACTTTAATTTGACTTATATGATTTTTTAAAACCTCCATTTCTCTAGTCAATTTCTCTACTTCTCTATTTACCTTGTCCTCCGTTCTCAATAGATTTGTTACTTCTAGTTTCTCTAGAGTTTTTTTAATGCTTGCGATCGATGTATTATCTGCTAACCTTATTAACTGAAAGGTTTCTTCGGGTACTCCTTTTAGAATGTGTTCACATATTTCTTCTTCGGTCATATTCTTGTTTATTTTATAACATATGCCTACTATTTTAATTATGAATTCTTTATATGTTTCTCCATTTGCTAGTTTCTGATTTTCCAGTTTTGCCCTTAGTAAGTATTTATTTCCTACTAATGTAAATTCTGTTATTAATTCACTTTTGACTTCGTTCCATTATTTTCGTTTTTTGATTTTAGTTGTTCAAAAAAATCTTCTGCCGAGTCTTTAAGATATAGTTGTAGAATAATTACTTTGTGTTCGTCGTTCCATTCGTTCACGACAGCTACTAGTTCAAATTTTTTTATGAATTTATCTATATCCTCGTTTTCTTTTCCTGAGAAAAGGTCGGGTTTATGGTTAAACGCCATTTTTAAACTGTGTTTATTGTTGTCCATTAAATACTTTTATTTATCGCAACATCGCTTATGTTCACTTACAATAAAATAATTCTCTTATAATTTCTCTATTATGTACTAATATGTAATGTAATTTACTCCTATTCTTAAAACTTAAAATCTCGTAACTATCCAAACAAAAAATTCAATTACTTAATTTTTATTTTTACTATATAGTTTCTCTGATAACAAAATCCCTATATGAAATTTACTCCTTTCTTAAAACTTAAAATCTCGTAACTATCCAAAAAAAAAAAAAATTTAATTTAAAGTAAAATTATTAGGTACCTATACATAAATTTTCTAATCCCGTAATTCTTTCAATTCTTTTACTCTTATTCTTAATACTTATTGTATATCATGTATATCATTAATCTTAAATAATAAAAAAAAACCTCAATTATTCTTAACACGGCTACACTTAAATTTTATTTTCCTACTCTTTAATTAACTAAACTTAATAACTAATAACAAAATAAAAATCTAAACCAATCGTAAATATCTGTAGCTTCAACTACTTAAGAGCTCCGGCGCCTCCACCAATATGTAATGTGGTCGGGGATGACCCGTTAAATATAAGATATTCAGGGAAGAAATTAATTCTTTTGAATATATTTTTACCGTAGCTCGGGAGCACGAAGGGTATTAGGATCTTAATATTACAAATAAATAACGATTGATCTAAATTATTATTAATACAAACAAATTATTTATTATAACTTACAATTTACGAACAAAGTTACCAAAAATGTAGGATTGTACGGAGTTCAGGTGCACGTGATGGACTCGCGGAGAACTGCCATTTTCTTACATAGGGATATTGGCCGGAGCCTTACAATCATAAAATATATATGTGTCACCTAAACCGGAGGGGCTTAATATATTATTATAGTCAGCGCATAATATGCCTAATGTGCATATTATGATGCTTATAAAATAAACGTAATGATGTAACATACGTTACACTAGCTAGAGCTCCCAAGGAAGCGACATCGCTCCTTTTCTATACTCTGTTTACTTCAAATTCTCTTTATACATCACTGGGTACCAATACCAATTATATCATAACTTTGACCTCAAATAATACCCACTAGACAGTATTTAATTTTGAACTCAGCATCTTTTATTGTCATCCATAAACCATACACTTATCATCCCAAAGTATAAGTTCAATAAAAAAATGTAAGGAACTATATTTTATTTATATCTATTATAAAATATTATATTAATTTATAAATTAAGTGAAGATAGTTATATGTTTAGAACTGTAATTACTGAGATTATTATCAAATTATTGAATTTAATACTAACTTGTTTACTTCTTTCATTAACGTCTTGCATTTTTGATAGGTAATCCTAATTTCTATAATAATATTATCATATAAATGTAAAATATTGTAATAAGTATTACAATTACCAATTTTCAATTATTTATGTTAATCATCTAATTGTTTAAATGTTTTCAGATGCAAACTCAACAACCTCCTACTAACTCAACGTTTAAATTTATTGAACGTCGTAAAAATGAATGGCGTTGCCTACTCTGTTGTCATGTCAGAACGGGAACCATTTTCCTTGGATTATGGCATTTGGTAACAGACAAAAAAATGAAATAATTAAAAAAATGAATATTTGTTTATTTATTTGTTTTATAGATGCTACAATTGCTGGCAATAAGTACACTTGGAGTGTTTTTGCGACACCCAGAATTAATAAAACCTATTCAGATAACAAGAACTTCTATAGATCATAATGAATTACCTACTGCTTTAGCTGAACGTAATATTCCAACTTATAATGTTAATTATGTTTCTACTGATGGCTCTTCTGCATTATCAAACTATGATCAAGATGATATGATTGAACCTACAATCGGAAGTACAAAGGGTGAAAAATATTCTTCATTTAGTGGATTGTTTATGGGTCGTCCATTGCAAATGGGTAAGAGCTGCAGTTATCCAATTTTAAAATAGTATAGTTTGAATGAAGTTGGGCATGGATGTTGTAGTAAATAACCAATCTAACAAATTGATTGAGGTATATTTAAAAATTAAGTGTACTCTAAGGTATAAATATATTTTTATTTCTGAATTAACAAATAATGATTTCATGTACTTAAAGGATAAATTATTTTTACAAATGTATATTATATGTAGGTATACTAAGGATTTTAGTTTTACTTAAATGTATGTATTCTAAAATTAACCTTTAAAGATCCTTCCTTTATAAGTTTCCAATAAATCAAAAAAAAAAATTATCTAATATTTTACACAGCTCTACTGAATACTATTTTAATATAAATAATTTAATAATACATAATTTTTTACAATTTTGAGTATATCTGTGTTTATAAATATTTTAAAAATAATTAAATAGTTTTTTATTTTATGCTACCTGTTACCTGTTGGAGACATTTGTTCTGTTCCTACCGTCATATGATTTTGCATAAATTATTCAACTTATTTTTACATGTATTTGTATAAATTGTAAACTTTAAATTTACCGTAAATGATAAAAGTCAAGAAGGCTAAGAATTATAAATTAAAATTAGTAATATTTAATTTTAATTTTTTTCAGGTGATGTAAACAATGCAGTGTTTTTAATATTCTTAACATTAATTGTTACTATTGCCATGATTTATGGTGCCATCAAAGGAAGACCTAAGATGTTAATTCCATTTTTTTGTATGCAATTGTTTGATTTCTTTGTGACTATGTAAGTGAAAAAAAATAATATGCTTTTATAATTTAATGATATTTTTATAAATGTATATTGTTATATTTAACTTCTTACCTAAATACATATTGTGTATATTAAATGTTTGTATGCATTTTATTTGCATACAATTAGCCATCATTTTTACTAAAAAAATTTTTTTAGGTTGTCAGCATTTGGATATCTATGTTATTTGCCAGACTTCCATCGTCTCGTGATCCGTACCGAATCTGAATATGTGTCTAGAACTATTTCTTATATAAATCCACGATTTATGTCACTTATGGTCTTATTATCTTTGATCGTTGCAATAGCAGCTAAGGTTTGTATATATAATTCAACTTAATCATCTTTAATCAACTTTCATCTCATATTTTATAGGTTATAATACTTAGTAATAAAATAGCTTAAATCAATAGGAGTGATTTACATTGAGATTAAACAACATTTTAATTACATGAATATTTACATTTAATATTTATTTGTTAACACATTTGCCGAGGTGCAAAAATGTATGGTGTACAATTTATTCAATGTATAGATCTATTTATTTTGCTATATCTCATAGAATTACGTCTAAAATAATGAACTTATAAACAAAAGTTTAAGATAAAAGTTGTACCGATAAGACTAATAATTAATACGAATGATAAGTTCATTATTTTATCCGTAACTCTGTGAGATATAAACATAAAGGCCGCTCTGTACATCAAATAAACGATAATCACATTTGTTCGTGTTACGTAAAAAATTGCAAACATTATACAGACAAATTGTTTGCATCAATGTGGACCACAAACCTTTAACTTCTTGACTATTTCATATTCTTCCCACTGAAATTTTACCTGTTTAATTTTTTTTTTCAGAAAAATTTGTAATGTTAAACATAAGCTAATACAGCGGAATGAAAGAATTGAGTTAGGAGGGACATATTGTTTCAACATTTTTCATTTATTTTTTAGAAATAAATTTTTGCCAGTCAACATAAGAATTCAAGAATAACCCAAATAAGAACCCTAAAGCATACAATTATTTTTAAATGGGTAGGATAAAATAAAATATAAAAGAATGTACGAGTAATCTAGCAAAGCGTAACATTTTTAAAACACTTCTAATGAAAATAATGCAATAATTCAATAGATAGCTGCCAGGTGCTGCAAATGTGTTAACAGATTATTATGTTGCATCTTCGTTTTAAAATTAATTTAAAACTATTTTTTTAATTGTAATTTTAATTTCACAGAAAATATTAACACTTTATTTTTAAATAAGTTTTTTTTTTATATTTAAATAATTATTTTATTTTATTCTAGGGATATTTTATTGGTGTAGTTTGGAGTTGTTACAAGTATCTGATGTTAAAGCGAAGTTCAGCTCAACCAACTATACATTATATAGAATCAAACTTTGTTGTTCAGAATCTTTTACGCCCGGATTATGATTTTAACATGAAAAAGTTTCCTCCTCCACCACCTTCTTACGCTGTTGCTGTTGGAGAAGACAATGCTACCCATCCTGATGTACCCCCACCTTCATACAATACTACAAATGATATTAGAGCATAATTCAAGAAGATTATATTATTTCTAGTTTTAAAACATGTTTTTAATATACCTAACATTTGAGTATAAAAAATACACATATATATTACTTATCAGTATAAAATTATTATAAACTAGTCCCCTTGGTAAGACTGGAAGAATTTTGTTCTGGAAACCAATAGGTAAGAACTCTAAATCAAATGTTTAAGTCATCTTATTCTTATATACAAATACAATCTATTATTACTTTTATTCCTGTTGAATAAATTTATTTGAAATTTTATGTAATTTTTTTATATTATGGTGCAAGTGTTAGTTAATCTTCTTAAGTGTATTTGTCTCATTTTTTTTTTAATGATCACAATTTTATTATAATTGATTTAATAATATCTCTTATTCATAAATAGCACAATACAACTATTATTTGTTAAATTATTATATTATTAATTGAAGTAATTTGATTTAAAGTTCCTTGTTACTTGGCTTTATAAAAAAAAACCTTTTATAACTGTTTGGAAAAACTTTATTTTTAATGAAGGTATTATAAATGTATAGTGATTATGATTTCATAAAATAAAAACACAGCATTTAAATTGAGTTTTAATTTGGAAAGAACTGTCCAATAGTATCCTATGATATATTTTTATATAGTATTTTTCCAAAACAATTTAGTAAGTGTGATGCAATGAATTATTTTGAAGCAAACAAAAAAAAAATTAATAAATATCAACTATCTTATGATTTTTTATTGGTTATACATATTGTGTAGTAATAGATATTAAATCTCCACTACACACTAGATAGTAGATACACCATATTATATTATTATGTTACATGAAATTAAAAATATAAAACTTATTTCATACTATGAGTAATATATTATATAATTGATTAAGTAAGTATTATGTATTTTATCAATGATAATATTTAAATCCAAAACGTACATCTAAATTCTACCCAAATTTGAACTAGTAACTACTGCTATTAAAAATCTTAATACAATAATTATTAATTAGTAACAACTATTAAAAATAAAATAATGTACAAAATTAATAAAAATAGCAATTATATAACATTTTCCAGTGGTATTCCATGAAATAAAAAGGTGGATCTGTGGATCGGTTTGCTTCAGAGTAAATTATGATGGAAGTTGTAAAGTGTAGCTGGGATATTTAATCAAGTAAAGACATACAAAATAATAAACTACGCCAGGTTCCATGAATAATCAATTAATTTAATGGTTAAATAAAATGTAATAGACCAATCATGGACTACTAAATCATGTTTAAGGGACTATTATAAAAAAAAAAGTAAGCGAGGCGAAAAGTGAGCCGCGATCGTCGCGCGCCAAGCGGCTATTTTTCGTAGCTATTTTTTTATAGCTCACTTATTCAATAAAATATGTTTAGTTCATGCTATCCGGCATAATAAACTCAATAGTCTGTTACTGATGTCTGATGTTTTCTCAATTATCTTAAAAAAAAAAAAAAACCTCTACACTGATAATATTATTATGTTCACTGTTGTGTTGTCTACTTGTCTCTATTTGTGTAAAATGACTAATAAATTATTCTGTGAACAGTTTAACAACTTATCATCACAACAGGGCGATCGGCCGTTGACACATTGATACATAATTTTTATAGTTGAAAACAAAAATTACTCTGCTGTATAATAGTAGGTTGTAACTTGTAGGTACTTATCTAGTGTAGATTGGTGGCTCGACCTCCATAATTTGATAAATTATTGTTATTTGTTTAGTGAGAATATACAGTGAAAAACAAATCTGAGAGGAAACAATCGGTCAGCCAATATTTTATTATATTTAGTTAGGTAATAGTTAATATATTGCAAAAACTTATATTTTAATAAGTAATTTTTAATATTTAGAATTGGAATTTAGTGTGAATAACCCTAGATTTAACATTCAAATATAGGTATATTATATGCACAATATATCTGTATGTATGTTAAACAATACTATAGTATAAATATATAAAAATATCCATTATTTGAATTTATTTTTTAATATCTAGTGATGCCATTTCATTATCGCAGTATATAGTAATTTATTGCAGTAGGTATTTATATAAATAAAAAAAATATTTTTATTGAAATATAATATGACAATTTGCAGTAGAATAAATTTGCCATGAACGTTGTGTTGTGTGGGTGCACACATATGGTACTGAGTGAATAAAATATGTGGGTGGTGCACCTGACATTTTCTTGTCTCACTAAAAAAAATTGAATTACCACTGGATTTAACAGTTCTGTAAGAATTACTTTTATGATTTTATTGTTATAATTTTAGTTCACAATACTGGTATTAAAATGATTCAATCATGATATTTTTTCCCTGCAAATAATGATGTTGGTTATAGATACGAGATACCTATTATAAGTATATTAAACACAATTTAATCTGATAAAATAATAAACTGAAAAATAAATAGAAACTGTAAAAGAAGCTTGAAAACACAAAATAGTGAAATATAAATTATAAATTAATGTGCTTACATAAATTAACATTTGAAAATAAACCATTTTATAATTATTATATAGGTAGTATCTTTTTAAATAAAAAAATTAATTACATTTACAGATAGGAAACAAGAATGCCTGACAAATGCAATAACTTTTGTTCTAAGACATCTAGGTAATCAAGATTTTTTTTTTTTTTCTATATAAATTAATTGACTCGTGCAATTTTTTATTTGTATTTTTGAATACTTTATTTAATACTAAATAAAATTTAAAAACTGATTTAAATTTTTATTCAAAATTTAAAAATATCCAATATTTTAATCTGGTTTTTAGAATACTTTTTACAACCAAAACATTTATCTAAGTCAGGTGGATTATTTTTTTATGATTTTTTTGAAATAAGAAATTCATTTGAAAAATAATTTCTTTTAAAAAAAATATTTAGATAAACCTCATAAAAGACTTTTAACAATTTATACTTTTTGAATTTAAAATGTTTTTTACGAATAAATCAACTTTATTTAACAAAAATATTGAGATTTCTAAAAATTATAAAAATAAACTTCATGACTTAAGTAAGTAAATGTTTTTACAATTAAAACTTTTCTGAATAGGTACCAGATTTACATATTTGTTAATTCATAATGTATTTAATGAAATAATAAAATAAAAAAATATATCCAAATTGTCCTCGTTTACTGTTGTGTGTTAAAATTTGTTTTTTTATTAAATAAATTATTAAAACTTGAATATAAAAAATGGAGGAGATATCTGCGTTACTAATGTATATTTTATAGGGAGCACACGAATTGTGTCCCAAGTAAGGTAATTGTAAATTTTTAAACGTGTTACACCTACAATCATTATTCAAAAATGTAGAATAGTAAAATTGACAAATAATATTTACATTCGTTCAAAGTTTAAAATTTATTGTACAAAAATTTACTATGAAATACTTATTTAAAAAATAACTTGTACGATAATAATTCTGCATAGTATTATATTGATCATATATATGAGTATATGACTACTAATCTGTTTTATCCTATTGCTAAACTTTTGGAGATTTAAATTGTTTTCCTCGAGTTTTTCGTTATTGTAAATTTGTAAGTATTATAATGTAACAATAAGACGTATTTTCTTAAAAATCAAAAATATATTTATGAAATTAAAAATCAATTTAAAAAAGTTCGGTTAGGTATCTTTATATAATATTTTGGCCGGTTTTTTTTTAAAAATATCGCACTGGGCACAGCAGCTCACATTAACTTTAAAAATAGCAAATTTAGATTTGTATATATTCTAATTTTTTTCGGTCATACCCATAGGCCATAAGTATCCAATATTATTTCCCAAATTTACAAATCATAGATATTATTTAAGCAATAAAAAAAGGTTTAGTTTTGCATTTTCGAATAGTATAACTCAAAACGACAATTTAATAAATAATTATCGTTCCCGTATAATATGTCAAAAAATCTAGAAACTTTCAGACTTACAAAAACAACACAATTTTGTTGCCATGTACATGTGAGTGTTTGAAAAATCTTCATATTCTATCTGTGTCACCTATAATAATAATTTATAACAACCGTTTATATAACATTCTATCAGTGCATTAAAGTCTCGGTAATGGACGTTGTGAACGCTCTTATGACAAAAAGTGAGCTCTCATCTACTCTACAGACTATGAACCAGACTATAGAAGAGTTTGATGGAGGCGATTTGGGAAAATATGTCGTGGAGATGGTGAGCTCGGCCGTCATTGTCGAACACGAGGACGTACTGGAACAGTTCTGCAGACGGGATTCCAAAGGTTTCCAAGTGTCCACGAGGGAAATAGATGTGCTTCGAAGTTCTGCCGACGACGGCCCGGACTTAGAATTGCCGTCAGGCAAACAAGGACGTCCGGCTCGATCGTTTTGGAAGCGGACGAAGAAGTACGTCAGGCAGTTATTTTGCTGTTGCTGTTCCTCTTCATAGACCAAGTAGTATAAACTAGATTATATACCATAATATAATATATATTATAAATACTATATAGCCTTGTTGTATACTGCACAAATAACCAAGGGGGTGGCCCGCTCAACCACCCTAAATAAGCTACTGGAACGATGGGTATAACGATTTATCAATATTTTTCTATACAATTAATATTCTTCTTAAAAAAATCAAAAACTGTGGCCTATGCTACACATGATACTTGCTTCATTAATTTTATTATGTTTTTAAATTTAAACTAATGATTTTACTCAAATTTAATAAATATACTTAGACATGCACTTAATACTTCTTCGTAAAATAAAACAACATTAATTATACTTATGCATATACCTAATCGTTTTAAACAACATAATGTGGGTCAAGTTAATTTTTAATTTGTATTAAGACGACGATAGTACGTACCCATGCTTTTGCTGTCCCCGTCTTCGTATTTCCGTCCAAAACCATCACAAAAATATGCAACAACAATACGACGACTACCTACTTCAACGTGTCCGGGATGGACGTTGTAAAAGCACTTATGACAAAAATCGAACTTGTTTACTGTTGTACAGTGTATGAACCAGTTATGTACGACGGAGAGGCGGATTTGGGCGACTACGTCGTGTCCATGGTGAGCTCGGCCGTCATTGGCGAACACGAGGAACCGTTCTGCAGACGGGATTCCAAAGGCTTCCAAGTGTCCACGAGGGAAATCGATGTGCTTCAAAGTTCTGCGGGCGACGGTCCAGATTTAGGTTTGCTGTCAGGCAAACAAGGACGTCCGGCTCGATCGTTTTGGAAGCGGACGAAGAAGTACGTCAGGCAGTTATTTTGCTGTTGCTGTTCCTCTTCATAGACCAAGTAGGTACTGTATATAATATTATAACTTAAAAGCGTCTCCTCATAATGAATTGTGCAATGTCTAACAATGTAATGATTTGCTAATAATGTAATAACTTGTGTACTTTATAAACAATGTATAATATATTTTTTGAAAAAACATCACCTAGGTATCTATAATATTATTATTTATTTTAATTTGTAATGCTTATCTAATAATGTAATAATTTGCTAATAATGCAATAACTTGTGTGATTTATAAATAGTGTGTAATATTTTTTGAAAAACCATCATCTATAATATTATTATTTATTTAAATTTTTAATTTATAGGGTGTTACCACTGGGTATCTTCCCTAATCTAACTACTCATATCATATTTTTACCTTTCTTATATCAAACCTACTTATTGTACAAAAAGCATGTATAGATTGTAGATTTCTTCAAATAAATAAAAAAAAAAAAAAAAAAAAAAAAAATTTTTAATTCTTATCTATAGGTACTAATAAAATATTGTTTAGTGCATATTTGTGCGTCAGATGAGATACGCAGTTTGACAGGATCCGTCGTTCGCGGCCACCATCGTCGCAGAACATAACTATAGGGGGGACGAGCCAATATTTGAATGATATATTTTCTTTCTTAAATTATTGTACATTTTCATACAAAATCGTTTTCATATTAAATAATGTCAAAAAAACATATTCGGTTATTTCACGGTCTTATTTTTAATAACACAATATTTGGTACGTGCATTCAACTTGTACATTTTATACATATAAATATATAATTCATATTGTATTTACAATGTAATTTCATAAGTTATATGTGTTGTATCTTTTTTTTTTTTTTAAACTAGACAGTTGTACAATCTGTAATATAATGGTTTACAATAAGCACAAGTGATAAAAGAATAAGCATATAGAAAAGACAAAATAATAGGGTAATGTAACAAACAGATTGATAATTACAATTATTTACATCAAAATAATTGTAATTATTAATAGTAATTCATTTACAATTATTTGTTGAATATTAGCCGATTATGCACTTCCCCCGTGTAAAGTTCCACACGGCGAATGTGCGACATGTTTTATGGGGAAAGTACGACATGCCTTATTTTGTTAAATAGTTAAAAACATTTTATAAACATTGTTTGTGACTAAAATATTTATGAGTTACAAATATTCATTATTAAATATGTAAATAGTTGACAATTAAACTTTGAATATGTGTTAAATTATATCAACCAAAACTTAAAAAACTAATATGTATTAACTATAAATTAAAAAAGGTGCTCTGCTGTACAGTAGGTTACAAGTGGGTCACTGTATAATGGATAGTATTAAATTTGAATTCAATGATATAATATCATTGTATAAGAAAAACGATTCTGAGCGGAGACGGTATGTCAGTCTAGGTATAAGACATATTATATACTTATCTATCATATTAAAAAAAATTTACCAAAAATAGGTACCTATAATAAATTCCAAATTAATCATATCACAATATCCATTTGGTACTTATAATGCGTTATACGTCAACAACAAACCCTGATACTATCATAGATATATAGTAGTATACTTTAGAAGTATCAAGTACCCTAAATACGGTATTTAATAATACAATCACAACAAAATAACTAAAATAGTTATTCTAGGTTTTTTTTATGTAATTTCATCCAAATTTGAACTTAAAATGACTATAAAAATAAACTGTGCTTATGTATTTTTTATATTTTTTGTTAACAGAATTAACTGCTTACGTGGAATCTTGTTTTAAATTTTAAATCCTTAGATATAAAAGTTGAACATTTTATACATTTTTAACTACAAAATAATTATTCAATTTTAAATTTGATACATTTTGTCAAAATTCGATCTTTAAATGCTTATTAAAAAAAATTGTGCCTATGTATTTTAATATTTTTCAACTGATATTGTAACAATATATCAGGAGCCTTGTATTAAATTTTTACACTGTTTGGCCCAACAGATAAATCTTTATTGATATTTATAGAATAAAAAACTAAAAAAATTGGAAACTAAAAATGTCCGTAAACAACTCAAAAAGAGTCAAAATATTTTCAAAATTGTATGGTGTATAGGAAATGCTAAAAAAATAATGAAAAAAAACACACATCATTGTAAAATCAATACATTCATCGTTTCACTCAGAATCTAAAATATATTAAATAAGTTAAATTATTAAATTTTAATATTTCAACTTGGGACGCAATTCTTGGCTACCTACCGTTTTTATAAGCTTCAGGATTGCCTTATATCTTAATGCACTGTCAATTGTTGTGAAAGTGATAGTAAATATACATTTTATTCAGAATAAAATAATAATCCATTTCATCAAATTACTGATGCCAAAACACAATAATATACAGATATTATGTTCATCTCAATTCATAATGCATAACGGTAGCTGAAAATTAGTTTTGTCAACACATTTTTTTTTAGCAACTTCCTAGCCGTGGTCATTGATTATTTTGATTAATAGAAATAATAACTGATTTGAAATTTATTGAATTGCGTGACCATAAAATGAATGGACTGCGTTTATGTGTCGTTTAATACATGTTCACCAGTTTGACAGCAATGCCATATTTGATCTACCCACATAATAGTGACGTCATTTCTTTTACACTTATACGATAATTCGTAATAATATTAAATATATTTAGTAAGCCAAGTACTGTAAAAAAAAAATTGTCGAGCTTCATGCCTTCATTATAATAACCAATCAAAATTGCATTATAATAATATTAGTTACCTACTTTTACATGTCAACTACGTAGAGACTATACTGTTGATATTGTCTGCTTATATTAGACGCTCACCCACATTCGTATAAGGCGATCTCGTGAAACCTTATCTTAAAAGTTAAAATGATTATTAAGTATTAACATAATATTATACATTAAGACTAAAATATACATTCAGGGGCGGACCCAGGGGGGGGTTTGGGGGGTCAGCTGACCCACAGTTGTTTTCCCAGTTAAATGTGGCCCCTCGAAATGGCAAACTATATAAACATTTTTTTATTTGAAAAAATTATGTACAGTGGTGAATTTAGAGGAGAGGCACGTGCCCCTTGTCAATTTTCTGTCGACAAGTTGTTATGTAACTACGAGTATCATATAAATGAAACATTCAGTTGATAAGGATAATACTACCAACTATTAATTATTACTTATTATAATCATTATTGATAGTATGTATGTATTATTAATTAAAATTAAAATTATACAATTTATATGTGCCCCCCTTCAAAATATCGAAGATCTGCTATTATGATATAGGGGTATATCGTATATACAGCTGCTGTGAAGACTGATGAGTATTGAAGTAAAATAACGAGTACGAAATCGTGTTTAAGCTTATCAACTTATAATGTACGTACCTAAAATTCGATAAACACAACTACACAAGTATAAAAATATGTTGGATATAGATATTATATAAGATTTTATGAAGTTGACATAGATGAAATTGATATAGAAGTGGAATACCGTTCATTACATCTAGTTTACTAACAAATGGCAAAACTATTGAAACTGGAGTAACTGGACCTTTAAAATTAAATGATGTATTGAAAATTCATGATATCACGATACATGGTTTCTTCATATCCAAATTTATATACTTTGTGTAAAATTTTTTATACACTACCAGTCAGCAGTGCTACTGCAGAAAGAAGTTTTAGTGTTCTAAAACTTCTCAAAACATGCCTTAGCTCAACTATGACTGAAGACCGGCTATCAAATTTGGCCATATTGAGCATAGAAAGCAACATAGCAGATAGCTCAAACCATTGATTTTGTTAACGTAATAAGTACATAATTCGCACTAATGAAAAAGCGCAGAAAATGATTGTAATGTTCTAGTTCTTTACTATTATTTGCATGTAGGTATTATTAAATATAAATTTTATTAATGTATTATTTTTTACTTTTCTATTGTATTAGAATTTAGAACCACCTATTCTATATCTCTTGTGAAAATGAAATCAGTCATTGAAAACTAAAATAAAATAAATATACTGCAAATATACGTATACAAATAAAATAATAAATTTGTATAATTTCTTCTAATGATTTAAATATGTCAGGTAAATTTTTTAATTGAATATAAATTTTAATGCAACAAATAAAAATAAATTAAATATAGCTATTAAAGCTTGTAAGTAAATTTTACAATTTACTTAAAAATATTTGATATAGTTATATTGAACGTTGGTATCAAAATGTGATGTAAATAACTAATAAGGTAAATCGCGAGCCCAGAGTGACTTTGTAATACCTAACTATATAGTTGGTTGAAGTTTCTACACAGTGGCCCCTCGTAAGTAAGGCAGACCCACAGTTCTAAAATCCTGGGTACGCCACTGTAATACATTCATTGTTGTTCGTACTCGTTTTATCGCAGACGTAAAATATAATGTATTAAAAGATTCTATTTTATGCCTATGTATATTATAATTTATCGTCTCTTCAGCTGAATCGTAATATAGTTATAGCCATTATAAAGTTATTCAACTTAAATAGTTCGTCATCACTCGTGTCTCGTAGTGTTTAAAAATAAAAGTTACTTTTTTTAGAATTAATCCTTAATAATTTTTTAACAATGTTTTCTAATAATTATTTAAAGTTATCCTCGTTTTATACTTTTTAAAACATTTAAAACGATTTAAAATGTAGAAAGATAAGTATAATATGATACCTATCTATGAAAACAATATAATACCTATTATAATCCAATTAGGTATAGGTACCTATTATTTTTATATCATGGCGTAGTTTTGAACACCATTACATTATAATATATATGTAGGTAGGTACGCAATTTTATATTCATCTATAATTTAAAAAGTATACAATATAATACATATTATTATTATACTGCATATAATTTCGAATATCCGATTATGTGATTAACCTATCTTGGCTATCTTCCATCCAAATTAATTAAGAATAATTTAGAAAAATATATATTATATATTATTAATTATTATATCCTAACAGCACATCATATGTTTCAAATACATAACTTTATGTATCAGATATATTTAAATTACTAAATTACATTACAGAAATGTAATTGAAATATTATGTTGTTCTGTTAGTAATGTTAGGATATCACTCTCTACTATAATATAGTTAGATAAGATAAGTACCTAATAAGTAATAAGTATAGGTACATACCCATGAATCATTAATAAATTATGAAGCATAAAGTAAAACTAGCAGGGACTGTTGCAGAGCCGTGTCAAGCAATTCAGCGCCTCGGGGTAATTCGAGCCTTTTCCCTACAATTTGGGCTCCAAGTAGCATATTAAGCTCAAATAACGACGCCCCTTACTTTTACAAAACTATGGCACCCGGGGGCAATTGCCCCCTTTGCCCCCCCCTTAATACGGCTCTGGACTGTTGTCTTATCCCTTTATCGCTTTAATATTAATTATAATCACCTCTTTTGTTTACCTATACAACAAATATATCCATAGGTACATACATATTATTATTATTATTATTATGTAATTTTGTGTAATATGCAATATTGCAGTAGGTGCCTACTATTAATTTATCGTTTAAGATTTAACAAATAACAAACACAAATATAAGAAACAATTATATCGAATTGCTAACTCAGTGTTTTTCAACATTTTTTTTTTACGACGATACCCTATATTACCATAAAAATGGTTAGGTAGGTACACAATTAAAGCAATTAATGAAATGAGACTATTTCCACAGTCGTTTTTCATATCTGTGGTTTTTTACCATTACGTCATATAACGCCATAATAATGTCATATATTTCAATATTTTAAATATAAACAATTTTTTTTTTGGCGACACACATCACGGTAATACGCGTCACATTAGTGAGTCGCGATACACTGGGTGAGAACCACTGTGCTAACCAGTAAAATATAATATACTATTATAGTTAATAGACTATATCGCTACAATATAATAGCCAATAGGTATCTTAGGGCCACGTACAACTCATAAATATTCTAATCTTATATTATTCATGTAATGTAAAATTAAATTTTGTACAGAGTTCTTTTAATATATTTTTGATGTTAAAAAGTTTCATTACTGCTTAGTGCTTATAGCCTTTGAACAATAAGTTACCACATTTGTATTCAGTATTGTGCGCATAGAAGATACACGATACACAATGTGATTGAGTGACAGTTTGAATTTCAAAATATTCATAAAAGTTCAAAATGTTCTCTTTCATTTTCCAGTGTAGGAATCTATAATATTAATAAACAATAAATAATATTTATCACTGATAAAACAGTGAGTATATTATTACCTTTGCTATAAAAAATTAATATATGCAATAAGCATTTTATGATATTAGGTTACTTAACTTATAAGAGTTTATTACCTTAAAAAATATATTTGTAAAATAAACTATATATTTGGCATGTGATCATTGATCAATATAGATAACAAAGTGATAGTAAATTCGTCACAAAAAAAGTAGGATTCAAATCAGTATAAATATACAAATACAAATAGAACATACCTACTTAAATGTATATAAATTAATGTTTGCATGTTTTTATAGGTATCTATTTGTTGTGTTCGCAATTCGCTTCCATAACTAAGATGGCATGGGACTTTGTACAAAAACAAAATGTTAAAAGCAACACTATGTTTGTATGTTAATACTACTTAAGCTTATACCTTAGAGATTCAAACTTGACCTAGTACAAACTAAAAAAAAAAAAAAATCAAACCGACTACTATAAACAGAACTCGATACTTCAAGGCCCAATTTTGTTTTTTTTTTTAGACGGGTGTCTGATAGTTGAAGTAAATACTGAATTTCTAAACAGTAAGCAAGTACGATTTCTTTCATGGCTCCTGAATTTTTAGAAAAAAAAAATTCGCGTTGTACTCAAACATATAAGATATATAATACTAAATTTGCACCAATAGTTTTATTTACAAATATATTTATTTTATTATAATTTATCAGTATGAAAAATGTATGTACAATCAAACCCCGTGAAATGTTTACCAAATTATGTGCGAGTAGCCCAATACATATAATGTTAATATTTATTTAAAAAACCGTTTTCAGTCAGTACAGTACAAGACGTTATACTGTGCCTTACTCGGGTATTGCGATTTGTGACGATTTTTCAGGTGCTCTGGCAAATATTGTCCAACACGCGTCATAATAATATTGCACATGGTCCATGTAGTTGTACACAACTATACAAGACTTAATGTTATTATAACGGAGCTCGTCGTAAGCGCGTATGCCAGCAGATGACTATAACGTGAATAGTAGATAACCTTCGGTTGTCTCCATATTTAGTATCAAAACCCCTTGTACGCATTGGCAACAGTAACATAGGTACTTATATTATATTCGTTTTTACTTTCAAAACTACCTCCATATCGAGACAACTTGCGTGACCACAGGGCTCTACAGATGACAAACGTGCAGCGCGTTGTTATACTGTGTTTTTTTCTCTCTAAATAGAAGTAAAAATAATCATACATTATGCATAATGTTGTGCGTGATAATATTTTGATCGATTGGTCAATTCAAAGTAAAAAAAAAGAAACCCCCAATTGAAAATATTATGTTTGTTCATTCGATTTTGGGTGTGAACTGATAATAATTATTAATAACCAATTTTAAATTAAGAGAATTCTAAACTTGGTAATACAGTGAATAGTGATATATATTTGTTTAACGAATAGAGATAATATCCAACTTCTGGTTAATGTTAATACTATAACTACCTTACATACGTATGTATAAATTGTTTAATTGTTAGATAATATATAGGTATTTTGTAGGTACCCGGGAATTTGTTTAGGGGAGGGATGTCTACACTCAATAATTACTTTTGTTATTTGATCTACACATGACAACATGGATATAAATATTTTAGTTTTGAAGATTTTAAATTATATTATTTTTTTAAGAAGACGTTATCTATTATCTCCGTATGACCGTATTTCACTAATGAACTTTAATATAACAAATTTTACCTACTTTTAGAATAAACAATTTTACATGTTGTCATATTATTTATATTGAAGTTAATAATTTATTGACCTATTATAAAAATGAATGGTAAGTATTATTTAGAGCCCTGAGTAGTTTTTTATATTTTAACTTTAAAGCAAGTATAATCATAGGCGCAAATAGGGGGGGCTTAGGGGGTATTAGCACCCCCAATTTTAAAATTAGCACCATCTAATAAATATGTGTTTATGTATCAAAACTTCTCTTTACAACAAAAAAAAAACCAAAAACAGTTTATCATCAGACATGAGGGTATCAGAGTATAATGAATGAAACAATGAACTCGACAATTGTAATTTTAACGAATTAAAATCTATTTAGAATATAAATCATTATTTTCCAATGTTTCTACTAAGCCCGGTCGTTGTGGTCGGTTATATTATTATCAGTGTTATCACGTTCAGCAGCGACTCAGCTCTACGACAATTTATAGTATCGCGAGTATTTACTAATAGAAACATTCCCGTGCCCACATCTAATTCGGACAAAAACATAATTACGATATAGGTACGAATTACTTGTCAGTTGGTGTTCACTGGAGTTCCAAGTTTCCGACAGCCTGTGTGATTGTGTATGCCGAATTATATAATATAGTAGGTACAGATATAACTGACTTTTGGAATAACTTTTGTTCTAATCAATATTTATAATGTTTTTTTATAATTTTAACAATTTTTGTCACACATTTAAGTAGCTTCATTTTTTTTTTTTTTTGTCAAGTCAGTCTGTTACACCCCTTGTACACTAATATTTATTTGTCATATTTTTTGAATAAAATATAAATAATTTGTTTTAAATTTTTAATAAATTAAAATTTACTATTGTATTAATTTTTATAAAATGTACCTAATGCACTATAACTATTCAATGTTAAATTGTCATAAAACCATTTTTTCTCAAAAAAGTCATAAGTGCCTCATAGGTATAATTTAATTTAAATACCCAGGAAATGCAGAGCTTAAGCACCCTCAGTTTTTATGTTGAAATTGCGCCTATGAGTATAATATATTAAGCTGGTTAATTTTTATTGTTATATTATTTACTAAATTTTAATGCGGTATGAAAATATTTTTTAATGTTGCAATTTCAAATTCGAGGCGGGGGCTGAAAACCTCTTGAGCTTACGCCCTTGCAAGTATAATATAAGTATCTACGACGTGGGTGAATATTATGATACTGACGATTGATCCTCCTCCTTTAGTCTAGTTCATACATAAATTATTACATCTTAATAATTATAATAATGCGACAATTAGTTTTTATATTTATTACCGTTAAAATAGTTGAATAGTAAATCCATCCTTGCCTTCTCCAGTCTTAAATACGCTATTGGCCATTGGGTCATTAAATATTTTATAAGACGTATTATATATTATGAACGATTAAGATGATTTGTAGTTTGTAATTTGTGTCTCGATTAACTCATATGTTGTGCCTTGTGTGTGCATGATTAGACTGGAAAATAATTATAACATAGATCATTATACTATTAGGATTATATTATACTTCTGGGTGAGATCATTTTTTTTTCATTTCTAATTTATTCATGTTGTTCATTATCATAAAAACCCTATACAGAAAATAGCTATATGGACCAATATAAAAATCACAAAGTTTATTTTATCTTGACCATTTTTGTAGGATGCAATTATGTCCTTTGAATCATATTCCGAAAATCGTTCTATAATTGAGTGTTTAACTGCATAGGTAGAATATCGTTTTTTAGCAGTAGAATAAATACTATGAATAAAATTAAAACTATCTGGTGACTGAACGAGACTTGTTAGTGGTTTGCGCCTTGCGGTTTTACCTACTTTAGAACTATTATAAAATGTCATGGTTTTCGAAGTAAAATGGGCATCAGTAATAAATAATAATAGCTTAATTTTTTCGTTATACTGACTTGTAGAAGTGTGATGACAAGTCATATAAATGCGCAAAAATTTAGGAATATACAATAACGTGTCTAAAACTAATTCAAACATGAAACAACCTAATATAGGTATAGTTATTTTTCGTGACGCATGCGCATACACAAGTTTACCGTTCTGTTTGTGACAACAATGAAATGGTTATATTTACACCTATATGTATAGGTAACATAATATAGTGTACCTACTGCCTATGGTATTTATTTTTTATATTATGTTTTTATTGAAATGTATAAGCTCATTCAACCTATCCCAATATAGTAGCTATGTAATTTGAAAGTTGAATTTTAAACACGGCAATTTTGTTCAATCTGTAGCTGTAGAAGACCCTTAGGAAATCCAAAATATCTACTGTGTATATGTATATATATAAATATAATGCATAATATTATGCCTACCATATAGTGTAGGTACATAATATATTTGTATACCGTGACGTTGATTTATACCGTAGGAAAATGTAGGAAGTATATTATATTACTTTCTCTGACTTGACGTATCGAATAAAATTATAATAACGTCCTGCAACAATTAACATTAAATAAAATACCTACTGCCATTGGTCGATACAATTGCAAAATTGTATGTCGATGCATGTATTTTATAGCTAGTGTAATTAAAATCTATAATACATATTATTATGACTAGTAACAGTTATGTGTTTTTTTTTAATCAAGAGTGGATCGATTGCTTGACAAAAAAAAGTCATAATCAAACCAAGACACCTTGAACGTTTAAAAGTTGAATAATAATTCTTGGAATCTGTCTGTATCATTCGAGGACATGAAATGCTGTGGCAATTTTGTTGAATTATTATTGTGTTACATTGACATAGGTCAAAATAGATGCCAAACAGGATAGTAGGTAGGTATACCTTCTTAAGACACACAAAATTATACGGCTGTCGTAAAAAAAAATATTGATAAAAGTGCTGTAAATTTTTTATAAAATATATTTAATACATGTCACGACGTGTCGATTTTTATATTTTTAATATACTTACATTGATCTAATCTAAGAAGAAAAAAAATAATATTACTTACAATAAATCACAAAGTCGACAAACCTGTTAATGATTTAGGTTTTGTCTTTGATCCCAAGCTTAATCCTAGTTTGCATATAGAACAGGTCTGCTGCAAAGCTCTCAAAACCCTCGGTTTTGGCAAGCAGCAAATCTCACCTTTTTGACCAAATTATTGCAAGGGAAAATTGACTCACCGTACTTACTATCCCAAGTCTCTTTTAACGTTCCAGTCCGAACCTCTCGCCAAACTGTTCCTTTTTCACTTGCCACCCTTCAACTAACTATGGTCAAAATGAACCACTACGTCGCTGCATGTATTTAGCTAATTTAGACCCTTCCTTCTCACTAAATAATTTTTAATTTTTCCATGTATAAACTATTTATTGTACTAAATTGTAATATTGTAAAATGTATTATAAAATAATATAATGCTTCGCTCAATCTCACAAATTAAGTACCTAGGTAGCTATCTACCGAAATTAATTTTAACCTTTACCTAATATCAAATATTTTGAAAGTTATCACTGGTCAGCTATAATTATGATCAGTGTATATAGTATTAAGAAGATTTAAATATAAGTCATAACTTATTATAACTATATGTATTCATCACGTCATGTGCATTATATTGGCATCAATATTGTTCATTATTACAATTTACAGTATAATATCATTAATATCATTAACAGTAAGTTATATTACTTACATCAGTTATTCAGTTATATGTACCAATAATTTTTGCTTTATTTGTAAAAATATTATTTATAATATAGGTAGGTACCTATCATATTATAAATATATAATGTAAAATAATAAATTATAAGAATTATGGGTATTTATATATTTAACAGGTGTTTATTATAATACAAAGTAATATTATAATATTGGTACCTATACTAAATATTTCTTTGGAACTGGATCCGTAAAAAATATTTTTATTGTACACCTTTACCAACTAACATTAAAGTTAAAATAATAATTTAACTATAAAATAAATTTAAACGTGTCAGCATATCTCATGCTATTACAAGTTTTAAACAATTATACAATTTTACAAAATTATTTAGTTGTGCTAGGTCGTAGCCCGTAGGTAGGTAGTGGGTTAGTTATTGATAGTTTTATATATATATATATATTTGCGCTCGTCGTAATCTTGTAGTTTGTTGTTTGTACCATTAGCACCAACTTAATATTTGTTTGTAGACTATAGATTTTTATGTTATCAGTATATTTTTATTGATTTTTTACCATGTGAATTACCTACCTATATTATATCAAAAAAATTGCTAGTATACTACATACGATACATATTAATAATTATATTGAATAGAATATTTGGGAAATAGTTTGAAAACAGTGTATTATTCTTTTTTATTTTACTTTTAGTAGGTATTTCTACTTGTTTGAACTTCGTAGTAATATAATTTTCGGAGGGGGTATGGATTGAGTTATTTTTGAATAGTCAAGGATCTGTGATACAAATTAATTAAAATACAATATTGTTTTGTACTTCTAGTTTTAGAAGTTGTCTTTGTGCTGTATTCTTTATACCTACTTGATATCATCAAAGGTATATTCGTTTACGTCTATATGTAATGTAATAACTAACCTGACCTGGGGCTCAATATTTTCCATTGTATATATTATATTTTGCAGTTCTGAGTCTATAATATACAATATATGTTATTTAAAGAATTCGTTAGTATTAACCAATGGCGTTCCTGGGACAATTTATCGGGGTGAGGGGGGTGAACTTAATATAATACGCCTATATGTTATTATTAGGTATGGAAACTCATCGAAAAAATAATATGAATATTGAGTAATGTTAGGTCCTTATAAATCTGAAAATTAACTTTAAATTATTTTTAAACGTAGGTTTACGGACATTGTATAATATGCAAAGAAGACAACCCAATGCGAAGCCTGTAAAGTGCAAATGTGCAATAACGATTAACTATCAAGCATCTTCACCTCCTCGTCGAATGCCGACAGATAGAAGTTGCTATGAATGGAAAATATGTTCATGAGTTCAACCATCAGTCACTATAGGGCTTGATGAGACGACAAACAAGCATATCCTAAAATTCACAAAATTAATTAGTGGTACTATCCGTCTTAGTGAAACATATACCAATCTAGTACCGTTGATTAAATATACATATACATATATTTAATCAATGTTAGTACCTACCTACTAGCAACCAACAACTAAATCATTATTTAATTTTTTGCATCATTATTGTTATTGTTTAAAACAAAAAAAAGATTAATATTTAACGTAGTAAGTATATAGGTATAAAAATAAATCTAGTAGGTAGTCATTTTGCTTAGCAATTTTCCGCGTTGCCTTGTCTCCCGGCATCGACTTCTAGTTTAGCTGGTACGTAAGTATGTTAAAACTACATTTTATATTTATGAAAAATAAATTATAATCACATAAATTATTAACTCATTTACTATGATTATTTATTTTTACACTGCAGTGTATACTTATCGTTTCTTACAAAAAAAAAATAGGTCTTTCCTAGCTATAGCTGCGTATATTTCTGAAATTTTGATAGGCGCAGGTACGTTAACAATTGCATTATCAATAAATACACTTTAATTTTTATTTTATTTAAATCCCCATAGAATACCTAGTTTTAAGATGATAACAAACAAATTTGATTAATTTTTGCTTAAAATTAATAACAATTTTAAAATTATTAATTATGATGGAATTATTGTAATAATGTCAAACAAATGTACCTAAGAGAATTGAAAAACAATATCTTTAAAATAATACATTTTTTAAGTATAAGTACTCAAGTACAAAATTAGGAAATATACCATTCAATTAATTCGTCTCATAATATACGAATATGTAAATTGTAGTTAATTTTATATTTTCATATTGGAATAACTTAAACTAAAAAATTATCAAACAACATTGTACATTATATGATGTATTAGCATTTAGCTTTATTCTTTAGTATACACAATTCACAGGATTATATTACATACATTTAAAAAATTCTGTTTTCGCTAAATTAATCCTAGTATTTTTATTATAATATAAATATTTCCAATATCATATTTTTTGTTTTATTACATATGTTCCAAGTAAGCGATAAATAAAATATAGTGGTATACTCGTAACTCGTAAGTAGGTAGTTCTATACATATTGCATACCGACATTATTTTGTAAAACAAAATAGGTTGTGTAATAGTTTATAAAACTAGAAAAATATGTCAAATGATAATGTTTATTCACTTACTTTAAATAGTAAATACATAATTGCCTAACATTTTTTTAATTAATATTTTTATTGACGTCTGAAAATTGAAAACTGTGTCTTTGTAATTTATAGGCGATTGGATATTGAAAAATAAAGATATCTGTTATCTATATGATTTGGATATTATTTACTACATGGCGTATTAATATTTTTTGCACAATAAATGTCTTACTATAGCTACTACGCATAGGAAATATTACAAATTACCTATATTAAACATGTCAATATTGAATAATATAAATTTTAAACCTAAGATATTAATGTAAAAGACAATGTATACACATTATAATCTTACACATATTTAAATCCCATTTAACATTGATTTGGTTTAATTTATATCCTATTTGCTTATAAATAGTAATAACTAATAGTACCTATAAATAGGTCAAATCTTGAGACATATTATTATTTTTTACAACTGATGTGTACAAATTCATCATTAATTTGAAAGTCATCCGACACATAATAATATATGAACATGTAACTAATCGTATATATCCATTTTTGGAACAACTCAAATAAACTTGATTTTTTTGAAAACCCAATTGATAGATTATTGTATAATATGGATTGAGTTTAAATAATATCCAAGGGTACATAAACATGAAATAAAATTCATGATTTAAATCAAGATACCTTGTTAAGTTGTTTGAATCTGTGATTCGGAGATAAATATCAATATTATAATCAACATAGGATAGGTATCTAAATTTAAAAACAATTATAAATAAATAAATACATACACCAAGAGAAAGTAACTTATTGTTTTATAGTAATTAAAAAGTCAACATTCTGTTAATATATGATTAATTGCTAATATTTCTTTACGGGAGTTTTTATATGTGTTTCGCAATTTTCTTAAAACTTTTACGGGAAATTAATAAAATTAGTGTTTTAGGAATTAGGATTATTTTAAGCTAAATTTCTAATTTATACATTATATAGTAGATAGTATATATGCAGATGCTGCATGAAACTCAAGTTTTAGTATTTACTCAAAAAGTGTTGAAACAAATAAAATACATAGGTAATAAAAACCCAATAATAAGTCTTTTGCTTCGTACAAAATTTAAAAATTAAAATAGGTTAATATACTTTTGTTAAGTTTTGTATATTTATGTATACGAGTATAAATACACCCATTCAGTTATAAATAAACAAAACATTAACGTTTAAATAACTCTTAAAAATTAAATGTCATTCACTTTAATAAGTTAAAAAAAATGTTGTTGTGCATACAAATTTGTAAGTATAAAATAGTTATAATATAAATTATTATAATTATTATTTGTATAGGTAACATAGAATCTGAAAATAAGTAGATACATTTTTAAACACTATTTCATCTGAATACATGTACTATGATAATATACCCAGCTTAAGATTGACTTTAGATAAATAAATATGTCACTTGGTTCATTAATGGAACACTATTTTCACTGTTGACATTTATGGTGACTTTAAATAATGAAAAATACGAGTAGTAGTGAACTATTATCCCAAGGCTGCATTATTATTATTGTTTACCTGTATAAATAGAGACAAATATTATAATGACGATGTCTGTATAATGAATTGTTGCTGGTTTACTATAGCCAGTTCACCGCTGTTGAAGTGTCTTATGGAAGAGAGATGGGCTACGGCTACATCATACATCATCGGGTAAGCAGTGTCGTGCTCAACTTTTTCCTATGGGGGGGGGGAGATGAACCGATACAAACACTACATTTTTTGTTGTTGAATAAACCGAAATTATCGAAGAGCTATAAATTACGCATAAAAAAAAGTTCATGAGGGGGGATATGACACCCTCCCTCCCTTGAGCATGCCCTTACATGTAAGTACCTACTTGCGTACTTAAATCTAAATATAATAACAAACAGCTTAAACAGGTATTTTTCCTAATGGTTAATGCATCGTTATTGGTTTTAGGTTTGGACAGGTACTATAAATACAATTTCGAATTTCGATTTGCACACAACATTTTGTTGATAATATAAAATGGAGCCGATCAAAAGATATAATACTATACATTAGGTATATAGCAAATATTAGCAATGTGGTATAATATTATATAAATAGTAAGTACTAAATAGCCATATGATAAGACTGCAGCACTCACTGCAGCGCTCTCGTGGTGCTCACTGAGTTGAAAATTTGTTTTCGCTCAAATTTGCTGTCTCACCGCTACAACAATCTGATAACTGTACGATTTTCGACAAATTCTATTTTCCGCCTAAGTTTTTACCGCCGCAGACCCGACGAAATCAACTCGAGTGGGCGACGCCACCGAGGGGCAAAGACAATGTCGGACCGACAACCGGACCCGAAAAGTCTTATGCATAATATATATAGACGCATGCAACAACATACATTAATGAGGCAACACATAACTCGTCCTCCTACTCCGATTGTTCTCGTCCAACCTCCGAATAATGTGTGAATCGATCCTACACACGTATTCCGATTAATCACGTCATGTGATGCCTTAGTGCGTGGAGGAACCACGCTGATTTTATTTTATCCGTATCCCCCGTAAATGTCCCGGAAACCGAGTAATACTATACGAAAACCAATAATACATATTATTTCAACCCAACACCGGCTTATTGACTACAATTATTATGCTTATCGGCTTATCGTCTGTGGATATCATTTTGTAAATGTGTAATATATTTCTATAGTCAGTGATCGATTGGGTTTATAAAATATACTGAATAATAATATACAGACACGGGTTAAAAAAAAATTGCGAACATTATATTTTTATTTCTGACCGTTCAAAAACAAAAACAAGTAGGTAACGCTCTGCTGTACGTTATAACGGTGTCAATGTAATGTACCTATGTGTTAAATTTTAATTCGATGATATAAAATTATTGTATTTACATAAAACGATTCTGAAAACGCGGACGGTCTGTTGCCTATAGATAATATCACTAAGTATAGGTACCTATATATTTTTATGATATTATTGTGATTAAAGTAATAAATCAAATTTGTCGATAAAATTCCCGTTTTCATTATATTTTTTTTTTTTGTTTTTTCCAGCGCTTTTGAAAATTATTCGGAATTTCGGCTCTTGAATGCACCTGCAAATAAATTCACTTTTCCACCAGAAAAGATACCAAAATTGAAAATCGAAGCATACATTTCGTAGAATAACTAATATATATAGGTTATAATGTTAAGAAAACGGAAAGTATCTAATAGCCAATTATAGGTAAAAATTAAATAGGTACGTTACGTATGTACTTACTATACTTACGTGTCCCCATCCAAATTTTTTTTGGAAAATATTTAGCATGTATTTGCATGCTAACTTTTGTAATTTAGATAAATAACTTTTTATTTAGGCAAGGTATTAAAAACCAGGCGGAGAGCTGTATAGAAGTGTCTGCAACACCCCTTCCAAGCCTATCAAAAATAGTTTTTTGAAATTAATTCTTAAGCCAATATTTAGCATATAATTATCATGTACCTATTTGCATGGCCCAGAAACTCTATCGTTATCCATTAGTGCCCAAAATGTGTTATCTTAAAATTAATTAAAAATGAGTTTTTAGTACCTACTTACCTAATGTTAATCTTAGTTTCTGTAGTAATATTACGGTATATAAGACAGACAATATATGCGATTGTAGCGTTCTCTTAATGACTTAAGTCTTAATGTCAGTGTATTAAATGCAATACAATATGGTTGAAATATACAAGGTCATTGCATTTATACCCTTTCTTAATCAAATATTTGATGATAAAAACAAAAATGGCAGCGTAAAGGGGGCCAATAACAATCAAGTATACATGCGTGGGAATTTTGAATTTGTTAGTTTTTACCAGCGTGTTTTTGATGATAAGAAAATTGATATTTGTGATTTCCCTTTACGCAGCCATTTTGTTTCTGATGATCTGCATCCGAGTCAATATGCAATAACCTGTACCTATATATTTCAACTATGATGAAATCATAATTTCCTTAATAATATTAACTATTAAGTTTAGTGACTGTTTAACTGTCTAAACGCCTCTCAATCATGTATAACTAAATTATTTTTCCTAAATCTTTGTACCCAGTAACCACATCCAATGGGTTTTTTTTCATAATAACAAAATATATATATATATATATCCAGTACCTATTACTACATACCCATTAAAACATAATATATACACAAATGCCAATCTGTTATTTAATTTTGTTTTACATATAAAATACCACCAAAGCAACTGTCAACTGGCATGTGTTACGTACTTATATGTGCAAGTTAAAGGTAGGTTGGGTTTCCTCTTGGACTATAATTTATCTATCATTCATCATTGTCATATCTCACAAATTACTGACGGGAAACTCTTTAAATAAAGCTATTTGTAAAATTTGTCAAAGTACATTATATTGAGTGGAAATGACAATATGACCCACTCAAACCATAACTAGTAAATTCGTAGCCATGAATTTTAATGACTTCGCTACTGTTCCCACTCAATGAACGTGTAGAAATATTCTTAGGAAAGATCAGATAAAGTGTATGCAAAATGCGCAGTATAATATCAAGTAACTATATACCCAATTATTAATCAAAAATTAAATTCATGAAATTCATTGATTTCCATACGTCCGCGACTCAGTGGAGTACCCAATCAAGTCAGAAATATTTGTATTTTATTAGTAGACGACAATATCATTTTTACACATATGTACGACATACCTATGTCTATAACTTTTAGATTCTGAGCGGTGAGATGAATGTATTTCTTGTTTGAACTGTGGTAGACTTAAAATATAAAAGATTCCTAATTTAAAATATTAACGATGAAAAATGGGTAGGCGGAAAAAAAGCCCACGGAAAAAAAGCCCAAGGAAAAAAAGCCCAGAAAAAAAAGCCCACGGAAAAAAAGCCCAAAAAAAAAATACACTGAGGAAAAAAAGCCCACGGAAAAAAAGCCCAAGGAAAAAAAGCCCAAAAATATAAATATAAATGTGAACAAAATATAATAATATATTAATAATACATTACTATACTATAACAGATAATAATCATAAATAATTGTATAAGAGGCATATATAGGTAATTTTATAAAAGAAAATATTAAAATTTCAAATATGACTTATACATAATATATAACTATTGAAAATTTTTAATGTATTTTAATTTAAGAAATATTATTAAGGTATATTATTATATAGAGGGTTTGATACTGCCATGAACTGATGAACCACCTGTCAATAAATTGCATTTTTATTACCCAACTATTGATAAGCACTTTTACATTTAATTTAATTTATATTGTTCGGTACTTACCAATATAATTTATATATATAACCAGTCAAAATGTTAAAATTTATCAATAACTGGGTAATATTGACACTCCATATAGTACTCCATTACTTGGTTATTGAGATACTATCTACACGTCCTACTAGTACAGTTTTATCCAGTTATACATTTGTTATATATTTTATACTTTTGTTTTACCAATTTTTGTGAATAAGGAGATTATCAAATCAAATAAAGGTGGTAACAAAGGTTTTTACAAAGGTTATGTATATGTTGTAAAGTATATTGGCGTATCAAAAATAACCTGGAGGTGTTCTCAGAGGTGTTCAATGAAATGTACTGGAGAATTATACACCGATCTCAAAATTTACAGTATCACACTATACCCAACAAAATATTTATATTATTATTGTATTATTACAGTTGAAAATTGACTGACCTGCTGTGACTATTACTATTATAATTAACAATTAATTATTATTTTCATTATAATATATAATAATATATTATTATATTTTGTTCACATTTATATTTGTATTTCTGGGCTTTTTTTCCGTGGGCTTTTTTTCCTCAGTGTATTTTTTTTTTTGGGCTTTTTTTCCGTGGGCTTTTTTTCCGCGATTCTGAAAAATGTTTATGAGCAAAAATGTCATATATTATAATATGATCGTTCGATAATAAAAAGGGAATTGTTTTATTTTTAGCTATAAGTAACAAAAAATATTTTTCAAATGAATCATTAATTTATCAATTAATAATATTACTATCCCAGATCTGCAAAATAATTTGATTTTTATACTACTTTTTTAATATTCCCATTGTAATGATATGAAGTATGAACTATTAGACTGTGATGCGTGGTAGATAACACCAGTGATTTGAACGCATTGATATTTGCATAAATGCATAATAATCATGACTGTCAAGACTCGACTGGTAAAAACTCTTTTCTTCCACACCTCAACTAACAAGAATAATGTATATATTTTATACAAAACCTACCTATAATTAAGTGTTACCCATTAATTATTATACCTTTAGGTTTTATTATATTGAAGTTTTTTTATTTTGTAACCCAATATAAATTATTGTGTCTAAAAAAGTTAATTGAAGCTTCCATAATTATATATCAAAAAATTGGTTTCAAAACATTCCGATATTTTATTTACATACCTACCTACGTTTTGTAATGAATGTATACTATCAAATAGAAATATCATGTCCTAAGGTTTTTGTATAAGTGCGAATAAGTGAATTTAATATCAGAGTATCAAACTATTACCTATATGTGGAATGTGTATAGTGATCCCTGTTGCTGTCAAATCGTTAAATAAATAAATAAAACAAGATTTCGTGAAACTCTAGCTGCAATATTTAATACATAAGTATATTAAGTCGGTTTGCAAGCGTAGATCAGGAATAACGGGTGTCGCCCACTTGTGTGTCGCAGCAGTATTATAATATTATATGTACAGCGATGATACGCAGAATGTAATTTTTTACTGTGCATGTTGCCGATAATATAATAATTATGCTCCTCTTAAAAAGGAAATGGCGCAATCTTCACGGAGAATCGACATTGTCAAAAAAAAAAGTCGAGTAGTGTAAAAACATATTGTGATTATAAAACGCGTATATATTATTTCTGTGTCCACGCATATTGTAATAATTATTATTGCACTTCCGACGTATATTTTCTACCACATAGTAAATAATATATTTCACCGAATTAAATGTGATCTTATTACTACGATACAAAGAAAAGAACATTACGATAAATATACGTATTGCGTGGTTCTTGACAGTTGTCTTGAATTTCATTCCTTCCTGCACTCCTCGTTGTCGAGAAAACAAAAAAACATCGTGTTCATCACTTTTATATTATTATTATTATTAGATATTACATACAATTTAAGTTTTAAAAAGACTATACAGTAAATTACAATTAATATAGTCGGTAAATATATAAATAGTTAGATATTATTCGTTTTTCGTCGTATTTACATCCCTTGACCTTCGCAGTAAAATGTATGATATACATACAAGATACCTACCGGCTTTCTATATAATTCTGTATAATATTATACCTAACAGTAAAATTGACAATAGTGCTGTACAATAATCACAAAATGTCCCTTTGTAAAATAATTATAAATTGCTCTCCTCCGACCTCCCTATTTTTTGAATTGGGTCCTCTTTCGATATATAAATACATAGGTATATACATAAATAATTTAATGTATTTTTAACCATATACATTTCGATATTAAATTTAAATACATTTTTGAACGATACTATAATTTCTGGATTCTGAGCCTACATCATTGTATGCAAGACACCATTTTATCTGTGCCACATCCACATATCACATGACGTACCTATACATTAAAATAAATATAATGTACTCTATGTATACACTATATATCACTATATATGCAGGGTGATTCTCCACAATATCAAGATTCAATAGGTGTATATTATTCAAAACGATAGGAACATAAAATATAGTATAAAATATGACGATATATAATACGAGTGTTTAGACTCGTTTTCCCAGTTGTTTATGAGTTTCGTTTGAGAAGAAATGAGAAGTAATCGCTGCCGTCGGCGATTCTGCTATGGACGTCGGTCGGTATGCGGATAAAAAATATATTCTCTCAGGTAGGTACTATATTGTTTTGTAGAATTCAAAAGCGGCGCCTCGACTGCCAATAGAAGAATTTAGAAGGAAGACCTGTTAGTATCTATAGTATTCTATCAGGTACTCCGGCAATACAGACGAGCAGACAACATTTTTTTTTCTGAGATCCAGACGACACAATACAAATACGGTATCTAATAACTTATTAGTAATAAATATTTTTTTTTAACTGCCTTTGGCATCTTTATTTAAACGACCTGCAAAAGTCTTTATAAATACAATACATTGTGGGTGAATACCATACAATAATTTATAAGTTATATATAATAATAATAATAATAATAATTAAAACTTAAATATATTTATGAACATGTTTGGATTTGTGCCTCCAATGAGATAGCCCCTTTCCTTAGTCTAATTCACTTAAACTAAGTCGTATAGCTTCGGGTGTTTGAGGCGAGTCTTAAGATGTCTTGGGCGTTGTAAAAAAATTGTTTACCTAACAGCTGCATTGGGGTGCAGTTCAAGTTTTTTCACATGTTTGTTGGCAAACTTTTTGATTTGAAACTTTTTAATCCGTCCTGGATGGATGATATATTCAAAGCTCGACAGATGATTTCATTCCTGTTGAACTGGTATGCTTTGACAGGGGTACGAACGGCAATATTCTGACCTAATAAGTATTAATGATATTTTTATGCGTTATTAGTTTGCAATTCTTATTAACAATGTTATTGTTAGTGTTTTTCCAAAAATGAAATATTGCCCTTATTCGGATTACCTACGACTATACGCCAGTCATACAAATACAATACCTCCATTTAATATAATACATAATAATATCTAAAGATTTCTCAGGGTCAGGGGTGTACCTACATGAGAAGTAATTTTATGACGGGTTTTATAAATATTTATAATATACTGTGTACCAGCTGGCAGCTTTACCTATAAGAAATAATTTGTATTTATAATAAAATATGTCAATATAAATGTCTTGGTGAATATGGTGTCTATATTAGAGTTACTAAGTATTAACACATTTAAACAGACCAAGGAAGGGGCTACCCACTCACCCCCCTTCCCGTAAAACCACAACATGTTACAACCCGAGACAAGCTATGTATAAATTAATAAACCTAATAAACGGTAACTATGGAATGCAATTCAGTCTGTTATCAACCAAAATTGTGTAATGATGTTCGAAAATGGATCCTGCCGAGCTCTCGGACTATCAAAATGGTCAATATAATATTAAAAACAAAATTTTTTCCTCAAACCCTTCACTGTTAGGAAAATAGGAAATGCTTACAGAGATACTTCAAACAACCAAATGACTCCAGCTTAAAAGTATCATTATTAAGTGTCTATTTGTTACTTGTGCATCTATATAGAGTTGCTAAACATATTAGATATACGTGAAAATCTCAAATACTCGTTTTTCCAAAAAAAGATCGCACATGTATAATGTATTACAACATTGTATAATTCGTAATAATGCCAATAGTATTAGGTAGCTATTATTGCTATTCCCTCAGAGAGCAATAATTGATGTGGCGTATTTAAGTCTTATTAAATCAAACTGCTTGTTTTGAAATTACATACATCTGATCAGATTGTTGGATGGGTTTTTTTGGGGAGGGGGTCACCATTAATACCACATTCCGAACTCGTTAAATGTATCTTTAAAGCGACGGTGTGATTTCAATTTTAAATGACGGATTATAAAATGCAAAACTGTGAGATTTTTATCAGATGACGATTGTTATAATAATATAACAACAATAATAACAATTAATAATGATAACTTGTTGCTTTTATTGTCACTCGAACATCACGAATATGATTTCACTATAGTATATAGCGTGGCGATGTTTCGAATTGCAAGCGTCATAACATTGAACGCAAACGTATGACATTATAATAATAATAATAATAATATAATGCATGCAATATTTTATGTTCGGCAGTAAGGAAAAAAAATAAAACAACTAAACGTTTAAACATATTTTTAAATGTATTTTCACTTTCAATCACGTCGATCGCAAAATGCCGATGGTCAAAAAATAATAATAATATAATTTATGTCGAGATTTCTCCAGAAATCTTCACCTACCCATAATAATATGGTTTTCACAGTTTTGTCTGCGCTATAATATACGCCTTAGCCTAAAGTCGTGTGACAAGTTAATAAATTCGGATTTAGGTAATACGTGATGACACTATATACAATAACAATATTATTATACTCTTATATTTGGTACCTACTGCAGTTGAATCGATGTGAAATTATTATACCATAGTTATCCGGAAGACCGGTCACGTCTTTCGGATGTAATATAATGATGTTGTATTATATTATTTATATTTATTTTATATTTAAATTTAAATTTAAAAAAATGATGACTTTATATTACACATGTACTCCTCTAACCGTAAAAATCTACAACTGTGTAACACAATAGAACTAACAGACAACAGTGGTAAATAAAATATTCTTATTTTACATTTTAGTGTAATAGTTTATTAGTTATTACACATCGATTAAGTTATTTTAAATACACATATTTAAATAATTAGTAACAATATGACGATTTTAACAAACGCAAGACATTTATTTTGCACAGTTTGTAATATTTTTTTTATGACTGTTATTTTATTCTGTTTATACTGTTTTTGTAATGAATAGGTAACTTTTTCTATTCAATAGATTTCGCTTAAAATGTAATCTTTTTTAATGCTTGTTTATACTTGAATATATTTTTTACACACATAATTCTTACATTTCTTACAATTCTAATATTTACGCAGTTCAGAAATCAAGAAAATAAAAACATTTATAACTTTATTCAGAGTATAATATGTGTTGTTTGAAATCTATGAAGGACATTTTGATGTATAGACAATATAAATAACAGCTGAATAAAACAATGTATTTATTTGACTTTCCTACAATTTAAATAAATTAACCATTTTTAAATTATACAATTTTGTTATATGAATACGTAATTACATAAAACTATATAAGGAATATATATTATTATTAAAATAATAAATATTATTATGGTTAAGTTCTTGGGTATTATTTTTATTTTTTGTGGATATTTTTATTTTAAAACTTAAATTTGATTTTGTTTATTTATAGATGGTGAATATATTATGTCATTTTAATTATAAAGCGAAACATATTTCAAATGGAAAGAATGTACCTACATAATTGAAATAAAATTGTTTTGTTTTTCTTCACGTCGGGTTTGAAAACACTGCTGACTTATACGTTGTTACGTGTCTTATTATAGTTCTTTGTACGTTGTACCTACCTCCCGACTACTGCCATTCAGTAATGTGTACCTATTGAAAAATCAACGAAAAAAAATTAATACTTTTTTAAACAAACCATAAATACGTTATACTTGTCGTACCTATAAGTAGCATATTAAAATTTATTTTTTAAAAATTGTCTACGCAGGTATGGCTACATTTTATGTATAATAGTGTAAAAATTGTCTTAAAAACTAAATAAATAAAATATATTATAGGTATATTAGTGTGGGTGGTATTAAATATTAATTATAAACAAATCAAAAAAGGGAGACGTAGATTATCGTTCTGCTTCATAGGTAAGATGTGTCCAGTAAGTTTTATATAACATTTTCATTTTATACCTGAGATTGAAAATTTTAAACAAGGTTCAACGTTAGCAGTTCATTCCTTAACCAAAATATCTAAAAAATATATGAACAAAGGTTCTTACAGTTATTTTAAGTTCAAATTTAGACGAATTTATATATTAAAACCAAGAATAATATTATTTGTGGATACTATTATATAGTTAAAATATAAAATAATAAATAATAATAATATAAAATATTATTCGTCGATACTTGAAACTTTTAGAGTAGGTAGGTATATATAGTTATGTTTTATACACACAATGACATTTTTAAAAGCAATTTTTGCGACAAAAATAAATTTAACTTACTGTAGTTGATACTAATTCCTAATAGTAAAATAAATTACTGTAATCACAAAAAAATCTAGTCTTCGCTCAGAATCGTTTTTCGTATAGGTACGATGATTTTATATTAATGAATTAAAATTAAACACATTCATTACTACAGTGACTATCTAATAGACTCTCTAGACACGTAATGTACTGCAGAGCGTTACTCACTTACCTGCTTTTATAGTTATTCTTGTAAAAAATACTTAGAACCAAAAACAGTCAAAATAATTTGAAAACTATTTAATATCTAGTAAAAGCTTATGTACATTTCAAGTATTTGCTAGTCTGCCGTTACTAAGTTTTGAATTGCAACATATCATTTAACATGTTAAAAACTGGTTTTGTGTAAAAGTTTGGTTATTTTGAAAAGTATACTGTCCATTTTTTACTTCCCCCCACACACTTGTATCAACAAGATCAAATTTGAATCCAAAAACCACCTTAAAGTTAAAAATTGAAGCATTTTAAAGCAATAACAGACACAAACAAAAATTTAAAAAAAAAGAAGATACATCATTGTAAAATCAATATATTCATTTCTCCGTCTCAGAATCTAAAGACTTAACATTAAAATAAATGTATTTAGTATTTCTAATGTAGGTTTATAATTTATGACTACAGCGAAAGTTATACATTACCTATAAAATATGTTTTAATTTCTACATAAGACGTCAGTGCCTAAGTTTAAAGTCGTTTTTCTTGTTTGTAAATAATATAATTATACTAATCCAAGAAAAATATGATGAACAAATGCCAATTTTTAGTATAAAAGAAAACCAAATATGTTTATGTTATATTTTCTCTGTATAAAATATTTTCGTTTCATTTAATATAAAGATCTTAAAGAAAAGAATTGTATTAATACCAACTGGTTTTACATTCACAATAAATCAACAAATTACATATTTCTAATATGTATAGGTATATTTTTTTATATTTTTATCTAAGACATTGTTAAAGATAATCATATATAGTAATGGATACAATATTGTTTTTAAGTTTTGTTACAAAAAATGTAAATATGTGCATTAAAAAAATGAATATAATATGTTCAATCTTCACGTAATAAATAAAAAGTGTATATTTTGTTAGTATTTCAGAATTGTTTTATAGGTCTTGTGATACCAAAGGTCAACAGTATTCTATATTTATAATACTTCCATGTTGTTTTCGATTATATTTATTTTTATTTTACCTATTGGTTCTTGTCGAATGTCATTATAAAAAGATAAGTGTAGGTATGCTATACGCATGTACCTATTTGTCCGTGATAACTACCTGAAACACAAAATCTACAAAAAACAAAATAACTTTATAATATTATATCCATCTATACTTGGATGGATATTAAACCTATATTTTTCGTCTACCTTTTAGTAGGTATCCGAACTAATACATTTAATGTATATTTTTTATTAAACAATTAAGTCATTGTTAATACAGATATATACTTATTGTCTATATTAGTATAAACATATTGTGTTGAGTCCATTGATTACCTATCCAATGATTACCTACCTATATCAGCCGTTCCCAACCTTTTAGTTATGCGGACCACCAATTGTGTAAAAAAAAACTTGAAGACCCACTTATCTAACAGCAGTTAATACACAGGGATAAATGTATAATATATAAACAAACACAAATATTAGATGATTGAAGAAATATAGACGTTTATATAAAATCATATAGAAATCTCAATGTTGATGACAATTAAAATTGTCTGACCCTTTGTTTAGACTCTCGACTAGCGTCCGCGGTCCAGTACCACATTGCACGTTGACAGTGGACCACAATAAGTGAACCCCAGCCCATGGGTTGGAAACATCTGATATTTATAATATAATATTTAATATTGAAATCAGTTATTTTCACCAATCGTGGGAAAATAAATAAAGTCGAATAAGTTATTTTTTAAATTTATAGATATTTTATCAAAATATCAGAATTCTATCTATCCATTTATTGAATATAATAATATTACCTATGTTGTTTTAATTTAATTCAGAAGTATGTAATATAATAGTTAATCAAAATAAATAACATACAAGGAAAATAATTTTGTCGTCCATCAAACGTCATGACAATTTCTGTTTTGTAAATATTCTTATAAACAATATCGTAATTAATACCAATTTATTATTATAGACCTAGAAGTTATCAAAACAAAAAAGATATCAACAGTTACGAATTTGAACGTATATCGAATTACCAAGTTATGGGAATAAATAATTTTGGTAAAAGCTATAATTCTATATTTCACTCTATACTTTTTATAATTTATAACGATAAACATTTTTGTTCATTGGTACTTTCGTAGAATATTTTTTTTAGTGAAACTCTGAGTTCTTACGACATGTCAAAAATATAATTAGATTACATCATATATGACTCAGAACTCAGAAGTCAGATTTCACTCAAAAATATTATGATTATTATAGTTCAATAACAAAATATAATAATTTTCGAAGTTTTTTCTGAAATTATGTTTGAAATTAAAATAATAGGTACTTACCTACTATAGGTAGGTTCTTAGAAAAAACATGACAATGCTATTGAAAAACAGCCATTTTTAATTTTTTGTCATCAATAAATGTATTGCTGTTAATATAAAATATAATGTAGGTTCATCTTGGATAATAATACAAAACTTAAAACAATTACATATTTTTTAAATATTTTTATTGAAAATATTCCCACAATTGAGTATACATTTAATACATTTACGATATTAATATTAAAGATTCATAGAAAATCGATAGTTTTGTTTTAATTCAGAGATAAATAGTTTAAAAGACTATTGTTTTTGCCTTCCCATATATGGCATAGGTACCATCCTGCTTGAAAAACGCTCATGACCTTCCAATAAGATTAGCAGCCGTAGAAGTTAAGATTTATACTTAAACGAAGACTATTAGGTACGTCGTATTAGCTTGTCACAATAAAAGTATTATTCATATTCAAAATGTTATACACTAATTATTTTATATTTAAGTACAGCATATACTTACAATTTTTTCTTTATTCCACAGTTTATTTCGTTTAAAACTAAGTCTGGTAACAGTTTCTCACGGCAAAACACATATTGTATAACCATACTGTTGCTTCTCAAAAAACTTACATTTGCATTATGCATCTAAAATCTAAATAATTTACTATTATGAAGATTTAAACTTAAAACATGGGTTATTTCGAAATTTATTATTCCCAATGATATATATTCAAATAGTTGCTCCAATAGTATACATTTTATATTTTTATATTCCTAATACATTGATATTTTTAGCCGTTAAAAATTTACATATCAATTGATAATTGAATTCGACATCTATCTTTTAATTTTATATAAATAGATAGATTATGCTTATTTATAAAAAGTACCTATTATCATTATTGAATAAAATAATACATGCATATATTTTATTCAAATTCAAATGTTTTGTTTTATTTTATTTAGTAATATAATAGTGAATAAATTATTTTTTATGCTTGATGAATAATAAGTAATAATGGGAATACAATTTAGTATAATTTGGAAATTAAAAGACAAGTAAAGTAGCACATGAGTCATTTAAAATGGATATAGCCTTAACAGGCAATACTAATATAAAATGAAAAATAGTATCGAAGAGGAGTCCTTGGCCTTCGAATTATTCTAAACAACATTAATCTCAATTGTCCTCGTTGTTGAACATTGCTTTTTCATTTTTTTTCTTTCAAACTTTCACGCAGGTCGAGGAAATTTCAAAATGTCTATAGTTTATGGAATGTTTTGACCTATACATGCTAAGTGTACATGATGTGTTAGTCCAAACATTTTTTAAATACGAGTACTGTCCCTATTATCTAAAAACTAATTTCGTACTTTATATTTAAACATAGTTTTGAATTATAGACAATCTTGGGTTTTCATCGAAACCTCAATTTATGTTTTTAAAAAAAAATTGGTAGAGACCTATTCACTGTTAGTTAAACTTTTATTATAATTGATCATCTTTAGTTCAAATTTAAATAATTTAAGTATTAATCATTAAATGAACACAAATTATTTTTTAAATTGTCGTAATAAAATGTATTTTAAAGTAAATAGAGAAGTTATGCTGTATATGTATATATTTTTGAACGTGTTTAATACGAAACAACAGTATTATCTGTACCTAATTAATGGTACCTATCGAAAATCATGTTTTTTTACTTATACTGCATACTGAGTACCTTTATTGGTAGTGTATACAAATACAATATAGTAATTTGTTCAATTAACGCAAGCAAAAACATGGATTAAAAGTTAAAATATAATATACTAATAACTCAGTGATCTTAATATTTAACTCAAATAAGTGGTTTTAAATATAATTGCTATTGCTATCGCCTATCATGATAAAAAGGTGTACTTATCGAATATAATAATATGTATTATACACCACCACGGTTTTCACACTTCCCACTCATTTATGTCTATTAATATCCATTTATATAATAATTACATATTGTATAGCTTATATCTTTCATATTGTATCGATCATCATGACAAGTGCAGTAATAAAAATCACAAATGAAACACACCTATTTTTTAGTATAATATACCTAGGTACACGTGAGTATTAAATATTTTTAAAAAATATTTGTGTCGCTGCTTCGATATAATATGTTCAATACTCATAAATTTAAAAAAAAAATGTAAAACAAACGTATTTGCACAAACCATTGACACAATTTGATAATAATCAGTTCAATGTTCATAGATTGGTATAAAAATAAAATAGTAGGTACGACGAAATAGTCACTGTTCGTAGTTTCGTACTAGGTATATAGCTGCAGCGCTGGTTACTCGCTTTTAAATTTTAATCATATTACTTTCATACATAAATGGCACACAAATGATAAATACATTTAACACTAAACCCTAATGAGTAACTAAGTAATCATTAATAAGTTTCGAGAATCGGGGTAAAACCTACATTAAAAAGGATTTTATTTGTTTATACAATGATAATTGTATTTTTATGGAATAATGGAATAAATTAATAATTACGATCGAACTATATATAGTGCCTCTTCTGCAAACGTCAAACCATTTATGTCTTAGTAACATAATATTCGCCCTTCACTCATTTACGTGTACGCACTACACACCATTGGACTTCGATGGTAACATGTAACTGGGATAGATCGTAGGTACAAATCGTTTCATGGTAGTATGGTACACATACGATTATTATAGAGTTATACAATACATACTGTATGAATATGGCATTACCATTTATCAATAAAATGATATCTGCCCATTTATGGAAACATGTTTTTCCCAGTCCCGTGTAAATAATTGTTAATCTATACATAATTTGTACCTAAAGATAATTATCTAGTTCATTGTTAATTTCCCAATCTTGAGATGTTTATTAGTTATTATAGTAATTATTGCACATATACGCTGATTAAAGACGAAATCAGCCTCCCAGATTTTATGGAAAATATTTAGTAGGTATTTAAGTATTTATATTAAAACGTTTTTTACCAACCTTTGCTGTACCTACCTATTTACAACAGTAATTTTTTAAACAAATAATTCAATATTATAATCAATAATCAATATCCATATTATGACCTAATAAGTAATAACCTTTAAAAAATTGTCAATTTTAATTTTTTTTACATTTAAGACCAAGGAATTTTGTGCAGGTAAAGCAGCTATAATTTAAGACTCAGAAGTTTTTTAAAAATTGCAAATTTACTGAAACGGGCTTAAGTCACGTTCAAAATCGATAATTTTACAAAACAATGACTTTTTTAGAGTGGAATTGATGAAAATTATTTATTTTTTTAATAACGAATACCTGAAAGTTGAATACCTGCAATAGGAACAAGTATTAGGTTACATTATATTATCGCAACTTTATAATATTTAAAAATCTCAAATATTATTAATCACAATTGTTGTTCATGTACCTATACGGAGTTTAAATTTGAATTACTGTGATTTTTTAAAAAAAAGTCCTATTTTACGTAATATTATTTCATTTTAATATACCTAATTAGTAGTTTTGAATTTTGAGTGTTACCAAGCATAATTCGTTAAATTACCAAAATCTTTGACTATTGTTACTTTTGTGGGGTTTTTAGAGTTTAAAAAAAACCATATGAATGTTATAATAACTATATAAGCGCATTTAGGCCTGAACAGAACCGTTTCTTTGAACGAGATGATTTATCATTGTTTTAAAATGTAATAGAACAATATTATAGTACTTCACACTATCACAGTATCACATATCACACAACTATATACGCTGAGGTGAGCGATTATATCAGACACGATCGATACGCAAGGCACATGCAACACCTGTAGAAGATTGAGAAGGTGACGATTGGCCCATGACTATAAAGGGCATTTGCACCTATATACTTCTAATAAGTAATATTACTGGTTTAGTTCAACGAGTTGTTTATCTTAGAGTTTCAAACAAAAGATGTTTACGAAGTATACAAAATAGGTATAGGTACTGACATTTTCTGAATGACTGGAAAAAAATGTTTGAAACATTAATCTTAATTTACTCTCAAATTTAGTTTATTATTATATGGCACTAATACTCGTATGTATAATCAAATATTCTCATTGCCCTTCCACCGATAAAGGTTTGCGGACGCCCTTGAACGCACTCCCGATCTCTGCAGTATTATGTCCGGCTTTTTGCACGTAGATCTACACCACGCACATAGACTGTAGAGAGAAGAAAATAGTTTTAATTTTATAATAAACAATTTGTTTTCTGGTAACCTTTATCTATATTTTATATACATTATAGTACGCATACAATATAACACTATCTTTCTATATCACGACAAACGTTCACAAGTTTTAAAAAAAAATTTTTTGGGGGGGAAGGTTGTATTGAAAAAGTATGTAGTAAATAGTAATATACTATATAACATATTATATATTGTGTTTTGTAAAAAATATTTATATGCAGTGAAAAATAAAGTAAAGATATAGTGGTGTCATCAAAACCACTCCAGTGTGTATGGTAATGCTGAGGAGGCTTAAAAAAAGTAAAGGATCTTTACTGATTTTCTGTAGGTTTTTTACGTTTCAACATCATATGCATACACGCAAAATACGGATAAATAAACAATGTGGCATGTAAATACTATATATTTAACACTATAATAATGTATATATAGCTACCTACTTGATAAAATTATATTATAATATAAATAATAAATAGGTACGCTATTATAAAGGACCTATTACAATATTCGGTTTGTGCGGCGACCGGTCTACACCGGGAGTGGGTTTTGTAATCGCTTATTGGTGTACCTCTGCGATGTATAGATTATAGAGGGTGACTTTTTGGTGAGACCACGACTGCGGCAGCAATAATATTGTCCCGTGTCGGCCACTTGGAATGCAGTGGGACTCGTCGCCTGATAAGAGAACATTGTACATACATATTATAGTATATAATATAATAGCAATATAGCATTAAATATAAAACAAGTGTGTGTGTGTGTGTGTATAGAAATTATAGGTATATAAAAAATAATACATAATATTATATATATAGGCTCGTATGACCACCTCCGGACCGAGAGCCCCGTAGGAGTAGGCTTGCGAAGGACGACGATCGCGTAATCCGCTCCGCCGACGTTTCCAGACACACCGGTTAGTATCCATAGTGCTTCAACAGACGGCGGTCATACACCGCGTGAATATTTACTAATATTTTATCATAACAATTCATCATTCAAACGCTATTAAAACCTTTTTTTTTTTAATTTTTATTTATTCATCTATTTTGATATTTACTGAACGAAACCGAATATCCGATCCCTGCGAGACAGGTAGTTAGAATTATTGCACGATATATTACGCCGCTTTAACTTAACCATAATATATTATAATATAATATTAGTTTGTGTTTTTTTTTTTTTTATTAACATGTTATAACATAATGATTAAACTGTGATTTATAACCATTGGGTTTTCAATTAACGACATGAACTTATATTTAATTGTTGTTAAACGTGCTTCTTCATACAAATTAATAGATAAAACCTATTAACATATTGGAGCTTATATTAAAAAGGTATTATTATATTATTATTATTATTATTATTGCATAGTTGGTCCACTTGTTAAGTTATATATTATTATAGTTAATAATTATTATATGAGTACATTCTATAATTCTTTATTCTCAGTTAATCCGAATCATAGTATAAAAATTCAAACAAAGAATATAACATTTACATTGTACAAGACTATGTGATCTTGTTAAAATCTTAAAGTGCGAACAACAGAATATAACTATGGATGAGTCATTTATTTTGTACACAATCTTTAACATAGTCGTGCAACAAGTAGAAGTTTTTGCTAAACTGTCATGGATATTTCTGATTTTTTTCGGAGGGTTTACATGCTTTTATGATCAATGACCATATGGACTCGATAATCCTATAAGGATAATCTATAATAACATTTAGGTCCGTCCTTTTTATATCATTACTGTAAATCACATCATGCTATCCTAAAAAAAATCTTTTTACTTTTTAAAGCATTAACAAAAACACAATAAAGTAAAATCGCAATTATAATCACTACCAAAAGAGCATTGCATATTGTATGATGTATTGATGTGTTGTGCTATTAATGATAACAATATTACCGTGCCATTAATTTGCAATAATTATTATTTTATGAAGAAGTAATTTTAATTTATACGTATTATACATTATGTTTAAACATGTCATTTTAACGACTGTCACGGTATAAGTACCTAATGACAATTACACATTTTTTATATTGGTTATTAACTTTTAAAATCTTATCATGTAAAAAGTTTAAATACGTGCAAATAAGTACACAAATAATAACGATATTACTATAGAGGTTAAAAATTATTTAATAGTATATCGTTGTGGTAAAAATATTTTATTAGTTGATTAATAATACGGGTGCAATAACTTCTACAGTATAATATATGTATTATGTATACCATAGTATTCATTATATATATATAGTATATATTATCTACATAATGAGTCACTCATAGATATTATAGAGATCTGTGTTTTGTAGTCCATTTGATGATGTATGCATATTATACATATTATGTACTGTATAGGTATATTTTCGGAGTTTATAGTCTGTGAGCGTGGATGGCAGTGTTCATAAATTTGAATAAAAAATGAGATATCGTTTCATGGAATGCAACGGGTGAATAATGCAACCAGTTTTGGTTTTTCGTCGCACTAAGGTCTCCGTATAATAATATAATAAGCCGATCTGGCTACGAACGATATATACACCGATACACGGATCTAAACATAGCGTTGTTACTTGCTTTTTGAATAAATATAATTTTTTTTACTGCAATACGAGATTATAAATTGTATTTATTTTAATTCGTCACATTCAAACACAAAATAATAAAATGTTATGTTATTGCTTCCCCGACTCCGTCGTTTAATTTAATACGGTTTTAACTAAACAATATGAAGTAAAACTTTCTGTGAATTCGGATGTATTTTATCGTAGTATGTGACTTTTAAGAGAACGTGTTATTTGTCAAGTTATGTTAGTCTATTAAGGTGAACAATAATTTACAAACATTTTGACATCATTATGGCACCCGTTGGTCTGTTAAAGAAGCATTATATAATTACTTCTATTACCATTAATACATTAAATATTTTTATAGTTGAACGTTTAATTTCTCCCAAAAGTTTTATTAATAAAATGTATTATTTATTTTGTATGTACAATCAATAAATTTTATTTTCATAAAATTTAATCTCTTTTGTCGTAAAATTACAATATATTATAATAAATTTAACTCATTAGTTAACAATTTTGAGATTTCACTAATTCACAAACATTCAATTTGTTAGGGAAACCGTATAATGTTTTTTGATTTTACGAGTTCATTGATATTATTATTATCATTAAATAGTCCTTGAGAAAACTAAAATATTATGGTAAATAAATGCGTGAGTAAACACATTTATAAACAAACATTCTAATAACAAATTTATTTTATTTTATTTATACACTTTTTTTTTTTTAGTATAATTTATTTTATCTATACTAGTTAAGCAAATATTTTTTATCACTTTTAAAATCCATAATTTCCAACAAATCTTTATAAAGTAAGTGCTAGAATAAATAATAATTATTAAATGTAGGTACCAAATGTAATTTTCTTTTTGTTTCTTAAAAGATACTAGAAAGCAATTTCATTTAATTCTGTTACTATATATTAAGTTAAAGTTTGTGTAAATTTAGTCTTAATTTAAATTTATAACTAATTTATGTTAGTTACATTAAATATATATTCTTGTATATTACTCGCACGAAGATTCTACACTAGCTTATGATATTGATAACTATGATTTACTGCCACCTATACATTTAAATTATATGTTCTTAAAAGATTTCCAAAAATCACGATTAATAAAATTTAAAAAAACACCAAAACGATGTACATGTAACTAGAAATGTATCTAAACAATCATTGACATGAATTGATAATGTATTAATCATTTTCAGTACCAAGAACCACTTTCTCTCCATATCCAGACCTAGGTATTAGTTATTACCTAGGTATTTATTATAATAACGTGTTAGATATCACATATTATCAGTAAATTAAAATTCTTTTAAATTATTATGAAATATTATAATCTATGTATAACATATTTGAATTAGACCGTTCTTCTTTTTAGTTATACTTGTATATATTTACTATTTAGTACCTATACAATAAATTAGGTAAATTTTAGATTTTGTATTTATACGGAACTATGGCATTGTAGGGTAATATAGTTACAATTGTTACAGTTACAATTATTACACATACGTATAACTCATAAAGTTATAACTGTCATAAGTTTTTTATCTTTTCTAATTTATTTATTTTTCATCTTTATTTGTGTGAACATTTTCTTGACTTATATATATATCTGACCAGTTTGATACGTTAAAAATAATTAACTAAAATTAATTCATACAAAAATGACAAAAGTTGCTTTAGAAAGAATTTCTATGGTATTATTGTCTCGATAAAATACGAGTAAAATCTGTTTCTAAATGTTGTTTTTTTCATTAATTTTCAACACTTGAACACAATATTTTAAAATATATATAAAATAAAAGAGTTTTTTTCTCTTCCCACGTCCCAAAGGCAATCTGTTGTAAACTGTTTACCTTGTAGCCAGGCTAGTACCTATACTGATCAATATTGAGTAGGCACAATGTTGTTAGTTGCATCATTATGAAATTACAGTATATTATTATGCTATGCGAAAATCCTATAACCCTACGTCCTGTTTAATGAACAACGTTTTAATTGCTGGTCGGTGTTTTTGTGTTTATACTTTATATAAACAATTATGATATTACATTTAATAAAATTAGGTACCTAGGTAACTAAAATGTATAATGAGAATTAGGTATTCAAATGGTAGCTGTAGAGCTGCACCAATGAAATACATTATACCTATACATATTCGAATGGGAAAAAAATTATTTATACGCGTAATTAACTGTACAGTCATGGTTTTTTATCAGTCCAGAATTAATTATTGGTAATAAAATAATAGAAATTGATATTAGCCACCGGCATTTAGCCTTAAGTATAAATAATAATAACAATAATGAATAAATATATACGAATAAAGTATAATATACATGTAATATGTTGGCGCCGATAATAGATAGCATAAATCAATTGGGTATTGTTCATTGAAGTATAAAATAAATATAAAAAAACAACTTAATCATTTAAAATATAGCAAGTTCTCATACTTTGATATGGTTAACAATGAATGACACAACGAATACTTATTCTGTTTGATCGAAGTGTCTACATTATTAGAAAGTTATTCAGGATTTTGCGTAAAGAAAATAATATTGTTAATGCATTGATTAAGTAGCCATAATAATAATATAATAGTTCAATTGTTGTCTCTGATCATTTTATGAGGGATTTAAAGACTAGTTAGTGTTTGTAGTTCAAAAAAATGAAAATTTTGAGTTAGTACGAGCCAGCTAGTGAGCCATCTATGCTTTAAATTTTTTGTTTAAAGCTAGCACAGTAAAAAAGGAAATCAAAATGGTCCAACTATATGGTCCTTTATATGATTTATAAAGGGGTAATAAATACTTGAATTAAGGGGGATACGTACTACGGAGTCTCTTCTTCTGATTATTATATTATATATACTTAAATTAATAGTTTATATTATCTTTTCTTAATTATAAAATATAAATAGTTAGGTACATGGAAATTGAAAAGTATAAAAATATTAAAAATATTTTTTGCCTTTTCTGTACATTTTAGTCACGTTTGTCAATGCCCATGTACTTGGCACTCAATCTTTTTGAAATCAATAATAATATTCATTGTGTTCTGTACTTGATAAACGGAGATAATACATTATAGTTTCTTAAAGTCTAACAGACATACTATTTGACATGTTTATCGATTTATTTATATAATATAGGGGGAAAGGATAAGGAATGAAAACAAACATTATGAATGAATGCATAATGATTGTTTTTATTTCTTAATGTTTAGTTGTGGCGTTGTGCGTAATGGTAAATAGACTTATGGTCTTATATTAGACTTATGGTAAATAATTTCAAAATGTAAGCCGTTATAGGCATAAAATCAAATCTCTAAATTTAATATTGCAAATTTAAAAGTAGAACATTTCCTTAAGTAAGTTTAATGTGTCAACGTATAAAATAATTAACAACATAGCCTGTTGATTTACTAAAAATAAATTATCATAATATGGAAGATATTTTTATACTCATTGTTAAAATTTTTCGAAATCAAAAAAATTATGTCATTCAACATACATTTTCAAATTAGAAGAATTTTATTGTTTGATACTTATGGCGTTTGATACCATATTAGGAAGGTACAAGGTACTTGGTAGGTACCATACTGCTCGCTCATTAAAAGTCATTAAATTATAATAACCATCGCGTATTTCATTCGTCAATATTCAAATGATTTTTTCAAACATTTCAATCAGACATCTCGTTTATACTAAATCGGTGATATATTTTGTAATAAATCAATCTAAATCAGTTATTTTCTAAATTAATTTTACACAACAAATATTTATTTTAGACGGTAAATGTTGTTTTTCTAAATACGTATACAATGTCATTATATTATATTATATTATCTCGCACTGAAATTAAGATAAAAACTGACCATAACTACGTTTTCTTTAAAATAAAAGATTTTTTTACTATTTCCACTCTAAATAACTCCTATAATCTAGAATCCACTGTAGTTGGAATTTGTAAATTCGTTATGTCACTCGTAATGGGTTAAGATAGAGACAATGACGACTCAACTGTACAAATTTACAATATGTATAATATATTATATAGTATATACAATGTTTTATGTTATACATCATACTACCTTTCTAATAATCGTCTCTAAAGTTGAAAACAAAACATGTACCTGGGCCCCGGAGGCCTGAGAAATATTATAGATACCTACGTCCTATAAAACTTGTACTGGCTAAAAGAGGCGTTATATCCCACCGACGAAACGTGATAATGAATATTGTTAGGTGACGTTGGTGACAGTATCAAAATTATATTATTACTATTATTTTACATTGTACTTCACTACTGATAATAATATTTCGTTCATATACCTATTACCTATGTTATTTTGCATTGCGCGATATGAAGAAATATGAGAATTCTATGAGCACAACCCGATCTCTGACGCACTGTTGTTACTGTTGACGACAGCTGATATTCATTATACATATAGAGACATATGGTTCTATTAAGTACCTATAAACGAGTCCATATGGTTGACGGGCTGAGTAGCACTATGTACCTATAATTAATGGTACTACCTATAATAATATTATAACGATTAGGGTTTGGTAACTTGTTGCACTAAAAATGTTGATATACCTAGAATAACAGTTCAAATCACCAAAAGGTTCTCTACAGCTAACATTATTGGGGAAAAAACGAGGAAAACTGTATATTGTAGGAATATGAAATTTACTCTAATGTGATATCATTAATAGCTTTATGTTATTTATAATTGTAAATTACAAAAAAAGAAATGCAAGAAGTCCCCCAAACAATAATAATTTATATTCATATATTATATACGGTAATTTTTTTGTAACGTTAAATACTTTCATTGGATTTTTGCTAAGTGTTATGATTATTTATTTAAATGTATGTTAAAAGTAGAAAATATTATAGGTAGGTATTTACCAACTCTTGAGTTGTGGTCGTCCATCATGGAGAATGGAAAATAGAGTGCCTTGCCAAAGTTGCAAATGTACACAAAACCAGTGTTTGACAATAAATTATGAAACTATTAAGTATTTACAAAAATTAAGAATAATCGCAATATGATATAATCAAAATAAACACAGTCTATAACTTTTTTTTTTTAAATCATTCGTTTTAAAATTAAATTAAATGACGACATTTTTTAATCATGTAGTTTGACCTTCATGAAATTAGGTACCTACTTGCAGATTAGTGCGCTCGATAACAATTTATTTTTGCAATAAAATAAAATTTCTCACTATTTTAGATGTTGATTTTTTAGGTTTTAAAATTTTGAATTATTATGTTTAGCGACAGGGAGTCCATTTGTAATTAGTAAGATGTTTTTTCGTCACATTTGTTATCAGTTGTTATAGTGGATGACCTAGTAAATATGTACACCGCTAAAAAATATTCTACTTTGAACTCCTTGCAGACACGGTACATAAGTTTCACGACGAGGAATAGGTCTTATAATATAATATAATTTTCCCTTTACATATAGACTAGTAAAGACTGACGAGTGGAACTATAAGTATTGATGCTTCACTTTAGTCACTACTCCGGTCATCTGAATTTAAAATGCCTACAAATAACAAGCTATTGATCCATTATTATTCATATAATCACCATATTTTCGTTTAACAAATAATAAAATAAATATCTTGTATTATTTATTTATAATTTTTTATCCAATCATGATTTGGTTGAGTCATAAGCGTACTATAAAAATCAGCTTGTAGGTAAATTGTATTATTAATATTCTGGTTTTGTACAAACAGAAATTTGCTTACAGAGCTGTTATTGAAATGTCGCGTACACGAATATAAGCACCACGTACCTACTGTGTTATACACACGTGAGACTCTTTTATTTATTATCCCAATACCATTATATTTTCCGTAAAGGTACTCTCCCCGAAAATAAACAATCGTTAAATTCCGCTTAGCTATATGTATAATATTTACTCGCGTGTGTGTACAAAATACTGACCATATACCTACAATCGTGGTGGTCCCGCACGCCGTGTAGGTCGATTTTTTTCTTTATTATAATATTGTTATTATTGTTACCACCAAATCTCCAACCACACATGATTTAGTTGTGTCTTCTTTTACCATCATAATATTACAGTGACTGAAGATTTTTTTTATAAATTTCACATAATCGGTATACTCGTGTAGGAAACGTGTAGGTATCGAGAATAAATTATTCTATTACTTACTAGTTACCATGATAAATGAATGCTACTATAAAAATATCGGTATTCCGGTATTCGGGTGTGATTCAATTTAACAAAATGCATTAAAATCGGTATTTTTAAAGTATGCATAAAACACCAAAAGGGATTTAAAAAATATTAAACGTTGAAAGGTTCAGAAATGCTTTTTAATGTTGCTCTTTTAATAATGCTTAATTACACAAATTATTCTAATAAGTCTACAGTTGAAAATATGTTGACTAACCTAACCTACATATTGGTAAAACGGAATTTGTCATGTTGTAAAATACTTAATAATAATAAATTATACATATTCGTAATCACTGGACTCAGTTTACAAAAACAAAATGTATTGCTTCATCGTTTCATGCGTATAATATATAAATATATAATTATTTTATTAACGAACGTAGGTTCACGTCTCACGTGAAGCGATCGCATTAACTCAACATCCTTTTGCACTGCCCCCACACATCCTCTTGTTTCGTTTCCATACAAAACAAATAAACATTTCTAATTTTAATGCTCGTATTATAAAAAAGATTATACTCCATATTATTTATGAACGACACTCGGATGACGGATCATAATTTACTGTATTGACACACAATATTTTTATCACATTATTTCTGATTATTACATCAAAATTAATTAGAATAGTCTAAGAGTGGCGAGTATCTTTACATAGTCTACTGAGAATTAATTAGACTCACCTAATTAATACGTAAAAATATTTGTTTGTGTCGAATATAAAAATAATAAAAGATAATATTCTAATATAGGTAATATGACGTAGCTACGTTGTATCTAAATATATAATTAAATATTTTTTATTATTTTGAAAATTAATGTTTTAAAATGATTTTTTGGTCGTACTTCTCAAATTAAATCTAAAAGTTACAGTGTATTCAATATTGTATACGTATACATTTCCAGAACAATGAATAACTGTCTGAATATTATAACTTAATCGATTCATGTATAAAATTTATTGTTTATTTAATTTTTGTGGTTTTGGTGAACAGATCAACTCTGCTAAGTAGATTTTTCATAACCTGTAAATAAAAAAGTAATGCACTGGAAATGATCAGTTTGACAAGAATTAGTTCGACAAAAATACCTAATATTTCTTAAGAATTTGAATGTAATAATATCAATAATACAAAACATATTGACATGAATGGATATTGTATCCCTTTGAATTTATTAGGAATCGTTGGCAAACTATAATGTTGTAACGTAAATTAATTGAGGTCTAGGCCACTGCAGCACTTATGTTCTTATAGTTAAAAACTACTTCCTTGTAAGGAAATCATCGGGGTCTGAACATATATCGATATTGTTTGGTGCTATAACAGTCCTTTCGTTACTTTATAGTTTATAACACTGTTTAAAACCATCAAGGACAGACTATTTTCTATACGACCAAAGTGCATTGAAATGACCTAGATGGCTCACCATATAGGATGACAATCGCCAAATCTTCGTATGATGTAGGTAATGCCTATACGGCAGTACAGTTCGTTATAGGTATTATAGGTATATATATATAGGCGATGATTAAATTATTTATTATAAAATATTTATAACAGTATGCAAACCTATAGGAAATGTGGTACTTGAATTTAATTATTATTTTTATACCAACAACCCACTCGACTTTATGGTGTCAAAAAAAAAAAATGTTTATGGCCCTGAATCTCTCTTTTTGCAAACAACCAATCTCCCACATTTATCCGTCTATATTACGTGTAGGTTGAACATTTCCCAAAATCGTTATAGCAGTATACATAATACAGGTACATTGGGTATCGCATTGTAATTTAGAAAGATAAATCTTTCAACAGCAGTTTAAGAGTCATCGATCGATAAGAATTTTATAAAACAAGTATTCACGTTCGCATAATAAATAAAATATGTATTATAAATATTGAGTTCATTTTTGAAGTTGGGTTGTCTGAATACGAGGCCAAATTATGCTTATTTTAATTCTTGTTGTCCGTTTGTCACTATACTGTCTAAAATACTAAATCAACTATATCGTTTATGGGTAATGGCGCTAATGATAATTTACAATACACAAACTCGTTTATATATGGAATTGCATGCATGCAGTTTGTAGGTCTGTTTTGCCACCGAACATTATAGTAACCATAAATGGAGTTACGTATCTTGTATACTTAATTTATTGTTACATATTTTATTTCTACGTAACGTATAACACATGAATTTAATATATTTTGTATTCAAACCTTTTATAATATTATGTATTTTCGAATATAGGCTACAGAATTAAATAATAAACATCATGGCGACCGAAGTGGGATCGGACATCGCACTTATACAAGATGAGGATATGTTACGGAAAATGGTAATATATTAAGCAAAAATAAAATAAGACTTCAAAATCTAAGATATATATATTGTTTTATTTTTAGTGGCAACAAACCGAGGATTTCGGTAAGAAGAAAGAGATTCGTATGAGGATGTATAAACTTCGAGAACAACGTCTTAAAGAGTTTTATACGACAGGAGAAATGATTCAAACGGAAACAACATCTAAACGCTCATCAACTAGAACGCATACTGAATCTATTACGGATCAAGGATTTATGACTATGAAAACTAAAGAGATCCGGGATTCAGAATCTCCGACAGAAGATTATCAACGACAATCAAATGCTAATAAAAATTATTATGTGTCATCGAAAATTGATGAATCGGATGGCAATAGAGGAATTGTTGAAATAGAACAGGCCAGCTCTTTAAAGCCAAATGAAGAGTATACTCAAAATTCATTGCAAACGTCCATGTCTAGCTCTACGTCAACTAAATGGAAATCGTCACAGACTACTATTTCTGTATCAGAAGAAGTTCAAAAGGCTGAGGTAAATTTGAATTCCAAATTTATTGTCAATGAACAGAATAACGAAGACAGTCAGTTGATATACGATACGTCATATAATAATTCAGACAGCTCAAATATTGATAGTAAGGTAACTGAATCAATATCTAATACAAACGTAGACAATATTAAACGAGATGATAGTAATAAATATTCAAATGCTCATCATAAAGTTATAGAAACGTATACATCCAACGGTGAACAATTTGAGCCTGTATCAGAAAATATATCAAATACAGACAGTAATTTTATAGAAAATACATACATCTCAAATGTTTCATCAAACAAGTCCGAAAATGTTGAGAAAGTAACGGATAGTAAAATTATAAATGAACTTCATAAATTGGACTCTTATCTATCCACTCAGCAGTCAACTACAGATTCTTCTACCAAGTCAAATTCGATAGTTTCTAATGATGATAAGATAATCAAGAAAGTTGAGGATAAAGTTATTGATACATCAAAAGAACATATCGAAGGTCAAAATATCACCACATATCAACATTCATACCAGCCACCTAGGATTAGTGTTGATTTGAGTCCATCGCATGATGCTTTTGCTAAGAGCTTACGATCAACTCCAGAAAGGTCTAGTCCATCACCTTCCAGAGAGCGTACAAGTCCAGAGCGTAGATTTAAATCTGCTAGTCCTGAAAAGTATAGAGCATCGCCAGAGAAATCAGGAAGTCCTACTAAATCACTCAATTACTCTACAAGAAGAAGATTGTCATCCACTCAAACAAAAGGTTTATCAAAAAAACGATCTAATACACCCACTCGAGGTGACAAATACGACTCTTCGGACGATTCTGATTGTTCTGGTGCAACTCATGGCACTTATGATAAGTATAAAGGTTGTGACGCTAAAAAAACCTTGTTTAAGGAAGAAAAAAAAATTACTTCAACATTGAAGTATGGCCAAAAATCCTCATCAACAAGTCCAGTACGAAGAGAAAAATCTCCTGGATATAGCAGTGAAGGGTCAGTTGGAAAAGAAGTAAGAAAGTCCTCGTCTAAAGTGAAAAATAGCTCACATGAAAGTAGCCCTGAAAGAAGTGCGTTTAAACCAGTAAATAATTATAAGACACTTATAACTCAACAAGTTACTCAGGATAATAAAATAAATCGTATAACACAGGAAGATAATGTATACACAAACAATTATAATTCTAAAAATAAAATTAGTGATGACAAACATTTAATTAAAGTTATAAAACCTGAAATCGATAATGATTTAAATGAAAAAGAAAAAGAAAATACAGAACGGACCACAAAAAATACTGAAAATAATATCATAAATTCAAAAAATAATTCGATTCAAGAAAAATTCATCACAGAAGAACAAGTGTGTACATCTATTGAGCACGTGGATACTGAAAAAATAACAACACAACCCACGTATAGCATTGAAGTAAACATTTCATCTAGGGATAAATCACCCTCAAAGAGTGTTAAGAAGGAAAATAAAACAAAACAAGATGAATTTATTGAAAACGAAAAATCAAATGTAACTAAACAGAGCACTATTATTAATGATGTAATAACAATAAAACCGAAAGAAAAATCTCCAGTAAAAGAAGTTAAACCAGTTACCAAAGATACTAAAAAATACTCAACCATTAAGTCGTCGGAAAATATAACAAATACTTCTGACATTAAATCTGTTACACCTTCTAAAAAAACAATTTCAACAGTACCATCGTCGATACCTTCGCCAATTAAGAAAGTTGTACCTTCAACTTTAGAGAAAACCCCATCTAAAAAAAACCTTATACACAAGGATTCAAAAGACACTTTATTAAATAAAACTGTTAAAAAAGACCTTTCAAGAGACAAGATGGATATTAAAATTACAAGAAGTGATAGTAAGACTTTGATACATAAAAATTCAAAAGAACGTATCACACCAAAAATGGTCATCAAAAAGCCCAGTCATGAATTATTAGTAGACAAAAAAACTACGATATCGTCTAGACAAAAAGTTACTAGTCCAGAAACTAAAACCAAGACTCTGGAAACAATCAAAGTTCTCGAGAAGAAAGACTCAAAAAATAAACTTAAACCTTCAATTAGTCCACAATCTTCACAAAAAAAGTTAGGTCTTGTAAAATCAATTACTGAAACAAAAACAGTAGATTCTAAAAAGCCTACAGGAAACATATACTCAAAGAGGATTCCTTCTTCGAATGTAATTAAACCTAGAACACATAATTCACCAAAATCTGATATAAATGAAACTCCATCTAAAGTAACAAAACCGAATACCAAAACTATCTCAACCTCATCCATAGCTAAGCCTCAAATCAAGAAAACAACTTATTACAATTCAAATAAAACTACAAAAGTAGAAATTACTAAAAATGTAGGACAAAAATCAAACGATTTAGAGAATGAATTGCCTCCAGATAATTTTGAAAGTGATACTGACTTAGACGATTCCACCAACCAACCAAAATATATTAAAAATATATCATCCAATTCATCAACATCCTCTTCGTCTTCGGACGAAGACGACGAGGACAGAGAAGATATAAGAAAAATTCAAGACATTGATAATATAAGAATTGAAGCTGAAGAAGAATACGGTAAAAAAATGACAAACAAAGATGCATTATTAAATGTTATTGTTCAATTACCTCCATCGTCTAGAGAATCATCACCCGAGTATTCTGCGAGATTTGGCCAGCCATATTGTTCAGTATCAGACGATGCAAGTTTGCCAAGATATGCCGATGTTGTAAGTGAACCAGAAGATGTCAATGATTACAGTTTACACAGTAACAGATATGATGTAGTAACAGATTTAGATGAAGAAAGTAACGTCACAGTTGCTGACAGAGTTTCAAAGTTTTTAAATAATGTCAACAAGCAAGAAGAAATTCAAAAAACTACGGAAATACCTCAGAGTCCTCAAGCAGTTAGAAAAACCAAACAAATATTTGAATCTATTGCAAAAGGAAAAACTGAAGAGACCGATATAAATGACGTAATCAAATCGGAAACAATGAATATTGAAACTGAAGAAGTTCATGATTTATCAAAAAATAATAACACACCATCTTCTCTTTTGACAAGAAAAATTTCTGGAGCATCTGATTATAAAACTAGGAAAGACTTCTTTGAGAATAAAAAATCGAATGACGTATCCGAAAAAGTAACACATTTAACCCCCACTAAAATAACAAGATCATCGTCGATAAAAGACAGGCGCGCATCGTTTGAAACAAATATTGATAAAAAAACACCATTGAAAGACAAAACCAATGTACCGAGAACAAAATCACCAGAGTCTAAAAGTAGCTCTCCTGATCGAACAACCAAAACTCCCATAAAAATAAGCAAGACAGAAACATTTGACGTTAAAGTTGAAGAAATAAATAGATCTAGAAGACTATCGGGATCAAAAAGTGTGAAAGACAGAACAGCTACTTTTGAAAAGAATGAACCTACTCAAAAATCGTACAAGGAAAATAAAACTACTTTTAGACACCAAGTGCCAAACACACCTTTAAATACAAGTAGGATTTCAGAAACGCGTATTAAGTCAGCCACAGTGACCGACACTAAAACTGCAGATCGTGTCTTAAGTAAAAGAGTCAGAAGTCCAGAAAAACCTTCAGCTACCGATTCGATAATTAAAACCAACGATAGTGCAAGCAAAAAAGTACCATCAAAAAGTCCCGATAGAAAAATCACCGAAACTCCAAAAAGAAATAGCACAGCTAAAAGCCCCGATAGGCAAATAACAGAAACTCCAAAAAGAAATAGCACGGCTAAAAGCCCTGATAGACAAATCACGGAAACTCCAAAAAGAAATAACACTGCTAAAAGCCCTGATAGACAAATCACGGAAACTCCAAAAAGAAATAGCACTGCTAAAAGCCCTGAGAGAAGTGCATTTATCAAAACAAAAGAAGATACTAGTGAAAATCGAAGTACACGAGATACAATTTCATCATTATCCAAACAGCGAGCCGCTATCACCACTGTTAAAACTGATTTTGGAGTAACAATGAAAAGTACATCAACGCCAAAAACTACAGTAACAACAACAACAACTCAATTGATTTCTGCCCATAACGCTGATGACGAAGTGGAGATCGAAGAAATATTTGATTTACGCATTTTAGAGACTATGGTAAATATATTATTTATATTCATAAATTTTCCGATGTCACTCTTAAGGTACCAAAACACAATGTAAAAATTGTAAAATGTAACTACTACAGATACCTATATAATTTGTTAGTATCGTTAATCAAACAATGTTAACAAAAATAACTGTTTCCTAATGGTTAGAAGGTAACAATTTTGGTCAGTCTCTTATAGAGAATGAAAATAAATAGTAAACACAAGACGTACACAAATCGTAATGTTTAACGATGATGATATAAAATAATACTTAATTAATAGCAGTTCCGTGAAACCTGATGATCATATTTTAATGAACTAAAATGTACTCTCCCGTGGTCTTATTGCCTATGCTCAACGCCGTTAAACGATTACTAATTTAAAAATTGGGTTAATTGTTGATAGGTAAATTATTTCAAACATTGAAATATATAATATATTTTTATTTAATACATTTCATTTGTTTTTAAACTTGTTTCAATTTAAGAAACATGAATATATTTACACATATTTGCATATTTCGCATATTTTTAGCGGATAGTTGCATGCTTATTTCGTTCTTTTTTATTACATACAATTCTCATACAATTGGGCTACACTTCAATCATGAAGATTTAAATACATGAATTAGTCTAAATATACTAAACTAGCTGATCCCGTGCATTTTAAATTATTCATTTTAAGGAGTTGTGTATAGGCAATGTGTGTTTTACCTTGTGACCGAAGTATAATTAATGTATTATTGTATAGGTAACATGAGAAAAAATATTCATTAATGTCTAACCCAACCCCATAATAACTACCTGGATTCCTACATCCTCCTCCGAAGAAACTGTATTATAGGTCGAATAGTACCAATATATTATTAAAGTACACTAAGTTATTAAAAAGTTTTATAAGTTTTGTAAGTAAGTAACTTGAAGTGATAAAAATGTGCATACTTCTAATTATTTGATTTTAGATATGATGAAAAATGTTAGGATTTGTGGACTAGGTTGTAAATGATAGTAATATACATATATATATTATATATATATATATATCGCCGTATTATATATTATTTGTAAATAAATAAAAATAAAAATAATTATTCAAAAAATTTTAAAATCAATTTGTTGTCATACTTTATTGTTAGATCATTTAAATAAAAAGAAATTGGTATGTTTCTAAATCCATAAATACCCGAGTTATGCAAGTCTTTCTTGCTCATAATTATTATAATTAATAAATATAAACTTTAACTTATGTATAATTTATAACAGATAGTACATTAATAAGGTTTATTTATTTATAATTTCAATTTCTTTTTATTATATCGTACTTTAAATTTGTTTAGCTTGAAAAAGCAGTTGGTTACGACCGTAGGAGACGAATAAGAGCACAAATTCGAGTAGTGAAACGTCAATTAGAGACAAACAGCGGAAAAGCAACCAACACTACAACACGTGTTACAAAGGTAATTTATTTTATTTCATAACTTGTATTGATTTATTATTATTTTTAAAAATCATTGTATGGTAAAATTTGACTATAGAACTTTCAAGATGTTTTGCCAGCCAAGACACAAAAACAAAGTAATGTTACTGTTGAAAAAACCGAGTATGTTAAGAAACTTGAAGTTAAAAAGGAAAGAAGTGTTTCTCCACAAAAATCGTATGCAAATCCAATTGGCAATTCTCGATCTCCTTCACCTCAAAAGACTCTTAGGTCAGTTGTGGAAACTCGAACACCATTGCCTACACAAAAAGCTGTTCGAACAATTGAAAATGAACGATCTAATTCACCTCAAAAAACTGTGACATCAGTTGAGAAAGTTCAAACTCTTTCATCTCAAAAAATAACTCCAATTGAAAAAGTCCGATCTCCTTCACCTCAAAAGAGTACTCCAACTGAAAAAGTCCGATCTCCTTCACCAAAAAAAATGTCTGTTGTCCAGAAACAACAAGATTCACGATTCAACAAAAATGAAAAGTCTTCTCGAAATTCTACTATCACCTCTACCTCTACAACAGTCACCAAAACTACCAAAGGTAAATATTTTATAATAATGTATTATACTTCATAGTTCATACATATTTTAGCACTTAACGCTAGGGGGGAATATTTTAATAGGTTAATACTTATTATAGACAATTGTATATATTCTTAAGTAGCAGGCTCTGAAGTACCTAAATAAGGTTTCCACTTTCCACTAAATACCGACATATTATCTGCTTTTATAACAAAAGATGATCAATAGTTAGGTTACCTACTATTACTATTAATTATTAATTATTGCTAGAATTTAAAATGTTGTTTTAAAAAAAAATCGTTTATAGGTAGTAAATAGTAACTCTATTCTTAACTTGTCTAATTCAGAAAGATTATCGTATACACGTCACTATATTGTATACTTTTTATGTAAAGGAAGACAAAAAAAATGTTGTGAAAGTAAAGAAAAATTAACATTTTGTGGGTAACACTGTGGTTTAAATTTTACTTTCTTAATAATATACCGTTATTAAGAACTAAAAATAAAAGACATTTTAACATTTATATTGTTGAAAGCTATCGGAAATTCAATCATGTGTAAAATTGAGTTTTAATCACGGTTTAAGATATATCTTAAACCGTGGTTTTAATATATTATTTTATATTCTAAGTAATAATCAATACAATAATTTAAATTAATCCAAATAATTTAATAATATGAATAATTAAAATCGATTAGTAAACACTTACATTTTATTTTAAGTAGGTACAATAATAGTCTTGAGTGAAAATTAAAATAATATTATGAAGTCTTTTTAGTTTAGCCAAATGTATTTATAAAAATATCATAATAAAATACTCTGAAAACTGGTCATCATATTCATTCTTAATTAAATATTTAATATTAGTCAATATCTAAAACCAAGGTGCTTAAGTACTTGCTGTAAAATTAAGTTAAAAATACGTTTTTTTTTAGTAAATATATACTCGTATATGTATAAATATATGTATAATAGGTAGCTTAATAAATCGAGAACGGATATCAGGATATCACGGATAGAGCTATGCAAATAGTAAATATTTTATGTGTATCCTAGGTCACGATTATTTAATATATATTTACAAATATTAACCATATTTCCAAATCAGTTTTATCTTCATTTATCAAGCAGATTTCTCCAGAAGAGTCAATTTTCGTCATCTTCAAAGAATTTTAAATCGAGTGGTTATAAAATTGTATTTCTTATTGAAAATTATTATAGTTATATTAGTTTATTTCCTACTTATTCTAATACATATTCATTAATTGGCATTTTGTAAGTTTGGTACACAATTTTGTACTTTTTAAACTAGAAGATGATACATTATTTTACATCTGTTACATCTTATCATTGATTATAAATACTAGTACTAGTACTATAATCTTACATACAGTCATGCAGATGTAATCTGATCTTGTGTACTATATTATGTACATACTGCACATAAATTTATCATCAAAAATGATCGAAGCAAAACTTACAATCGACTTTTTATTTACCTAAGTAGGTACTATTGTGCCAAGTCGAGTTTATTTTAAATTTTTACTCGTAGTTCTAGAGACTTCGAACAAATACAAATAGTTATTTTATCGTCATCATAATTTAACACAACATATTTTGTTAACTCTCGAGTCTCAATTCACTATATTTTGAATAAACTGAAAATGAATGCACTCATCCGACGTAAAAGTGCATTTAGTAAGTACTAAGTAGGCACTAGGCACCTACCTATATAACAAGGTATTTATAATACCTATATATTACAATAATTAAATCTATACATAGTTTTTGTACTCAAATATAATTATAGGCACTAAATAAGAAAATTTATTACAAGGGCAAGTAATAAATGTTAAAATGTTAAAAAAAATTAAGCAAACATGACGTGATTAAATGTATATTTAAAATAATAACGACTATGCCAAAAAATAATTCACCGGCAGATAACAATATTTTAAGTAGGTATCTGTATCACCACCAACCAAGTCCAGTTTATTTTATTGGAATACCTACCAATTTAAAAATTTAAGTCATGTATAGTATATTATAGTATTTAAAAAACACAATAAAAATCTCTTTTGAGGTTGTGACGTTTTTTTTCTATAGTATCGGTGGACGGGCGGGGATACTTAGAGTTGGGAGGACAGGGGCACCGCATATTCAAAAATATAAAAATACTTAAGTTAGTGTGCCGAGGCCCGAAGATATAATTCTATATTTAAACAGTTGATATTTGAATATTACAAATATAACATTTTGGTTCATTTTATTTCATATCTATTAATTACATTGGTTTCCGGTTTATTTATGAAATTTAATTGTTGTACACTTGTACGTACATTTGTGCGTACACCAAACCATTAATTTACGGAAAAGCAAATGAGAAATTGTTACGGGCAGCCGACTGCCGGAAGCTTAGAAATCTTCTTAGATCTTGTTATAATTTAAGCAACGTACCTATAGTAAATTGAATACAGTTCAAGATATTGAAATCATTTATTTATTCTACTGAAAACGGTTTGCCGGAGTGCCGCGGAGTAGGAAACACTCCACACGACGACACACTGACATATTTTACTCTCTCCTTTTCCCACCAAATACAAAAACGAGTAATGCAGGAAAAACATAGCTATATATTTCTAAAGTTGTGCAGGTTCATAGACATATTAGGGTAAACAATTAATTTATAATTATTATTCAATTAATATATTGGTTACAGTCACTGTCCACTGATAATTTATAATAATACTTATTTCGTAGTTCGCACACTGTACGTCGATACACCCAATTTATTTCTGTGGCTGCGTATTAAACTATTTTGTACTTGCATAAATGATAAAACTACAATATAATTATATATTATATATACATATTATAATTTTATAGATTCAATTTATACCTATTACCAACCAAATTAGACACAGGCAACTAACAAGTGGTTTAAAATAATTTTAAGAATAAGCTAAATATTAGATTTCTAAATATCAGAAAAACTAAAATTAGGATATCTCAATAATTCTTATTGCCAGCACTTAATGCCGCCTGTCACATATTATATGCCTATTATCGTGTACAATTTATACAACTTCAAAAACGATAAATAATTATTTGATAGTTAACAATAATAATTGTCGGTCGGCGGCCGCCAATGTTATTTGAATACTTAAACACATCATAGTCATCAATAGGTAGGTACCATCGCACGTTCAACAATTTGGTCATCCTCGCTTGTTGGTAGACTTCCGTCGGTAAAGATAATAATATAGGTACGCACATCGTATTGAATATTGCTCAGCAGCTCCTAATGTGCCACCGACCACGGCGGCGCGAGCCAAACGATTTTTGACTATACGTTCCCATAAAATGTACTATAATAGTATAATAGGTACCTACTAGTGGTACCTACCATTCGATCACCGGTCATTACATCGTTTCGCACCATCACTCCTCCCAGCTCGTATAATCAACAGCTACAACAAACATGCACACGTAAAATAATTGCCACCCGACTGCATTTTTTTCACATAAATCAAAACTGTAAATACAGCCCATAAAAATCTGTACACATGTCTGAACCACAGTATATACTATATACAGAAATAGTTTATGCTCGTCGGGCCATCGTGCAGCTCCGGTTTGGCGAAAACTTGAACAGACCGTTTATGGACGTGTGCATTTCAAATATTATATTATATTGCATGGCAGTATTGTATCGGCGTATAGTGTATTATAGTAATATTTTAGGGCTTATTTATACATTAAAATCTGTCCGTTTGCCAATAACTGAGAAAAATATGATGACACGTGGTTGTAGATTTAGTTCGACGACGATAGCGCGATTATTTTATTCGATGTATATAATATTATAACTTATAATAAGTTTGCGCCCTTTAGACGGCCCCCGATTCGGACGTTCGATTGTTAAAATGTACATATCATATAATATTGGACACGGACACACGAGTCGATTTATTACCTTACACCCAGGTGTGAATAGTGGCGGCTTTACGGGGTGTACTGGACCACTCCATAGTGCCTATAAATATTTATGTTATATTATATACACTAGTATAAAATATTAATATAAGGTTATTTATATATCTATTTCAAATATACCGAAATAATATTATATTGTTAAATATTTGTTTTTAATTTTCAACAATTATACATTTATAAAAATAAAAAATATTAGGTAACTTTGAAATATATATTATTTTTAGGACCCCCCGCGCCCCACAGAAAAATGTTGAAAATCCGCCACGGGGTGTGAGTATATTGTAAATATTGTAATCGACGTATATACTGTAATCGACCTGTATGCTTATAATGTATATAGGAACGAAATGAAAAATGTGCCGACGATCGTCAGTATTATTATACCCATACATATTAAAATATTATATAGTCTAGCGTGCGAACAACCTGTTTGAGTAAAACCGTACACACGCGCGTGCAATAGGTATTATGGAGACCGCCGTTTAACATTGTGGCGAGTATTTATATAGTACATCATAATATGTATACCTATAATAGTTATTTCTTACTTATTAGTTATTAGGTACACACACTTGTCCGTCCCGAAGTATGAGGTTTTCGTGTTATCGGGTTATCGGCCGGCGACGACGACGGCGACGTTGAACAGGACGTGTACAGCGTACGATATAATAATAGTAAAAATAATAATAATATTATTTTATCGGCATCATTATTATCATCATTATTATAATATTATTATTATTATTATTATTATTACACAGGTACGATGTACCTAAACGGCGGCGGCCGTCCGTATTGGCCAATCCCCCGCGCACCCCGGGGCCATAGGTTTGTACGATGCCGGAGGGAGGTGGTAGGAGGGACGAGCGCGCGTGATGCGGTTATGAGGTCTTCTCGGTTAGGACGTCCGACATGCCACATGCGGCAGGCAATCCGTCACACGGCACCGGACCGCACGTACGCACACGTCGCCGCCGTCGCGTCCGTCTGATTTTCGACTAGATAATAATAATAATTGTATATCGCCTCGCGACACCTCACTCGTCTTTTCCGTTTTCAATCGCTTTATCCCCTTATCGTTGGACTGACCGCGGGTTAGTACCGTGTGGTCTTACGCTCGTCCGACGAGTGATCGGAGTGTTGTTGAGTTGTTCGGACATTGCAGTCGAACAGAAGTGTACACACGGCGCGGGAATAGGGTCGCCAAAAATTGCGTCCAACAGGATTAGGTACGTACTGACTATACAGAATGTTATTATATTGACGTGTTCTCGTGTATATACGTTGTGTGGGTTGGCTGAAATTATGAAATATTGTCGCAATGTAGGTAGTGTATCATTATTGTTAAATACCGCCGCGTGGTACCATGTACGTACTCAGATCTCGGGTCTCGGTGTCTGGAAAACCGTGCGAAAAACCATAACAATATGTCGTCATCCGCCGCGGGCAAGCGCCGTATCGATTTCCTGATCGATCGTTACGACCTTTATATCCGTCCGGACAACAGCAATAACCACTAGACCGGACTGTGAGGCGGGTAGTTATAGTGCCGGTATCGGTGGTGCTATTTATCGCGCGGTTCTATTTATAAAATATAATCGGATGCTCTATAATGCCGGTCATCATTTCGATCGGCCGCCGTTGGGGCATTGGGCTAGGAGTATTTTTAACGGCCGAAAACACTCTTAATGTCAACCTACCGGCTACCGGTCTTAACATTTTACATTATGACGTGGTGGCGCGTGTATAAAATCGTGTATAGGTAGTTTGTAGATATAATATAATAGGTATGGAATGATTGTGTATATAATAAAATAGGCATAGAAAGATTGTAGATTTGTCGTATGCGTTTAGCGTAGGTATCCTTATGCGTACTTATGACTTGTAAAAGTTCCCGTGTTCTAATATTTTTGATTTCGAAACGAAAAGACTTACCTCCATTGTAATGTCATCATTATATATTTGTAGGTATAGTAGATAGATATTAGTTACCTATATTATTATTGTATAGCCAACAGTAAGTTCTCAAAATTTCGCACTTACCAAATATCAGCTGGCCATTACACAGAGACCATTAATTTATCGTGTTTAATGTGTAATATATTATATTATTATAGCTGTTAAACGATGTTATGCATGATTGTGGTGTCGAACAATTTTCATTTTTTAATAGTTTTCACGCATATCCGCCAGGTATTGCGTTTGAAATCAAAAACAAATTTAAATTACTTTGTTTTAATAACCAACATCAATAGAGCAAATTCCTTATGCAGTTTTACAGTTATACCAGCCATAATACCTTATTTGTACAATAGTCACTTATTAGTTATTACTTATAAATTTGTTTTGTTATTATGGTAAAGCCAAATGTACTTGTAACTACTGATGCTCTAATGGATAAGATTGTCAATGTTAGAATCAACTGACCACATATTTCATTTTCGAATTTTAGGATGAAAATATTATTTGTTATAGGATTTTTATTTATATAGGTAATATATTTTGTTGAATCATTTTACTTTGAGGTATCGAAAAAAACTTTACGTCTAACATAATACATAATAGGTATACATTATTCATATTATTATATATATATTCATAGGTATTCTTATTATTATTGCCGTATTTAGTTTATACCAACTGTTCAACTATATTATTAAATTTTTATATTATAATTATTTATAACGCACAGTATTTGCCTGGGTCGTGAGCATAAAATGTTCTATGCCCCGCCACCCTGGTAACTTTTTTTGTTGTATGTTAGAAAGATAACAAATTGATAGAATAATCAATCCATAAAACGTTGTAAAAAAGAAGGAATCGATTATGGTGAATAATGGATATTGTTTGATATTTATAGACTTTTATAAAATGCATCAATCTCAATATTTATTATTGTCAGACAACTAACTAAAAATATATTTTTATAATATTCGTATATTAAAATTTTAATTTTATTCTATAGTAGTATAATAATCTATACATATAATATAGTTGTTATAAAATATTAATTATTACCTAAATCTAAAAATAAAATAAAAAATGTACTATTATATATAGTGTAACAATCATTTATTATTTTCTGAATACAAATATTTGATTAATAAATGATAAGTCCAATGACTATATTTAAAATGTCTTTAAGTTGTTCATAGTTCATACAATCATGCATTGCGTACCAACATTATAATAAACTGAAAGAGATAATTTGTATTCGTTTGTATTTTTCATGCTCAAGTGAATAATTTAAGTGCAGATTTTACACAATTTGAGTGTCTATAATTATTATGTTGTTTGCGTGTGCTCTAAATCTAAATGCAAATGTAATAAGTAAAAAGTATCTCTAATAATCTAATCATTGTATATAATATAGGTACTTACACATATGATTTAAAAAAAACCCATTTAGTAGTACCTGGTAAGTGGTAGGTCCCTATAACTTGAATGTAGAATGTATGAATGTATGATTAATTACGTAGAGTTTATATAGAACATATTGATGAATTTAAGTTGTATATTTTATTATTTCGCACTAATAACTTTATCTAAACAGATTGTTAACGTAATTACAAGATTTTGAAAGTATCTTATTAGAAAGTTAATTAAATTAATTATGTCATTGTTATAATTGAAATAATATAAATGTTACCAGCTAAATTGTTACAAACTTTTGCTTAGGTCTTAACCAGTAATTTATATAGCCACTAGTTTTAACTTGAGGTGTAGTTATTATTTTTTTACTAAATGAAAACATATTTCATACGAATTATCGCGTCATATTGTTCCGGAACGGTAAACTTATAATAGTTAATTCGTTCCGGCGAGATTTTACTTTCTATGATTTTTAAAACTCAATTGTGTATTTGAAATTGAATGTGCCCTTCGAATTGATTGTTTTTTGTACAGCTTGTTTATCCGCATAATTTTTGTTCTAGAACTTCCATTAATATAAATTGTTACCCTTGACGTTTTAAACTTGGTCCTATAACTTATCACTCATAATTTAAACCCAAAACCCACAATCTATAATACTTTGCATACGATTATAACTTTGGAAAAGTTATTTTCGATGTTATATTACACATCAGGCACGTCACTATGTTGTTAAATAATTGTAGTTAATTATTAATATTAAATTATTGTCATTCACGATAGGTACACACAAATGATTGCATTATCCGGTTGAAAATGACATATTTAAACTTGCCTAATTAATATTCAAACAACGAGATCAAACACTATTATCTACCTATACTTAACATAAAATATACCCGGAAGGTAGATGCGGCTAAGTGATTAACAACGAGTGTCAACGACTATTATGTTATAAGTTGTTGTACTTGGCACCTGAAGTAGAAAGACATAAACCGTTTTACAATCATTAAAATTAATGTTAAGGACTTGTACAATTAATAAATATAAGTAGGTACCTATAACCTTTGTAATAATTAGGTACTAACTAAATATTATTTGACAAAAAAAAATATGAATGGTACCTATATAAAGCGTAATTCGATATAATACGTAAATATTCAAAAAAATCAAATTTACACCGATAATTTGTATTTATTTAGTTTAATATATTAGGTACACCTATATATAATCTACTTATTGTTCAATTATAATATGCGTATTTGTTAGTTGTTAGTACTTATTTAGTATTTACTTATTATATTATGCTAATGTACAAATTAACAAACAATTAATAAGCAATGATAACGCATGTAATTCTTTTATTTCATAATACTTTTTATAATATTTTATTAGCTATTTCCTAGCTAATTAGCTACCCCTATGGGCTTATGGCATATACGGGGCTATACCAACCATTTAGTTTTATCACTTTTATGACGACGAAGAGAAAATACATTTTAAGAAATTTACTGAAATACCTACTTAAAAACTATAAAATAAACTTATCATAATTCTCTATGAAACAAATCTTTGAGTAATTGAGTTATGTTTTTTTTTAATAACTTAATATTTATGCGATATGTTTACATGACGTACGACTTTACAACTTCTTTATTAAGGATTCAAATTTTAAACTTAAAAAATAACTACATTTAAGACATGATTACGATTTTTATAATTTAGTTATTAACTCTTTTGTAATCGTTTTTCAAAAATGAAATTAATATGTTTAGGCACGTCCTATTTATTATATTTATAGATTTGTTAATTATTATATTTGATACAATGTATCAAGTACCTATGCGAAAACAAATTTTATTATACCTATTTATTTTACTAGGTATGTGTTTTGGTGAGTTTATTATATTGACAAGACGTGTCAAGAGATAATAACTACACAATTATTATTCACGTTTATAAGTTTATTATTAGTTTATAGGTACAAATAATAACGTAAATAGCAGGTAGGTACCTACTATAATAGGCAGTATATTATTTTAAACATATTTGTTTGCACCAAACAAAATGTTGTAAATATTTCCATCCCTCACTTCATCAACCAATATTATAAGATGTTTAAGTTTAAGTTATACCTTATAACTTATAAGTTATAACACATCCTAGTTTACTGATTAAGTGAATATACGTAATACGTGCGTTTTAATTTTAACTAAAAATCGTGTCAGTGGTGATAATTCGTGACGGGCCCATTGCCAGACGCTTTTTCGTATCGGTAATAATAAATGACATCACGTTTTTCCACCATAAACAAACTGTATATTGTTGTATGCGTATGAACTTATTTTACTAAATAAAAACGATATAAGTGTGCGTTTTAAGTAATGTGTATTTTAATATATTATCGGAACTTCGATGTGGGTGCGAGCTACAAATTTATACTCGTGTCCATAAATCTAGGAACTGTGATTAAAATAACCCTTGAAGGCTATTAGGCTCGGACTCGAAGTATTGCCGAAAGTCGTGCCAATTTTTTTCTTGGTAGTCTTTAAAAATTTTTCTAATTAAAATTAACAAACTAAATAATTTTTTTAACTTGAGTATATTATAAAATAGTATAACCTATATTATAGATACGTATTCTTATAATTTAGTGATTTTATATTCGTAAAGGTGTAGCATAGTATATTACTATATTAAAAATATTGAAATTTAAATATGTTTAAATAATAATATAAATATATAATATAGGTGTATTTAACATTTATGCATCGGTATCAATTAGTCATATCACTTTGACTATCACGCTTCCGAACCATAACCAATCTGTGCTCAACCATAACCATAACCAGGCTGTGAGGTCTTCAATTTTCTCATTTTAATTCACCTTTTTCCTCTTTTTTATTTTACGATAAATTACATAATCTATACTTATGTGAGATAAAAATATAAAATAATACAATATATGCATGCAAATTTAAACGATGTATAGTGTATACGATATTACCTGATAAGTAAAAATTGTATATTTATTTGAGTTATTGACTTAACTATCTATGTACCTATATAATTAGTATACACCGATAAATACACGCACTATATATACATAGGTAGTTGTTAAATATAATATTAGTTAATACTAGTGTTGGGAATTGGGATAAATACTGGTATATTTGTTTATATTTTTTTTTGTAATAAGTACGAGCATAATATCGACCATGTACCTATTTTATCAGATAATGTCAAACGCGTAGTATAAATAAAATATTTACTCGCTAATTACTGTTTTCTCGTTATAAAATAAGTTTAATTTTAATTTTTAATAAAATTAAATAATTAATAGGTACCATTATTATGTTAAATAAATAAAATGGTATTATAATTCTTGAATTGCAATAAATAATTTTTAACACATTTTTTTAAATTTTTAAAGCATTATTGCATTCTTTAGAGAATGATTTGTGATTTTTTTGACTATTAAAATCTCAAGCCTAGTTATTATACTTCCCTAAAAATGTTGGTCAGAAGTTATTATTTTACCTCCTAAATAAATGTACCATATTATTTTATATTTGCATGTGTTATTTTAGATTTTGATGCATCTATATAATATAATGTTATAGGTATTCAATTAGACACTCCACTCAGTCCACTCCCGTTACAAATAACAATAGGTTGTTATAGTAGCAAATTATCTTTCAACCACTCTCGTACCTTGAATATTATAATATGTTATAAACTTAAATTGAATAATGCAAGCATCTGGGAGAATATTTTGAAAATAAACTATGGATACACATAACTTATAGGTAGGTATATTATATGGGTGACACACCTAAATCACACGCGCACCAGTCAATTATTTTGTAGTCCGTAACCGTATTTCCGTTGGTCATTTCCTGCGAATAATAAAAAATTCACTATCACAATAAAAAACTAACACAACATAATATCATCTCGCATACACGCATAATATTGCAGTAACCTAAAAGTGACGATACCGATGTTGGCCATAACTATAACACCCATTGGCGTGGCGAACGGTAATTTCAGAGGCCTTCGCCTCTGAAATTTTTCTTAAATAGAGGGGTGGGTGGTAGCCAGTGAGTCCCCTAGTAAATTTACTATGATATTCCCAATAGGTATTCAATAACGATCCGAAATATAACTTGTTATATTACATTAATACATTATTATGCATTGGGATAATTGTAACTGGCCTCTGGAAAATTTTTAGTTCGCCACGCCACTGAATTTAACACCATTCCTTTTAAACATTTGTCAGTCACCTTGGCATTTATATAGGTACCCACTTGTGTTTAAAATAAGATTTTCTAAATTAAAGTGTGTATATTGTGTATTGCCCTGAAAAAAACAATAGGTCATAGAATTATAGAAGCATATTGCATGTATAATGTTCCTAGTTCTCAGATTTTGAGAATTTATAAAGTAAGTAATAATAGGTACCTATTGTCCTAGAGGTACATTAACTTATTTATAAACAATTACACACAAAATCAATCTATACCTACCTATACTCTATGCATTTATTGTGTTTATCTATAATCAATAATCAATAATCAATAATCATCAATATGATGTATTGATATTTGATGTGTATTAGACAAAACAAAGAATTTATAACTTGTTTTGAATAGAAATATTATATAATAACTTATTACTGATAAGTATATATTTTAGATTTAGAGTTAAAACATTTTATACATAATTTTAATCCTATATTTGGCATTTTGGCCATTTTTTGTATGTTTAAAATACTTTTTGTTTCGGTATACTCACTTGTTGGCTAATGCACAGTGTTTTTAAATCAGACAAATGGGATTATGAATTGTTGACGTAATTGTTTCTAGGATAGTCTATGTAAATACTAAATGAAACTTAAAATGGCTAGCTCCAAATTGATTCGTTTCCAACCAAAAAAAAACCTTTCTTAACCTTAACCTAAATATATATTAGCATTAGTATCTGTCTATCTCAATATTATTCTTCCATAAATTTGCCAAAGTGAAATATATACATTTAACGTTCAAACTAATTCTTTTCTTTAATTATAATCTATACCTAATTTATTATGACAAATAGAAGTAATAAGTAATAACCAACTAAACATTACATTTCATCGAAAGTATTTTATGTGTACAAAAACCTTAAGCCGGACTGAGTCTACATCTTGTGTGTCGTGTAGAGTTGAATATGTATTTCAACTTGTAAGTAACGAGTTACCAACATTTTGTTACCAATGTATTAAATAAATAAATAAATATACGGAACATGACACGAGTCGGTGTAGTGTAAACTCGATTTTACAGAAGTTTTCTATAATGTATTTATTTTTTATACATAAGATTAATTTTAATATTGGCCAATAAAAATTATGATCTTGTATAAGAGCTTTTTTTTTACTGTAGTTGAATTACTTTTTTACGCTCCCAAATGTTTGTTACCAAGATCGGAAATTGCAGTTGCGTAACATAATTGATATGGAAATTAGGAAAAAAAAACCGTCACGTAACAGTTCTTTGACACTACCTATACAGATTTGATGCTTTCCCATAGTACGTAGATAATATATAATAAGTAACATAAAACGATAACGCATTCGATACGCACATCACTAACCGTGCGGTGGCTATCATTGACATAATCCTATATGAATTTAGAAATTTGTTCTCATCAAGTATTGTTAGTTGTTACCGATATTTTTGGTCCTCAAAAATTATTTTAAATTTAATTTAATGGTATTAAGAAAAAAAAATATACTTCCCAAACAGTAATGGCACCAACCGGCAACCAGATATAAATGTAAAAAAAAATATAGCGACGTAATTAAAATTCGCATTTATAATATTTAGGAGGTACTTTGGAAAAATTAATTCGATTGAAATCATATAAAATGTAATAAGTTAACAACACTTTCGAAAATCTTATTCCGTCTTTATGTAAACGTTTGGTCGTTAATCGTAGATTTATTAAGTTTGTATATTTCAGGCGCCGTGGCAATTTGCTCGGTAGTCGGTAACTATATTAGACATATTATTTGATCGTAACGTACTATTATTATCATTTATCTATGATTAAATAACGAGTTATCATAATGTTATGCAGGTACGAATGTACTTCTTCTTGATCTCGTCGACATCTATTTTATTGTATCTACTATCTAGGTAAAATAATTAATATGTTTTTAAGTCGATAACACTGAATTGTAAATACTATGCTATGTAGGTACTAGTTATATTTTATATTATAGCTAGTATGAAACTATGAACCTAGACACAAACACTAGAGGTGAATGGTGCAAACATTTTTATTGTATAAAATGTATGCCTATATATATGATAATGCATATTTACAATACATTAATACTTATACATTATCAGTTGTAAATAACAATTACAATCAAAATAAAAAAATTAACATTTTAAGTTGTCATGTTATTAGATTGAACAAATAATAATTTTTCTAATCATTTGAGTTGCCTCCCGATGTACCCTAAAGTTTATCGTGATAAAAAATGATATAGGTAGTGCTAGTTGCCTCCTAATGTGCAGGTAAATGAGGTAATAAATGTATAAATGGTTCCTAAACGATTTAAACGTTTTATAAGTCCTATTAATATTATAAATGCGAAAGTCTGTGACTTTGTTACTCTTTCACGTAAAAACTACTGGACCGATCTTGATGAAATTTTTACACTGTGTGTATTTTGTTCCAACTTAAAGCCCGGTCCAGACCAAGAAACATTTGTAGGAAACATATGTTTCTGACATTGTCGTCGACAAATATTTATGAGCGGAAATCGGAAACATTGTCGATGACAATGTTGGAAACACTTGTTTTCGACAAAATTTTCTTTGGTGTGGACGGGGCTTTAGACATAGGCTAATTTTAAAAGGGTGAGGACCAACCCCAGGAGGTGCTCAAACGGGAATTTTTAGATTTCAGATGGAAATTTTTGTTTATAAATGGTTGCCATGGGTTTTTAAGCTATCATAGTAATAATAATAATAATAAAAAAAAAATAAAACATATTTGCTTTACTTTTTAAATATAAATTATATTTAATGGGATTAAATAAATTGATAATTTTAATCGACCGTAGATGGAATTAAGTAAAAACGACAAACTCGGTATAACTTTGATACTTTAGAGTTAAATCATACACTTACGTACAAACAGCACGGGGTCCGCGATCTACTGCAGTCTGCAGGTAGATTGCCTACCTGATAATGTACTGCTGTAATTCAGAATTTTTATTCCGGACAACGGAAAAGTTAAGATAAATTTTGAAAACCGTACACCGAATATTAAATAACGAAGTAAACAAAGTTTGAGTCATATAGAGTTGATACATTTAACGAGCAACGAAGTGCACGGGATCAGCTAGTACATTTATAATTATATTAACGAATGTTTTTTATTGACCAATAATTTATTATATTACTATTTTTAATAACTGTGCATTGTTTGTATTCATGTATTATGTATATGATAATATTATGTACCCAAGACTGATGTTTTTTAATCGTACTATATGATATAAATAATCTAAAAAAAAATGTTTTTAATAATTTTAGTATGAAGTTCTTTATAGACTAAATAAAACCACCTAACCTATAACCTATATGTTTAATGTCTATCGACTATCATTATTATGTCATATTAGGTAGGTATATTAATTTATATTATATTAAATATGCGTAAATATAAATTTATATTTTATAATTATAATATAACACAATATATTATGCATAGGTACATAAATTCATATATTTACGTGGTACTATATTTTAGCGAAGTTTATGAACCACTATTTAATTCTATAATATAGGAGGTAAATAGTGAGAAAAATGTTGGGATACAAATCGTATTCGTATATCATTATGAAATGCCTGATCATTGAATACAATTAGTGTATATTAACCTTTTTACTTACGATGAGGATGGGAGGCAACTAGAATGGACCTTAATAATTATAACATAAATTAACGTGTCGTAATGTTATTGATAATTATATTATTCTAGTAGAAAGTAGTTACAATAAAAATAACAATAGAAATATTCTTTGTGGCGTGAAACTAAAACCAAAATGCATATTTCCTTCCTTGAAAAATAAAAATATTACTTATTAGTTATTACGATAAATCTTTAACATTAAAATCAACATGATATAATATTTATTAATTTAGACTTAATAAGAGCGCCCCGTATTTTCTTGTAGTCTGCAAACTTGACAACACGAATGCTGTTTATTATGCCCGGAGTGACGTATTATTTTTAACTGCTTGCAGTTGTTATAATACATAATAATAATATAATAGTGTCATTATTTAATTTGCTTATATGTATTTTAATTTTTTTAAATTATTCAAAACATTTTATTTTACGACTTAGGTTTATCCTACATTTATAAAAAGAGTCTAGTGTATTTTATTTTTTACTCGGGTATTTTATATCATAAATTATTATTTTAATTATGTACTTATTTTTGTTATTATATTATTATTTATTCATTTTTTTTGCAGTAAAAAGTGAACAAGTCAGCAGCAGCACAAACCTTTATCAAGAACAAAACGTTACTGATTTGATTACATCCAGCTACGGCGTAGGTCCCACTGACGACAATGGTAGACCGTTGTTCGGATTGAGAGCTCTGAGGAAAACCAACGCCAATCAATCGGTCGTGAGCGGTGAGTACAATATTATGCAAACTTCGCTGTATACTTACGCGTTTCACAGATCAATGGTCTATCTATATTTCTACGTTGCGCGTTGTTGTCATTGACACTTGTTGTTTCTTCTCCAGAGAACGATTCGTCGTCGTCTGTCCGTCGCGAAACCGAATCACCCGACACTCGGGCTTCTGATCAAAAACATAAGTCGTTCGGTCTGAGAGCACTTCAATCCGAGAACACGTATACGGTACAAGAGTCGTCGAGCACTGTGTACCAAACAGCGTCCGATCAAAAAGGCGGCGTCGATCAGTTGATCACCGACCATAAGGGCAAACCTCTGTTCGGGCTGAAAGCGTTGCAGAGCATCGGCAAAAACGAAGAAGAACCTATTTACGACGACATGCCGGAACCGCCGGTATCCCCACAGCTAAAGGATCTGGTGCTCAAGCACGAAAAACACGCAAGTACGTCATTTATATAGTGGTTAATGCTCATGGGCGCAACTAGGGTTAAAATTCTGAGGGGGGGGGGGCTTATAAAACTGTTTATTTAAAATAATCCATAGAGGGCTTATATCTAAATTAATAAGAGATATTTTGAGGAGGGCTATATATATTAGTCAGGGGGCTTTGTTTTTGTAAGAGTGATGTCTGCATAATATTAGGTTACATTTTATACAACGATCTTATAATTTTCCAAGTCTACCTATATTATTTAGTGTATAAAAAAGTATATAATATATTATTCAAGATTAATACAATTATTATTATATTTTGTTCGTATGAACTACATCACAAACCTATACCACAAACATTTTTACATAATAGAACTCGTAAAAAGTTATAATTAACATGTATCGATATAATATAGTACATACTGATACATATTTACTATATACTATAACTAACGTCTATAAGTTAAACAAAACTATTATGTTTTTATTGTATCCAAATCGAATAACGAAAAAATATTATGTTTATTTTAGAAGAAAGTTCGAAGTTGGAGTCACAACCTCGACAAAAACCAAAAGCAAAATTCAGAGATAGTTTTATACTTGATACTAAAGATGAGGGTTTGTATTCAACTTTCGAAGAAAATGGATTTACAGACCCCAACGAAATTACTTCGTTGCGTTCGATTATTAAAAAATCAGAAGATGATCAAAACAGTGGTATTTAAAAAAAATTATTGCGGATAATTGGTTTTCAAATAATTCATAAATATTTAAAATGTTTTAGAAACTATAGTTAAAAGTAAAAGTCAATCAACAGTATTTCAATCAAAGAGTGTTATGCGTTCCGATGGATCTGGAAACGTTTCAGTCACACAAGATTTCTTGAAAGGTTAGTACCATCACATGGCCATAATAATATATATTTTCAACTCTTGTCTTATTTATTTAATTGCGTAGTCTTATTAACTTTAATTTTGCAATAAAACTATTGTGAAAAATGTCTAGTTTATATTATATATTATGTTATGTAACAATGACACGTGATTGAGCGTTAGGCTAGGTGAAAATAAAACAAAATAATTCAAGTTGGACTTCGTCCAAAACGTAATTAAAACACAAAAAAACTCGAAGCACTTCAAAAGCCGTTATTTGTGTATGGCAACGGCAAGTGCTAAGACTAGTGCGACTACTAAATTATACGTTCAACTTAGTGCATCATATATTCATATATTTTTAAATGAAACCTTCTTGGGATTGTGTCTTGAATATTGGCCTAGTTTTTAGTTTTATAACATTTTCGTACACATGGCCCATAGTGTTTTTTCTTTTTATCGTAGCTCTTATAATATTTCAAATTTCACAAATACAATGGGAACATAATTTGATTTTATCAGGTACCTAATTTTTTGACAGACTTAACTATAATTTAATTTTTGGATGTTAGGTACCTATACGATTTGAACCGTTACCAGAAATATATTTAATATACTTAGAATATAATTCTATAATTCTGGTTTATGATGTAAAATTAGATATTCAAAAATAGATATTCACATGAATACATGACATAATATTTGATTTGTTATAGGTGAATTGTCTTCTGTGAATGAACAAGAACCATCAGGAAAACTTACTCGGGGACATTATACCTATCAGAGCCCAGACAATTTAGATGCCAAAAAGGGCATTGCTAAAGTCACTACAGTGACAACAGCTATCGGCAAAGATACTGGTCCCCAAATTACTGAAATAACCGAAGAGCTCAGTGAGAATGATCGTGTTGACGGAAATAAAGTAGTAAAAAGAAGCCGAACCAATGATAAATTTGAAAATATCCAGAAAAGGTTTAGCCAAGAAAGTTTTAGTCAAGACAGCAGGCGTTCGTCCAAAGAATTAAATGGACATGAAAAATCTGAAGTATCACCACAATCCACTCCAAGATCAAGCTTGGTGCGCGGAGATTCAATCAAGGCGCTTCAACATAAATTTCAACAAGCCACTGGTAATTTATTATCTATTGGGCAGTGATATTAATTCAACTTAGGTTACAAGTTGGCAGTTGCTGTAACAAATTTACTTTTTAAGTACAGTCGAACTTGGTTAACTTGAGCTTTTTTAATTCCAAATCATCAATATTTTTGCCGGTCCCTGCAATTTTCACATTATGGTATTATCTGTGGATAACTTGAACTTTTTGGACGGCCCCTTCAAACTCGAGTTAACCATATCCAACTGTAATTTGATTGTAAATTAATTACATTTTATTATAAGTACTTTATTCGTAATTTAAGTTACTTTTTTGTGGTGAAAATGAAAATGTTATCTAATTTCATATTTACGATTGTCATTTCTTGGCATTTCTTGTCTCCATCTTACAAATGCGTAACATACAAAATCTAGGCTCAGCAGATCACGTTTAGCTTTGTTAGTTTAAAAATTAAAGTAAATTGACCTATCATAAAATTGGATGGTATGTAGATTATTTGTGTTTGTAGGTGGCTTTTTTACGACAATTCAGTTTTTAAGTGAGTTAGGTATAAGCATTCTTAATTTACATTATATTATATAGATATGCAAAACTTGCTAAAAAATTGGACTTTTGTAAAAAACCCACATGCAAACACAGATGATCTTCTTACCATCAAGTTTCATATAAGGTCAATTCACTCTAATTTTTAAATTAATGAAACTAAAATGATCTGCTGATAAACTTGGTACCTATCTTACACACTTGTAAGACGGAACAACATATAACTGTATATAGCGTCCTCACTCCTCATAAGCTCTGGTAACATTTTTGAAAAAAAAAAATAATAATAAAAAGTTATTTAATATTTTAATTGTAATGAAGTTTCTTATTAAACTCAAAAGTATTATAACTTAACCAAAGAAAAAAAATTACTTGAGAATGATTTAATTACAATTTTGAAAGGTAATTCATAATGTAATTTAATTATCAAAAAAAGTAACTTCCCAATTCTACTATTAAGTATAATGTATTTAGGACATAGGAACCAATTTACTGTAGAGTTATATGTTTTCTTTAATTAATTAATAATTATTTATGGTACTCTTTTAATTTTGAACCATACTCTTTAGAATATTTTATATAGTTTTAATATTCTTATCACTCTAATCTCTCTTTATTATTCTGTGGTTATTCAATTGATACTGAATAATATCATCTTTTCATATTAAAGTGGAACAGTTTCATGTCTATTTTGGTTTTTCTCATGTATAAAATATTATTTAGTATCTTTTATTAGACATTCAATTGATACATAGTAAATTATAATAATTAGAAAAATAATTGTTTTATAAATTAAAAATTATAATAATATGTTAGTAGTATAGTAAGGAATAAACTTTCTAAAAATATTGGAACATAGGTAAAGATTTATGATTTTAATAAAAACTAAAAAAAAACATATTACTTATATTAAAATTTTTTAAAGTAATTTTTTTCTAGTGGTAAAAATACTATTATGCTTTAATTCTTTAATGCTTTATAGTATAATATGATAAATGTAAACCTAAACTAAAGAACTATTTTATATTTCAGTTTCATCTAGCTTGAAACAGAACAAAACGGCTAAATCTGAAATGTCTAGTAACTCACGACAAGTTGAAGAAAAAACAGTAACTACTAAAGTGAATACAACAAAAAACAGTGGAACTGCTACATCCTTCCTTGACAACAATTCAAGAGTGACTGGTGTACAAGATGTTTTAACCAGAATGCGAAATGCCGATCTAGGTAAACAATGATTAATAATATAAAATATAAAATATTAATATCATATGATATAATAAATTGTATTGATTAGTGATTACTTAGAAAATGTCTGTGCTAATCTGAAATTATTTTTTCCAAATATTATAGTTGTTGAAAGTGGTGATACCAATGAAGACATTGAAGCCCGAGCGTTACTTAACAAATTTTTGGGTGCATCAGTCATCCTTCATGGAATGGAACAAGGAAACAAATTGCCTACTTCAAATAACACTACAAGTAGCGCTGCGCTTGTTAACCAAGTTGAAAAACAAAGAGCACAGGTACAACTGTAATATTATATATACTTTAATACATAAATTATAATGTAAAATTAAAAACAAAATTAATAACATCAAAATTGGGGCATTGCTTGATATTATCTACTTGTTAAATATTCATATATTTCTGTATGAGTTATAAATACCTCATAATAATTTAATTTCTAACTTATTCAATAGGCACTAATGTACTTTATATTGATATTTTTTAACACATTATAAAACAAATAGGTACTTACACAATATTATTTATTATTATTCATACAACTACACATTAGTACAAATAGTGACAAATTGGCTAAAAATTAAACATAGGTATTAGGTATCTGATATTACCCGTATGACTATACAGACTAATACCAAACTTGGTAATAGATATCAGGCCAAAACTAGAACACAATAGTTGGAGAGTCGACGGCATAGTCAGCTGCAAGTTATAAATATTTTATATAATTATCATAAGAAATGTGTGTGTAACTACAAGTTAGAACGCAGATACACTGTGGGAAGTGGGAAATATACATTTAGATCGTTTCAAAAGAAAAATAAATATATTTTCTGAAAAGTTATCTTGACATTTTTCAATTTCAGTTTTACCAAGTATTATTAATATCAAATTAATAATTGTAAATAAATTTAATATAATTTATTTTGTATTTTTGCATCCAATAAGTATAAAAGTTCTGGCTGAATAATTTGCGATTTTTTATGTATGCATAATACTGTAAAAAAAATCTTATTTTATGGTATTTATATGTCAGAAAAACATTTAACGGTTGTGTTGATAGTCATTACACAATCTTAGTATTTTACAAATGTTAAAAATAGCTTCATCTTCCATATTTCGTCTTAATGTTATTGTTATTTGTAACTATAAAATAATTATTTAATATAATAAAAATTGTCTGCCTTAAAATTGAATTAGTTTACAAAAATGTTCATAATATTTATCTAATAGGTATATTATATACTTTAAAAAATGTACCCTTTTTAATTTAAGATAATTACTTAACAGCTTATACATAATAAATAAATTACTAGATATTTAAATTATCAGTTTAAGGAGTAGTTAAAAATTCCTTTTACATGATTCTCTGTACCTACTTCATGAGTATTAGTTTGTGTTTATTTATTCTGTCATAACTTTAAAATTGGATCTGGATAGGTACCTATTCGTAACCTTCATGGGACAATGATAGTTGATAATATTATATTAGGTGGTTATTTTGAATATTTTACCATAGTAGGTACTAGGTACCCATATCCTTCGGATAAAATATATTTTACAACCAAGACAAAACAGGTTTATTTATATTGATATAAAACTTTAAAACAATGCATATGTTTTTGTTTTGGTTAGTTTCTTAGTTTAGTTAGTTATATACTTATATACTTATTATATAGTCATAGTGTTTTAAATATAAAAATGATGATTAGGATAAACGTACAAAGTAGAACAAAACATTTAGGTACCTACTATTGGTGCGTATATGGCTATATATAGGCAAACAATGAAGTATGAATTATATATATTATATATATATATATTTTTTTTAAAATTTTTATTATAGAAATTCAATAATCTATACGGTATTTTTGTACAGAAAAAGCATTAGAAAAAGTAAAAAATAATGATAAAAAAAAGAGGCTTGTAAGTTGTAGGCTTGTGGTGAAAGGACAGAGACAGCACTTTGGTAAAATATTATAATATAATCTATTATTTGAGAACCGTTTGGCGTCTGCCACTAAATGATGTCACATACGAGTATACTATATATCAATAATGTATGTATTATAAATTTATAAATACGGAGAATATTTGAATTGCTTTGTGTTTTGATTACGGCGTCAACGCGCCATGGCGCTTAATTGTTTCCCTTGCCTGGTCGTGACGACGTTTTCGGGCATTTGCAGTGTATATTTCGTTTTAAACAATAAACGATCTTATAAGGAAGGATGGGGGGGCCACCTGCCCGTTATTTGGACGTCGTTCGCGAATCGCGATAAATAAGTAAAGACGAAATATGTTGAAAAAAAAAATCGACGTCTTTGTTCAGACGCACGTTTACCGAACATAATACAACGGTCAATAATAGTATTACTACTCTACTAACAGTTAATTTCCCTACCCGTTGGACAACGCATTTTGGCTTTGCGCGTTTCACGACGAAAATAATATTTGAAGGCAAATCCTATTTTGGTCAGCGCGGTGGTTCACTCGACGTCGAATGCTCCGTTGGCCACGCAGTTCAGTTTATACTTGGCTACACGCGCAACTATTTCTGTGTATATTGAGTGTGTCCGTGTCGCTGACAAAAATCGTTTTTAATTTTTTTCTCAGTAAGACGATAAGTGAGAAATTATTCTCACTTAATCATATTTCTCACATTAGATTTTTATTTTTCCGCTCGGTAAGTACCCACGTACAAGTGAGCGCAGTCCGACTTATTGGTGGTTCGCCGTCAATCAATCGATTTTTATTGTTTTACGTTTTATTGTTATCGCTAACCGGCGTAGTTTATAAATTATCATAATATATAGGTACACGATAATATAGGCTACCTACAACGACGTTTGGCAGATTGGTCTGATCGAGTATTTTATAATATAGGTAATAGTTAATAAAACTTAAAATTAATACAGATATGTGATAATAATAAAATATACGATTTTAAGTTGAAAGATAGACAGGTAGGTCATAAAGGTATTACCTACTCCAAAACCTTGCCAGGAATACGAATCGGGCGAACGCGTTTTGTTTTGCAGTCTGTTCTCAGAATGTTAATATTTCCATCCTAAATCTAAATTAAACACATTTAAGGGTTTTCGTTTTTGTTATTTCCAATGGGCAGTTGTGGATTTAACACATGGAAAACCCCAAAATCTTTGGTTCCATGAATATTATTAAGGCAATGTTTGGCCGTGTCCCAACGAATAAAACATGTTGCCAACTATTTTTACAAGTGAATTCATAAATTTGTATTTATGCGTATTGTACACGAGGGTCCTTATTTAGATTGACACCTGTTAACACAATATTGACCGGTTAAATAGAACAAGCTTATTGTGTGTACATTATAATAGCATAATATTATGAACATAATACTATTTGCCATTCGTTTTTTTTTTTTTTGTAGAAATCTCCTGTGATTAGGAAGAACCTAAACGAACAAGAACTCGATAATATTTGGGACGAAAAACAATTACAGATTTTGGTTAGTATCATTATTCAATCATTGTAAAGATAATTTACTTGTACGTTTATTTAACAAATGTTTAATTATTTAGTTGGAATCTTGCCCAGACTACGATCAAAGGAAAAAAATCAGAGCCAGGTTAAGGCAAATCATGGCAGAACATAAAGGTAACATAACTGCATTACAATTAATTTAATTACCAAATTGTCTCATGTTAAATTAGTAATAATTAAAATGATATCTTCGCAATTATTTCATTATTTTATTTACCCAATAAAATATAATATTATAATATTATAATATGTAATATGTATATTTTATTTACAAAAAAAGGACATTTTTATAAAAATATTTATTTAAAATCAAAATGAATAATTTCATCTTGGCCATATTGTAATCATTTTTTTTTATCACAACAGTACAATATAATTTAACTTTAAGATATCCAAAGTTTAGTTGTACAATTTTAAGAAGATAATAATGGTGTTGGATACTTTCCTACTTAATTTTTGTTGTTATTATTATTAGAATTAGATTTGTTTTTCATACCTGCCAAAAATATAATTGCTCAAAATATCTTTGTTATTTTATTATATACCACGCACCTAGGTGTAAAATATGTATAATAGATGAATTACAAGATCAACGTAAAAATAATTATTTAAGTATAATCAAGTAAAATCGTTGGAATACCAAATATTCCTATGGATAATAACATGTTACTGTGGATAAACGTCTTATAAACGTGTAATATTATTAGGTAGGTATTATATTTATTTATACGACCAAAATCTTACGTAAACAAGTATGTCATCTCATTTATAAACATTGTAGAACGATGTCGTCGTATAAGCTACATTAATATGTATAAATGTATACTGTACATATATTTGTATACTATATTCTATTATATATTCTTAATCGCCTACTATATATTTTTTTAAAACAAATTCCACTGGAATTCTGAGATTAGATTCTGGCATCATTTCATTTTGTAACTTAAATTCGGCATAGAGTTGATATTTTTATGTTGGCATTAGATGTTAGGTATATAAAACCAGGACATTTGAAATATTATATTTACGTTAATATATATTGTATTATTAACTATTTCGACGGTTGTTGGTTTTTTGATTGTACAGTATACTTTATAGTAGGTACCTACGATACTGTAATATACACGTAGAATGGATATCTCACGGATATCTAAATAATATTACTCATGGAGTAGATATAGTATGGATACTTGGGCTATCCATTAAATATCCAGTAGATAATATTTGCTGTGTGGGCACCTTGTTTTTTTTGTTTTGATAATGGCGGATGATGTAGGTATCTATTATTCATAATTAATGTAATTTCAGCGTGTACGGACGTCGTCGCCCTGGCTGGCCTTACAGACAACACCACGAGCAACGGAAAAAACGGTGAGTTATTGAAGCCTATGTGTAATTTAAATGTAAAACCTTTTGCGACCGCGGTCGATGACTCGGGTACTGAGTCGGGCGAGGAAGTGAACCAAAAGATATTGGTGCAAGTGCAAGGGGCCTTGGCCAATCTAGAGAGCGCGTTGCCGGCCCTGGACCCGCTCAGGCGTTCGTCCGTTGTCGAACTGCTGACGAAACTGCAGACCAGCCTGAAGTTGTCGTCCGTCGACCAGACCGGAAAACCGACGCCGCCGCCCCGGAAGTGCTGGAACCGGAAGACCGCGGGGCGGCAGGACCGACACACGGTCGGCGTATCGTCCGAGGAGCTGCAGGACGCCAGGCGATGGCTGGAGGAGAACGGATACGGCGGAACCGGGACGCCCGCATCCTCGACACCCGCAGCGGCGTCCGCACGCAACACGCCGCGAAGCTATGAAGTGGCCGCCCCAAAGACGTTCAGGCCAGTTAAATTCGTGCCGCCGCCGCCTAAACGCACCAATCACTTGGCTGAGGACTGCGTCATACCGGAACCGTCTAGACATGCGCTGCAGAACTGCAACTCGTTCGCATGTCCGCCGGCACAGCACGTAATAGTCGAAGACTTGGACTGCAAGAGACGTAAAACTTCCACCACGACGACTATATCGATACGTGATTCGTCCGACTCGTCTGCGGGTGGGTCATCGTCGTCGTCTTCTTCCGGTGACGACGACGACGACGAAGAAGGCAGATCCGTTTCATCGGCACAGCGATTGCTACAGTTCGCGTCCAACGATCATTGCCGCAAGTTACGGGTGCAGGGAAAGCGCGTGAAACTGAAACGCGGTGCGGCCGGTGAGCGGGAACGTTCGTCCGGAGACGACGATGAATACCGGCCGCGGCGCGTCCCGCACGTCAAGGAACCGCCGGCCACTACTTCTAGCGGCGGTGTGCCCTTGTTCGAACCTAAAACGGCCAACGATAAGAAATACTTAGCCCTATTGCGCCACCAGGCCGAGACGGACGAAAAAGCAGCCACAGCGTCGGCTTACAACCCGTTGCAGGGCAAACTACAGGGAAACTGGGGCAACCGTTTTGGTCGGATAAAGACGACGTTCGAAAGGAGGGTTGGCGGCGGTGCGACGACCACCGCGTCTGCCGCTGTGTCACCAAATAGGAACGTAGCGAAAACTTTCTGGCACGACATTTGCAAATGTCCATCGGATGACAGCATCAATTATTACCGATCGAAGAAGATTGCTTCGTTTAAGCCCAACGCCGCCACCGACCAGTGGGCGGGACAGAACCGTGGGTTTTCACACGGCGCCCGGTCCGCGTTCAAGCCGGTTCAGCAGCAGCAACAACAACAACAACAGCAACAACACCAACTTAAACAGCAACAACAGCAGTTCGCGCCACTGAAGCCGGTCCCGAAAATAGAGACGTCGTTATTAGAGCCACCCCGAACAGTCGCTTACCCGAAACGTCTGCCATTGTACAACAGTTCGGTAACCACGGCCCACAGGCCGTTCGTGTACTCAGACGCGTCCGACGAGCCGGTGAGTCCTCCCTCCCCGTATTACGAATGCGTGCCGCAGCCGGCCACTGTGGTCAGTCGGGTTATGGGCAGCCCACAGACGGCCACTTTAGTCAAGAGCAAGCAAAGATCCGATCAGGTTGGTGGCGGCCCGACTCAGTTGTATACGTCGCCGTCGTTAAAAACGATATCGGCGCCGGTCCGCCAGCCCGTGCCAGCAGCATCGTCGGTAAAAGCGATTTCGGCACATCACAAAAGTCAGCCTTCTACTGCGCCCAAACCGCCGACTAGGAGTCCGCGGGTGGTGACACAACAGAGGTCGCCTACCACCTCGCCGGTGCGCATGCCGTCCGTCCTGCAAAAGTCCGAGTCCTGGCACCAGATGATCGTAGGCCAGAGCAGAGCGGCCGCTCGGTCACCGCTCCCACACATACCCGCGGCCGCGCCGGTCAGACACGCGTCCGCCCCGTACGAGGGTTTCATGCAGTGCAAACGAGAGATCGCACAGAAGCAAAGCATTGTACGGCAACACTTGCTTTCCGCCACCGAGTCCTCGTCCGCCTGCAGACGCACGTCTCCGAAAGTGGTCAAACTCAACGACGACATTGACAAAGTGGATGACACGTTCGAAAGCCTTTTCAAAGAGGCCACCAGACCGTCCAAATAGCGCCGGCCAGTCGTTTCTAATTTATGCGATCGTATTTCACAATACCAGTCTGCCCCCACCCCCCACCCCAAACACAATATATATTATTATAATGTCTATAAATTTTATTATTTTTTTTCGTGATATATTTTGCATTTCGTTTTTATTCTTATTCTATATGTTATATATATATATATATTATACGATAATTATTATTTTATACAGCATGATGCGTGCACTTTAGGTATATAATATTATTATGTTTGCGCATTTTTTTTCTAGTCACAACAATAATACTATGTCATTACGTTATATGTATTTAATATTCTAAACTATGTTTCCTAATCGCGTATATCGTTTAACATGTATTTCTTTAATATATTATATACTTACATATATATACACACATATTACACACATTACATCACTGCATTTTGAGGATATCCGAGGAGCGAGTGGATAACATTAAATCGAAGAGTGTCTATTCATCTGTAACAATTCTTCGTGTCTCTATGTGCGCACTGCGTTGAACACCAATAAGTACGTTCTTGTGGTCGTGTCGTTTTGCGTGTGTGTTTTTCATTTAAAAAAGTATTCGCATGAAACCATAACAATATATACAATAGCATCCGAACTTTTCTACTTTACGGGACACTCTTTTTTAGGTTTTTTTGAGAGGGGGGACGCCAGGCGCTGCGCTCGGACAAAAAAATCGGAAATATCCCTCGACTTGCTGTGCAACACCACCTCAAGTTGGTCACAGGGTAACCACCGTATATCCACTCATATAATTTTCCCAACTGTTTATATATACCAAGTGTCGTATACCTTCGAAACTATGTCCGATTCTGACTTCATTATCGTTTTCAGTGTACTCAACTACATAGGTTTCAAAAAATAATTGCAAAAAAATAAAAGGTGTCCCGTAAAGTAGAAATATTATACCCAGGGCAGTATATTATAGTGATTGCTCTTTTGTGCTATAAATAATGATATTATGCTCTCGTAAAAGTCGTGTGATCATAATAATTTACCATCATAACATTATCCCATATGTGTGTGTTGTTGAATCCGCTCGCTCGATTGTCCTCTAGTGTGTATATTATTGCAGCAGAATGACGACTGCAGCTTTTTCCTATCACAAAAAATGCCGCATGTTTTCTTCTTGTTTTTATAATATTTTGTATTAAAACGATATTTAAGCATTTTACTATACCTACTAATAATAATAATATTTTTAATTCAACCCATGGTCTGACGACCGAACGTTTGATGATTTTTTTTTTTTGTTATTGTGTTATTTTTTTATTTTTTAATTATATTTGAGACATATGATATATATATATATATATATATTAATATGTACACGTGTATACGTATGCACAATTTTCAGCATTGTACAATATTGTTTAGCATTTGTGTGCGATGTCAAATTGTACTTATTGCTTTTTACAACTTTTTTTTTACTTTTGTTATAGAAGTTACCGAGTCGAATTCGACGACCGTGTCCAGCAAAACCGGAACTGGATCGTATGTAAAAACTGAAGGTTAGATAACAATCAATTTAATTGTTTAGTTGAACGTTAGTACCTATTTAAAATCCTTTTGATTTTTAGTGCATACTAGGACAACAACTTCTAGTAACCGTCTGACTAAAGGTAATTGGCGGTTTTTGTTTTTATTGATTTAAATAAATTTTTCAACGTCACATGTAAATACTAATTTCAAAATTACTATGTTTACAGCAAATAGCGTTAGTTCTTCACCGTTTGCCAAGTTCCAGCAACTCGAACGCCAGAACTCGGCTCCAAAGTAAGTAATTTGAATTATTATGTCGCAGTTAAATATTAAGATTAATTGTATAAAAAAACTCTTCGAAACCCACCTATCGGATTATTATTATTTCAAATACTAACATTAAACTAAACGCGTAACTTGATTTATTGAATTAAATACATAGAAAGACTGATATAAATATTGATATACTTTCTAGCTTCATAATAATAATATTACATGTTCTTGATTACTTTATTTAACTCTAATTTGGTTCTGGTTGTTGGATAAAAATTTTAATTTCATGTGGGAAATTGGTATACTTAATCTTAAAATCAACGTCTTATAATATTGTTTTTAAAAATAAAAATAAAATTAGAAAATTATTACCATGAGTTATGAATAAATGCTAATTAAAAGTCATACTTAAACGATGTTGTGCAATATTTTAGTATTCAATAATTGGTTGTACCTATTGGTTCACATTCCACATAATTGTGTGTAGGTTACATGTTTGATGAATTGTACGTCATAAAATTTTTTATATCATGGGACACAATTAAACTTTTTTTCAAAAATTATAAATTAAAAAAAATAAAAGCGATCACTTTAAAATATATTTTGTTATTGTTGATGTTTGTTATAAAAATATCCTTTCGACTGTTTTATAGGTATAAAGTGGTAGGTACCTATAAATATCAAAACCATAATACGCAGGCTAGGCTATAATATTATGTATTTACGATATACCTGCCTAATTTTTTTTTATAGAATATTATATATAAACTTTTCTATGTTAACTTCGGCATGTCATGCTTGAATGAATTTTCTACAATAACATATAATAATATAATGGTAACGTATTCGGGGCGTTTTGCTTATAGCTCACAAACGCGTCCTTGCTATAAATTCACCGACCCCGCCTTGGCGCGGAGCGCTTCGTCAATCAAAGATCGCCTACTCAACTGGGTTAAAGCTCAGACGAAGGAATATAAGGTATACATTTTTGTTGTTTTCGTTTTATCAGTTTAGACCGCGTGTGCCTAATATATCATAATAATATCATGTACAATACACATAGTATATATCATGTAGACATGTAATATACAACGTATGACGTCACGGCGGTGTATATTTGTATTTTATGTACTTATGCAGTATGCACTATTATAATATATGAATAATCATAGGCGTGCGCAGACTTCAATTTCTGGTCGAGCTTGGGCAATTATAGTGCTCCTAATTTTTTTTTTAACACATCGACATACATGTTGATTTATTAACCTATTAATGTCTATATATAGTACTGTATAGTTATTGTTATTTGTATTTAGGTGTATGTTTTTGTTAAATACTTAAACGAATAAAATGTATGCAGTGGTACACACAAATATTTTTGATCTGATTATACTTTCACGACAAATTCAATTTCCATGATCTCCACCAACGTATAATTATAATAAAATATATACGCACATTTTACCATGCCCCTGAAAAGTTTCAGGGCTCGCCCGGTGCGCACGCTTATGTGAATAATAATATGTATTAGAATATCTAAGACATAACAGAAAATAACAGCACAGCATTAGTGATAATTAGTAGTATATACCTATACATGTATAATATATTAATATCCTAATAACAATTGGTAACAATTATACGCGTCAACGCATATGGCTTTATTATATCAATTAATATTGGATAAATTACAAATATTAGGTATACATTTTGTTGTTATAACGATGATGCATGTACAAATTAATCGTTTTTTATTTTATTAATTTAATCGTTTTTGTTTGTTTTGCCTATATATTTTATTAACCACGCTGTTTGGGACCTCATAATACGACTTACAAAATACGCGGTGCCTAACTATATACCTATTATATTATTATAACCATTATAATTTTGTTTAAGCTTCACCATTGATATTTTGTGCGATTAAGTTCGCGTTTTCCAACCAATGTTGTCATTAGATGCGTTGTGTTCGACGTGATTATAGTGTATTAATTTATTTTTCCTTGTTGCATGTTTTCCACGACGTTTAGAACCTCCAAGTAACAAATTTCTCGACGTGTTGGAGTGATGGTCTTGCGTTCTGCGCCCTCATCCATCATTTTTACCCGGAAGCATTCGACTACGATAAACTAACACCCGAAAAGCGAAGAGAAAATTTCGAAATTGCATTCAAAGTAGCCGAGTGAGTAGCACGTTGAGTAAATAATAGCATTATTTAGTAGCACATTGTCTTTGTACTACTATAACAACATACTAAATAGATAATAATGTTATATATATATACCGACATTCGCACAGTATGATTGTGTTTTTTCTGTAACGTATTTTTACTTTTACAATGATCGGTAAATTTTATTTTCTGTGAACGTTGATGGCGAAGACAAAAGATCAAAAAATTTCGATTTACCCTATATAATGGCTACATTATAATATTATTATGTAATACATTATATATCTATTGGCCATGAATCATGATAAAGTTTTAATATTATAGTTCCGATAGGTTTTCAGTACCTACCACAAGAGGTGGATTACAAATATTTAATCGTGTAAGCGGTCTAGACAATATGTATGTACCCATACCTAATGTACACCCATCAGGCACGGTTCCTGATACCCATATGGGTTACACTATGTACCGCCATACGTCCTACATTGTACCGTATAAAATATCGTGTCACTTCATTATACGATCACAATATATGCTTCCTTGTCCATTTAATTTGCCGGACAGTATTAATTTTGACTTTGTTCGCTTCTCAGGGACGAAGCAGGTATCGCACCGCTTTTGGACGTCGAAGACATGGTCGTCATGAGGAAACCCGACTGGAAGTGCGTGTTCACTTATGTGCAGACTTTCTACCGGCGATTCCACAACGATCCACGATCCGTCAAACCTTCGTACTTCGAATGATGATTCCTGTTTCATCGTCATGCAGCTACATTTTTGAATGCAGTTCGCTAAAAATTATTACTATTTTATTGTTTTTACTTGAATTTTGTTAAAAAAAAAAAATCTATCATAAACCGTATCGTACCCCTACTATATTTATACTTGGTTAATTCGTCCGCTCGATTGATCAACAAGTGTAGGAACGATTCGTACCTATATAATATTTATATGTGTTACATGTTACATTTTTATTATTTTTTTTGTTTTTGCTGTACATTATTGTACCTACCAATCTAAAATAGTGGGTTTGATTTTCGGCTCTGCCTACATATTTTAAATATTTGGTAGATTACTAACTACTTAGTAATTTAGTATATTATGTATTGTTTTTTTACTCATACCCTCCCCACTAATTTTACAATAATAAATTACTGCTGCCAGTAATATTTCCACGATTGCTCCGGTTAAACGCTAAAAATGATGAATGAGGCCTGTAGGTGATATTATATTTTATCATAGTTTAAATAATTAAGTTATTATTATAATAGACCATAATATATAATATATTTATATGTATAGTGTATACTCGAGCGTCGTTACAACAATAATATAATCTAATATTATTATTTTTACATTTTAATCTCGTCCCTCTCCCTATTATATTTTATGCGAACCACAAGGCGACTTGGTCAAGGTCTTAAAAAACTAAATCAGTTGATTAATTAGGTAGTATATACCTATACATATTATTTTCATCACCCTTTCAAACAATTCGGTATGTTGTTAGGATAATTTTAAACAGCCGATTTCGGCATTGACCAAAAGATAATTAAAATAATATTATATTATTGCCCACTCAGCAATGCCGTAAGAAAAAGTGATAATAATATTTAGTATTGTCTTTGTTAAAATGGCCATCGTGTATCTACATATATTTGTATACATATAATAATATATTTACATGAAATAAATATTATTATATATTATATTAAGTGAATCGATTAACAAGACTAATCTCGATGATAATATTATATAAGCAGAACAACACATATTATTATACTACCTAATTTCCTATATTAAACATTTTTAACTATATCTTATTATTATATTTTATTTTTTGTATATACAATAATAAACGTATGCATATTTTATGTATTATTTTCAAAAGAGCTATACAATTATTAATCTAATATTATATATAAAGTATAATAATATTACCTATTTAACAATTTTACGTTTACCTTTAAGTAAATATTTTTTTTTCTTTATACTTTCTATATTTTATGATATTGTGTATCGAGTATGTATGATATAGATGCATAAATATTACATAATACGGTGTAACTGTTTAAGGTATATAATATGATGCCTAATTATATTTAATACACGCCTATATTATTATTATTATTTTTTTTTTTTTTTCCTATACTCATGGTTGAAATAATGGTAAATAATAAATATGGTTGTATATTTCAACTATGCCTATACAACAATATTTGTCTATAAAAATAGTATTATTAATACCTATAGGCTATAGGCTATAGGTACCATAAAGTACATTAAATTAATTATTTTTCTCAAAAATATGATTATTAATATAATTTATATTGCTTTCATTGAAACGATATTGGCAAGATAATCATAATTTATTATTCTTTATCCACCGGTACTTCTAAGAATATTTGATTGTGTAATTGTTGTTTCTTGATAATTGCTCATATTTTAAAATAACTTTTTATTTATTGTTTTGTTATTGAATTATTTCAATGTTAGTTGAAAAATATTTGAATGAAATATGAAAATATGTGTTTAACTATAAATCCCCAGCAGTGTTACAGTATATTTTGTAAAATTGTTAACAATGGTAGGTATTAGGTAAATAGTAACAAAAGAGGTATACTGATGTACTTAGGTACTTAATATCTATTATATAGAATACAATTTAAAAAAATTACTTTATACTTGTATTCAAATACTTTGTGAGTAAAAATTACATTTCTATATTAGTATTTTTAATAAGTTATGAGACTACTGGTGTTAATATCTCAATACTTTTTTAAAGTATTTTTTAGAAGACTGATTTCTTTAATATTCTATGAAAAATCATTCATATTTTTTGAAAGTTTACAGGTTTATAATAATTTCTGTCATGCCATCAATTTGTATTCACCCTTTTTAGGGTTCCGTACATTAAACGGAAGCCTATTACTTAGGCTCTGCTGTCCATCTGTCACCTGGCTGTACCTCATGAACCATGAAAGTTAGAAAGTAGAAATTTTCACATATGTATTTCCGTGGATGCTATAACAACAAATACTAAAAATCCTTTTTTTCTTTCGAGTTAATCAAGGGACAAAGGAGGAACCGCATTACCATTACTTCTCAATACTAAAAATCCTAGAATATATAATGTAAGAAGTGTTGCCAACATAGCTGATGATGGTACAGAACCCTTTGTGCGCAAATTGGACTTGCACTTGGCCGGTTTTTTATAAAATTGTCTGATAAAACACACAATATTGTTAGTATTTAAACATGAACTTTATTAATACAACCACTATGTATATAAAATATAAATATATAATTGAGTTATATCACTTATTTCATATTTGTAATATTGCATTTTAAAATAATTCAGTACCTATACAGCTACATAGCTACATGATAATCACCACGAAATTGAAAAATTTTATTATTAATAATTTTAAATACAATTTGTCATTTATTACAAAAATTTTTTAAGAAATTAACATCCATATTATTATCTCACTGATTATAGATAGAAGAAAAAGTTTAATATGACCAAATATATTATAATTTATATACAATAAAAAATCGTAAAATATGCATTTGATATATTAAAAATATGCAACAAAAAAGGCAAAAAAATATATGACACTTTAGTACAACTAGTCACAAATACTAAAAAATAGTGTTTTTCAATCGGTCTTAAAAACTATATCAAAAAATTCTTTGACATAATGTCGTTTTGCACTGATAGTTAGTATTTTTGCCTTTAAGCATTTTGAGTGACAAAATGCAAAATAAATTTGTATCACAAACAACACTTAATGCGTGACAACAACTAGGTGTCATTGGTGTCAAAACATAGAACATACACTAATTTTACTGTAAGTAGCAAAGTTATAGAATAATCTTAAATATTAAACGTAATCTACTGTTGCAGTATAATATGAAAATTAATATGAGATATAAAATAAATTACTATTCATATTCCCTACCCAGTAAATTAAATACTAGGGTATTTGTTGAATGAATAATATTCTATTTTCTTCTCTCTCCAACGACTACTGCTAAAATATACCATATCTTGCTTTCTACGTGTTTTTTTATACTCTGTCCCACAGAAAAGCAACTCGTTTTGGGATGTAACTGATGGTATTGAACGTCCTTGGCACTATTACCCTCAATCAAACATAGTTTGTATTTAAGTGCTATACAACGGTGCCGTCCAGAATGTTTGAGTGAGGGAAATAGTGCCTCAGGTCATTCAACACCATCAGTTACGAGTTCCTTCTTTCATGGGACAGAGTATAGTTGAAATATTATGCAATAATATGTATTTCATTCAAAATATGCAAAGTAAAATAACCACATTTTGCTTAAATGTAAAACGATTAGAAGTTACAAAATAAAACATGATGATGCATATAAATCCTAACCCTAATAATGATTCTGTACCTATAGATCTCAAATATATCATAGTATTATGCAGTTACATCTTAATACTCTAATTGACGAAGTATAAGTGATTTTAAAAGCCTAGCTTCACAGGTCACATTGTTCAACTCTTTTTTGCCAGTCGATTCCTCTTCATCAGGCATTGTTGCCACCTCCTTGCCGTGAACTAAAAATTAAAATACAAAACCATAAACAAATCAGTATATTATATTTGTTTGATAATGTTTATTAATAATTTCATATATTACCATGTGTAACAGAATGATTTTACATACGAGTAGTTATATATGAAATAACTTTTGTTCTAATCAATATTTTAAAAAGTTTTCTGTTATATAAATAATTTATGGACGCTTGTGGTACAAGTATAGTATACAATTTTTTATTTTATTTTTTGAAACTTAAGTTAAAATTTTATTAAATATTTAAAAAAAAAAATTGAAAATAGTAAATTTGTAAATATTATATTTAGATAAATGTTTATTTAAGTCAAGAAGTTTATTTTTTATAATTTTTAATTTAGAAATTATACAATCCACATAATATGAAATCAGAAATTATATGATAATTGATAAGCATAAGTGATGTTCTCTCTATATAATATGGTGACTTAATGTTTTGAGGGTAGAACCTAACAGTGAAGGCACTTCGGAGTGAACTTTTTTAAAAATATAATTTTTGGGAATTATCAGACGTAAAAAAATCTTGAATTATTTACTATCCATATTATTTTCATAATTTTTTTTATACATTTAACTATTATCAATTTTTCATTTTTCATTTGTCAGGGATTTCTGTTACATGCTGTATATTATGGTGTGTTACATATTATATTGTGTTCAACTTACATTCACATTGGTTAAGAAACACTAAACATTCATTGTAAAATGAATCTCTCATGACGATTATGTGTTTTGTCATGTTTTCAATCAATGACAACATACATCGTTTAGCATAAAACCTGAAACAATATTGTTTTAATATTACTACCAAATAGTAAAAGCAAAATAATAATATGTTTTAATCTACCATGTGTCCATTCCCAGCTTTTTATTATAAGGTTCTAAACTTTTAATAACTCTTGAAATCCCAAATTCATAATTTCCTTTTGAGCAGTATAAGGTTCTAGAAATCATACATTTTTTACTCTCACTTTAATTATTAAAAGTTATGTATTTTACCCAATAACTAGATTGACTATACAAAGGTGAAAAACTTTTTTTTCGGGCTCTTGATAATATAGTCGCTCTTCTTCCTTTTCAATTTTTCTCATTAACTCTTCAGCTTCTTCGTTTTGTGCAGTCATTATATGAGACACACATAGGTTGGCTAATACAATGGCACTCACTGACAGAATCTGAAAATAGATATTGATCATACATCCAGTTAAATTTTTTTTAATGATTAGAATTTATTTTTTTAATAATGTGTAATTATATTTACATTGTTGTAATTCTTTTTTACAATTGGTTCATAAAATGCAATTGCTTCTTTGAATTTTTCTTGCATAAATAAAACATGAGCTACATGTAATCGCCATGTATCATTTTCATTACAGAACTCAACGGACTTATAAAATATAGTTTCTGCTTGAGCATAGTTTTCTAGATCCCAGTAGATTTTTGCTTGAGCCATCGTGACTGGTATAAATCTACGTAGTATTTAAAAGTAAATTCTAAACAAAGGAGTATCTTATAAATGTATGTATACTTTTCTAGAGTATTTTCATAATCAAGTAAAGCACTCTTAGCTCTTTTATCATCTCTGGCTTCTCTTGACTCTTGTACGGATCGTGTGGCTTTACGCAAAGAATCAACTAATTTATTAGCCATATTGTCAAGTTTGCGATATGCTTCATCGGGGGAAGATTGTTGTGCGATAACAGCATCCACAAATTCCCGTATATACTAAAAATAATATCAATAAATAATAATGTAAATACATCGTGTCAGACTAATTATTTGTTTTTACGTTCGATAGATATTTATCCTTGACTGGTGAATATGTTGAAATGACGTCAGAAGCCAAATCATGGTATCCATGTTTGCAGTATAAAATCATTAGATTTTGTAACGTTTCTTGTGGATAAGTTGACTGCTGCATGAGAAACTGTAGTTTATGAAACCCTTGTGTAGGCGACATGTCCATCGAACACAATGCCTGGTTATGCAATGTGACCGAGTCCAATTCTTCTTCCCATCTTGGTGGCATGTCCGTCATTGCTTCCCTTGCACTATCAACTGAAAAAGAAAATGTCAGGATCATTTACTGAATATTGTTTGAATATATTATTTTTTATTTTACTGTCGTTCTTTTCAAACTGGATTGCAGCTTTCAAATTGAACGCTTCAACCAAGGCTGATTCATGAAGTGTCAGAGTGTTACCGACACTACGAACTTCAATCCCTTCAGTAGTCATGCCAATTCCCAGTTCAGGGTGTTCTCTTATGCCTCTATCGATAATATCACCTTCAAGTAATGTATAATTCTGAATTATTAATTACTAATAACAGTTTCTATTTTCTAATATAATCATAGACCTTATACTAATAGACGGGCAATAGTAGCAGTTCGAATGATAGGATGAAAGGACGCTGCTGGCGGTACACCGTGTACTGCGCACATGCACTTTAATGAGTACAATATTTTTAAAACCGTACCAGACGCAAAGTACGATAAAACATAATGTATTCTATGTGTAGTGTTTAGTACGATAAAATATTATAAATAATAATACATATTTTGTACTTTGTAGTTTAAATTAAGGTCTATTGTCTATGCTTAAACTACATAAGTCACAAATAAGTACCTATGCAATATTATTTTATACAATAGAGATTGTACAGTGGTAAATCTGACATAAGATCTTGCTGCATCACTGTGTTATGTCTCACCGCGGCTCATAGTGCATATGGTATACGGAAGGCTCGTCTATTAGTATAAGGTCTATGAATATAATATTATTAAAAGTCAACCTATGTGTTTCAGTGATGAGGTGAAATCCTTTAGTTTGTAATAGCACAGCGCAACACTGTATGACAAATGGGGCCTGTAGCCAAGCATTGTTTGTGCATTTAAAAATTTCTGTAATGCTTCTTCATACCGGCTCTCCTAAAGAGATTATTTTGTATAGGTCAGTCCTTTAACAAGGTATCAAAATTATTAGCACACCTTGTAGAGAAGGCATCCGTAGTTGATGTCTGTGTCCGGATCATCATTAAGCCCAGAATTGGTTTCCAACAAAGACCGGGCACCCGCTATGTCTTCCATGCCATATCTAATTGCAGCAGTTAGTTTTCGAACCTAACACCGTAACACAGAATAAATACAAGTACCATAATTACTCGCATTGATCATACTTTATTTTCATAACCACTCGTAGTAATTCCGTTCGCTGCTCTCAGAGCATCTTCATATCGTCCAGCAGAGTAAAGTGATTGAGCATGTTGTAGCTTATAATCAGTCTCCTGTGGCCATAGTGCGGCTAGCTGTTCATATATAGTTGATGCGTTTTGGAAGTCATCTGTATAATAGTAGCAGTAGGCTAATAAAGATAAGCCAGGCCTCGTCTGAATGCATTTAAAACGAATAAGTTTTAATTATCTAAAAATATGTATGAACAATGAACATGTTATTTTTATACTTCACAGTATGAAATTTACATTTCTATTGTTATCAGACATGTTGCTAATGATTTCAATAACATCATTATACTGTTTTTCTTTGATCTATATCATAAAAAAATCACAAATTGTGTTTAAATAATGTAATAATAATAATAATACAAATAATCAACTTTTTTTATAGTTTTATTTTTGGATTTACCAATGTGTAAATAACTGCAGTGTAATTACCATCAGCAATTTTTGACATTTTAATTAAATTTTTACAGAAAGAAATTAACAATAATACAATAGTAAAACAATAAAAAACAAAAAATAATATTCAAAGGTTATGAACCTTATAGAATATAAAATAACATTATAGAAACATGGCCATCACAAATGTGCATGGTAACAATATAGTAAGTTGCTATGGATACCGTGTCATAACAATATTTTAATAAATACAATTGAATTTGTAGAATTTGTTGTGTTATCACTTTTTAAGAATAGTTTAAAAATAATAATATTCGCTTTTACAGTCTTATTCACCACATATACAGTGGTATGAAAAAAAAAAAATTATTTATATATTCTAATGATTGTTCAAGCTGATTTTGTACTCATTGTATCAGCATCGCGAATCATAGATAAGTTTAAATCAGAGTCACTATGCGTCAAATCGGATTCCATAATGTCTTCTAATATTTGTGTATTAAGGCATGCCTCCTTTATATCAACCTATTGATATTAAAATAAAATAAGTAATTGAGATTTATTTTTAAAACTTAATAGGTAATGAAACCTAAATAATAAATAATAATAAGCTTTTTAAAAACTGTGGTTTATACTAACATTGCTATTAGCAAACATTGGTGTAGGCCCCAAAGGCGGCACTTCAATCAGCGGCGAAGGTTTATTTTCTTTGTTGTCACTCCAAGACTGCTTTTTACGGATTGGTGGTCTCATTGGACTAGTCGCCATGTCTTGACAGCTTATACCATTTATAATGTGATGATTTTTTATTAAAGACTAAAAATAAAATAATATTTATTTATTTATTTTAAGTTTCAACACCCCAAAGGGGTAAAAGTTAATTATAATTTATAAAGTGTGTATTAAAAATTATATGATGTAAATTAATATTTTCACAAACCGTTTTGTGGAGGTCTATCAATTTGCAAGCTCTTCCTAGTATATAGACTAGATTAACAATTTTCAATGTGACTAGACATGTAAATGTAAAAATTAGTAGAATTATGGAAGCTAGTCTTCCATCAATAGACACACATCTAGTTAGAACCTTAATCATAACTACGCCTAGTGGAATTGGGATGAAGCCCATTCGCCTTGCAACCAAATCCGAGTGATCAGTAAACGCCTGTAAGACAAATTGGATTAATTAAAAATAAATTTAACAATTCGGTAAACTATGAATAATCACCTTTTTATGACGTGACTGTGCAGTATCATAAGCAAAGCTCAATACATAGTCACTGTACACTGACAAGTTTATTTCATTGAATCTAGTAATGAATGCATGTTTTGTCCAATCAATTAACATTTCTGATATCATGACATACATGCAGTCAAGCATTAACTCCCAAAATGATTCTGAAACAGTATAATAAAATATAATATTTGAAAAAATTACAAGAAAATAAATCTTAATCAAAGAAACAAAAATCAAAACCTTAAATTATTTTACAGACAAACATCACAGATAAAATAAAAACAATACATATAGTAATATTATTTAATTTGTTTGGAAAGATAATTTTAGACATTGGCACATTTCTTTTAATTTGTATTCATAAAATAAATTGTTATCTGTTCATAGTGAAATAATTATTAAATACAAACCACTAGTCCATTGGTATTCTTTCATTGTTTGCACTACAACTATTAGTAATAATATGAACAGATGAAATCGTTCACGGACATCACTGCACGATAATTGGAACAAGTTTGTTTTGTCAAACTTTTTGAATACACTTCCTTTCAACTCTACAAACTAGTAAAAATAAAAAAAAAAACGTATTCAGTTATACAATTGCACTCACAGTAAAATATGAAAAAACATTATTTTTCACATTACATTATTGGACATCATGATTGCTAGTAATGCCTTGTGACTAGAATTAATGGCGACATTCAATGTGGTAGCTTGGCATAATACAAGTATACTGTGTAAAACTGATATTGTATGTCAAGGAGAATTTTGGATTGGTTTTAGAACTTTTACTATGTTGGAATTTAATATTAAAATACCTGAGGTACATTTTAAAAGGATACAGACATAAAACACAGCAATAATAAAATGTGGTAAAACTCCAAAGTGTTCACGCCGGCTGGTCTTTGGTTCAGTAGCGGTCCAAAATAATGCATCCAAAATGTCTTGACCAAATGACGAAAATAACCTGTCTCCGACCTTAAGTTGTAAAATATTATAAACATTATGTTCACAAATAAAATGTAGTAAACTAAAAGATATTTGATAATTACCTCTAACATATTAAAAAATATATACAACTTAATAACTGATTGGCTTTTAATTACATGATACATCATTGATGTATCCCATGGCAATAACATCATCGAACATGTTATTAGTACCGCCATCTTTAATAAGTCACATGTCTCTGCTGCAGATAATCGTTTGTTTTTACGTCTGTCCCTAAAAAATAATTTGCGATGCATTTCAAATAATTATAACCGTTTGATGATACTTACTTAAATTTTGAGAAGGAGCTACAAATTAATGATTTTAATGCTACTAATGCCCGTAATGGTAGGAATGTATAGACAAATAGGAATGAATCTGCACACTGAAATTATAACACAATAAAGTTAAATCTATAGACTACCTGGTAACTTACAATATGTTATATACAATATGCAGTAGCGGCTATCATAGGCACCCCTTTCATAATTGGGGTGGGTGGGTTGTAACTATTGGGTTTTTAAAATGAACTTTAAATGTTAGTAGGTTAAAAAGTTTTTTGTGAAATGAGTAATTTTTTAGGTTACCCGAAATACTGGTAGGGGGTAGGTACTAGTTCATTTTAAGTGAGCACCTGTTATATTTGTCGAGATAGCCACCACTGACAATATGTAATATGTTATAAACTACATTTAATAATTGTAAAACACTAATTGAGGCCTGCACACCTGACAAAAGCCATAGAACATGAACCGTTCTACTTCTAAGGGTATTTTCATAAAAGTATACACTTTTTCTCTTCTGTCTGAAAATTCTTTTTCGTCATTTTCTAGAGAATAGCCACGCTTAAATTCTACACTGATAAAATCCCACAAGGAACCTAAAAAAAAATTAAATAAATGTATAATCATTTACATGAATAATTAAATAATATTTTGTGTTGTTTAAAAGTAAGAAGTTAGCTTTAAGGTAATAGTGAAAAATGATTAAGAATAACAAACATTGAAATATTATATTTAATTCAAATTTGAGGGACTTATTCAAAAAATACATTCATAATGTCTCAATTAGTAAAAACTTGGCATTACTCTTCAAGATTAATACAAGATTGATATCTAACCCTAGATGATAAATATTGTTTGATTATAGAAAATATTTAATTACCTATAGAGTATAGACAGTAACTGATAGATAATAATATATTATATACAAATACGGTGTACCTAATATCGAGAGTATTTATATATTTTGTTATGTTTCTACCTATTATATTTTCAAATGTTAAAACTTTAAATAGCTATAGTTAGGTATAATATTTTTGGTTACTGAATATGTTATCACTTATCTGTAACTTGTACATTTTAATGGGTCTTCAATCCATATTTATTTTTAACACTACTTAATTACTATCTTAATTATTATTTTGAAATGTATATTTAATTTTTTTATGCAAATCTTGTATAATTGTTGAGCTATCAGTTTACACCAGAAACTAATAAAAAAAAAAAAAAACAACTAATTAATTTGACTGGTTTTTACATATGAAACATTTTAGAACCTACATTTACAGCAAAAAAAGCAAAAAAGAAAATAATTTAATTAAGTATGATCAAATAATTGTTAAAAAACTTAGGTAATCTTAAACATATTTCAGTAGCCTCACATTAATCACATTTAAAAATTTCACAGGGGCTCGCAATTTATAGTGACGGGTAGAACACAAAAGTAAATAGTAAATTGCCAAATATGAATGAGAATCACAAATCAGGGCGGTTTGAGTCGAGTGGTATGGGCGAACGTACCAGAGTTGCTTGATTTCTTGGTGGAGCTCTCGACTTTGCCCATTTCACGAAATATGATTAAAACTCGCCTTCACTCTGGTTGAGTATGGTACCGGCTTAACTCGACTAGGCAGTGTTAGGCGAAGGCGACAAACAACCGATGAAGATGGACGCTGTATTTAGTCATGAGTCCAACGGCGACAGGGTGACTGCACTACTGCAGCAGTGTCACAGTGAGTAGATTAGCAGAAGTAGTCACTCGACCCGCGTGATATCATCATTATCACTGTCGTGGTTGGAAGTTGAGTGATAGCACTTATCCGAAAATGATAAGGACTCGAAAAATAAATAGATAATAAATAATGATGAGATATTGAGATAATGTATTCGGGTCACAGACTTCTATGCTACAGTATAATATTATAAAAATCTCAAATCTATACAGAAATATAGACAATATAGTACTATATAGAAATCTGTGATTCGGGTATATCGTATATGTACCATATATTTTAATTAAGTGAAAATTTAGTATAATATCTTAAAACGTGAAATCTACCACGAAAACCGAAGCAGTATTATGCAAATCAGTAATTGTACTCTCCGCCGTTCAGGAAAACTGCTGAACTGTTCTGAAACCCCCCATAGGCCATAATTGACCAAAAATTATGAAACTTTGTACACTGCATGAGTTGTACCTTATTTAAATATCATGAAAATTTAAAGTGTCTATACCGTGAAAACCCAAGCCGTTACTTCACATAAGTACCTATGCAAATCAGTAATTGTACGAGCCGTCGTTCAGGAAAATGGCTGAACTGCTCTTAAACCCGTAATAAGTACTTTACCAAAAATTTAAAAAATTTGTACACGGCACGAGTTGTACCGTATTTAAATATCGTACAAATTATGAGTGTACTCACAACGCAGTTCAGTAATTTCTTCACACATGCAAATCAGTGCCTATGCGCGACATGATAAGTATGTTTTGTTGCATTAAAAACATTTCTTGGGCACTTACTAAAATAAAGCCACGTATCACACTAAACAGTGACTTAGATTTATCTACATCCCTGAATTTATGATTAAAATTAAAGGTTTGTCATGGCCTAAGGTTAGCCGTTATTTAAATGTTGAATTGTACAACTCAATAATTTTATAATTTATAATATATTATAAGTGCATTCTTATGACAACTGCTCATATATAATATATTAATATATAGTAAATATGTTTTTAGGGCATTGAATTATCTGCCTACATAATAATGCATCTTTAACATAATATAATAATATGTCTTAAGGTCGAGTAACATTAATTGCCACATATCTGCCTGTGACATCGGTTGTCTCATCTATTGACACCCAAATACATTTATTTTGAACATAGTTCCTAATTTTAGATTCTGAGCGGAGCGATGAATGTATTGATTTTACAATGATGTGTGTTTTTTTTGTGTCTGTGTACACGATAAGTAGTCGAAATAATGCTTCGATTTTCAACTTCAGTATCTTGTTTGATTGGAAAGTGAATATCGTTGGTGCATTGGAGAGGTCAAAGTTTAAAATACCCAGTACTTTTTGGGTAAAGAAAAACCTGACCTAATTCTGCAATATATTTTTTTAAACTAAAACACACATTATTTGCTTAGGCATTTATGTTCCAAAACGAAATTAAATTCAAAATGTAATGAAATTTATAACAAAAATAAAAACAAAAAGTCGGGTAAGTGGATGTCGCTCTGCTGTACAGTAGGTTACAAGTGATTCATTGTATAATGGATTGTATTAAAATTTGAATTCAATGATATTCTATCATTGTATAAGAAAAACGATTCTGAGCGGAGACGGTTTGTCAGTTTAGATATTTTATACTGTCATTAATAATCTATATATATAAAAATGGAGACAAAAAATTCGAAATTGCATCAGTTGAGAACGGCTGGGCCGATTTGTCTCAAATTTTTTTAAGATGTTCGTAATTGCCAGGTGAAGGTTTTTACGAAAGAAAATTTTTAAAAAGTCAACTGAATAATTAGAAAAACTGCAAAAACTATTTATTGATGTCTGGGATTTGAACTCGATACCGTTGTCTTTATTTACTCTATTGTGTATTATATTATATTGGTTGCTATTTGTTAATCGGGCATGTTTGTTGATTTGTATTATTATTTTTTGTAAATATATCTTATCTTTAAATGAATGACGGTGTGTAGATTAGACCTATGGGAAGAAGATACGCTAATTTAAAAAGGGTTAAATTTGGTTTTTTTTATTCATCGGATTTTAGTACGGTTAGGTTAGGTTAGGATTTATAGGTAGGTGGAATTAAGTAAAAACGTCAAACTTGGTACCTATAACTTTGGTACTTTTTGAGTTAAATCATACACTTACGTACAAACAGCACGGGGTTCGCGATCTACCGCAGGTAAATTACCTATCTGATAATGTACTGCTGCAATTCAGAATTTTTATTCCGGGCAACAGAAAAGTTAAGATAAATCTAGAACATCATACACCGAATATTAAATAACGCATTGAACAATGTTTGAGTCATATAGAGTTGGTACATTTAACGGGAAACGAAGTGCACGGGATCTGTGAATAAATAAATAAATAATAAATAAATAATAATAATAATAATAATAAATCTAATAATTGATTTCGATATTGTACAGAAAACTCTTATTAACTATTAGGTATAAGAAATATTCTATACGTTGTAGGTAATACTGAATAAAGCATTTTATATGGATAAAAAAATGTTAATTATTGTGAAAAAATGTGTGTTTTCATTAAAACCTCAATAAATTATGAAATTTTTCTTTGATGTTTTTAAATTTGTTACAACTTAAAAAACAAATTTCTGATTTATATTCTCTTAAGACACCTAAAATATGATGCTAATATTCTCTAAAAAACCTTCAAATATTCTCATTACCTTCTCGTAAAAATTTTAGAAGTATGCAAAAATAATCAATAAATATGAATATCAGTTTAATATCAGTTTATACAATTAAAATATGAAAAAAAATATATAAAGATTTATTAATAATAACATTATTATTTAATCTAAGATGTTTCTTAAAATTATTATTTAGATAATTGAAATTTGTATTTCCTAAATGATCAACAAATTTCTGATTTAGGTATAGGCTTTTTTTGTATAATTTACATTTAAATCATATCTTAAAGATTCACGTTTACTTATATTTATGGATCCAATTGAGAATGATTTTTTGGTATGAAGCCATGAAGGTAATGAATATTTTTTATACAGCAAATTAAGAGGAAGTACACTCAGACTCAGTTCTTTATAATTATCATTAGTAGATCAGACCCGATCTGTTTTATTAAGGCAGATACAAACAGCATTATTTTGTAATGAAATTAGTGGTTTTAGCGTTTTTTCAGAGGCACCACCCCATATAAGTTGTACCATATAGTAGAATAGACTGATATAGTGAAGTGTAAACAATTTTCATTATATCTGAGGAGAGGATTTTGTTGAGACAAAATTGTTTATATACCTACAATAGTTCGTAGGTGCATATTAATATTTAGTAGGTATATGATAGTGTCATTTCATATAACATATTACAATCTATAACATCAAACCTAAATATCTAGTTTATCTTAATTTCACTAAGTAAATTTAATAATTTTAAAATTGAAGTAAGGATAAGTAGGTATGCAAATAACCATAATAATTTTTAATCAGTAGATTTAATAAAATAAGTACCTAACTTTCCTTGAGAAAAAAATTAAATCTATAACTTCTATGTACCTATATAATTTATAATGACACGAACGACGTCAACCTGATAAATTTAAATTTTAAAATTACTAAATTAACTGATATTTATTTACGTAAAAAAAGAAAAACTTAGACAATGGACAGTTGAAAATATAAGATCGAGATTATCTAGGTATAAATAAAAAGATTGTAGAAATAGATTTTATTTTTTTCAATTTTTTTTTTTCAACAATACTTGCTGAGCCTTGTTAGTTACACAGAAATATAAGTGTATAACAATTACATGATTTAACTTTTAAAATAAAATAACAACAAATAAATATATATATTCAAATACTAAAAATATGATAAATACCTAACTACCTATTAATATATTTGCCATACGCATCATTCTAAAGATTAGCTGGTTCTCGAATTGATTGGTGTTGCACTTAGGTAGGTATATGAAAATGGATACATGTGATGAACAGAAGTTGACTGGAGTTCAAAGTTAATCAAAGAAAGTAGAACTGGAGAGTCAATGTAATAGCCATCAATTAGTTAGTTTGAAAGTTACGATTAAGAACTTGGCTCCTATCAGCCAATGAACATAAATCAAGCTTGTGCATATAACCGGATAATAATCATAAGAAGGATGCTCAATATTTAAAATAAAGGCTGCATATACCTACTCAAGTAATTTGCGTTGGACCCTTTCAATTTCTCATTTTCACAAGTAATATAAGGATCCCAAACAATTGCTCCGTATTCCAAAATGGACCTTAGATAGGCACAATAGGTATAAATACTTTAAAGAAGTTAGTAATTTAACTCACTACAAATTATTTTAATAAAACCAATAATTGTTTGGGCTTTGCAACATAAAGTGTCTAAATGAGTATGAAACTTTAATTCACGGTCAAACGTGACCCTTAAGCCGAATACCTACCTACTTTATTAATTTATATTATCAACTCGTAAAGAGATTACTATTGATACAGTAGGAATAATCAAATTTTTCCCTGGATCTATAAAAAGACATTGAGTGACATTTAGAAAAATTAAGTTCCAATCCATGAACCCAAGACACTAAAGAATTAATATAATTTTGCAATGAATGGCAGTCACTAAGTAAATTAATTTTTAAAAATAATTTTAGATCATTAGCAAAAAGAAAAAAGCTGCTGTGGATAATAACTTTTCGTTATTGAGGACAATCTAACTGAGAAACAATAAAGTAACATTCAATCTGAAGCATTTAGTAATCCAATTTATGTTAAAGAAATACACAAAGAGTATACGGACGCACGGTTTAAGTGATTCAAACCCTAACCTAGCAATAAACGTGGAGAAAGTTAAAAAACTAAAATTAACAAACTCAACGAATTAAATAACAATTTAAACATACTAACTCAGAAATTAAAAAATAAAATATAGTAATATTCGTAACAATATGTAATTTATAATTGGTTTTATTGATTTTAATACCTATGTTTTGCATGACATTCATTGGTACCTACTCGTATGTACTAAATGCATACTTATTAGGTACTGAAGTTATAGTTAATAGTTAGTTATAGTCTATAGACTATAGTACAACCAAACAAAAACTGACTTAAAGTTTTAAACGTTCTTCGAACTCTTATTATTATTTATTACCAATTAATAACTAAAATGATTTTATATAATCTTACGGTTATGATTGATTAACAAGTTTACTAGGTTTTACCAAAGGCGATTTTGAATATTTATTTTTTCATCTGTGATGTTCAAGAATATAAATATGATATTTTTGTGTTTATATTATTCATCGTGACACTAACAATAATTTTATTGTAATATTAAAAATCACCTCTATTTATTATCTATATCTGTGGATATGTTAAACACATATTAAGTAGGTATATCCCTATATCTACTACTCAACATAGTATTTACTATTTATGATATTACAATATAAATTAAAGGTGTATTGTAATTTGTAATGTTGTAATTTGTAAACAAAGTATTGTAAAGGTTAACTGTATTTTGTTATGAATGTCATAATGATAATATAATATTATTGTTGCAGTGTTACGTAAATGTTGTAATATGTTTTTTAATTAATTTTTTTTTCATCATGTAGGTACTTATTTTCTTACATTAAACTTATAGTGACTAAATTAAATGTAAATGTCCTGCAATAATATATACTTTGCATGATCATATTGTACATAATATAATATATATCATATATCTACTAGCACACGCATATTGCATATATCCAAAATATTATGCGTATAATTTTTTTACAAGTATAATTTATATTCATCTATATAACCAGTGGCGTATATAGGGGTTGGGCATAGTGGGCTACTGCCCCCCCCCCCCGAAATTACAGTATTTTTTAAATAGAACAATATATTTTATTAGGTAGGCACTATTATAAGTTATAATATTTCATAGCCTGTTGAAAAATAACAAATACGAATATATTTATAGAAACTGTTAAATATATAGTAGACAGTAGCCTTTAAGTAATACATCACTTGCTAGTTTCTATCTACTATAGCCCAAAAATATTTCTATATACGCCACTGTATACACCATCTATTTTATACTGTTATACAAAAAAAATGTTAATAACTATAAAACCACTTTGAAGTTAGAAAACTTTGGGTTTACCTCGGAAAAGTGCAATATGACTTATTTTTTTTTTTTTGTAAAACTTGGAGAGTTCGAAACCAAAACATTTTTTGTATTTATAACCATGCATTTTGTTTATTGTTAAAATATTTTTTTATAGTCATAAATAAATAATAATGTATTATTGTTTAATTAAAATAAAACATAGTTGGCTCTTTGTTTAACATTGGTTAACCGTCGTTACTCGCTTTTAGCGTGGTCGAAAAGTAATTTTTATGAAAAGATTTCTTGGTGCAGCTGTATATGATATAGGTAATATATTATGTGGATTCGTATAGAATAATAGTCTAATAATAGGTAATATTAAAATTGAAATTATATTTTCTTTGTTTCTTATTATGGTTATGTATATTATCTATATATAAATATATTATTTCAATTTTGATACGTGTTTTTAATCCCAGTTAAAACCTTGTTTGATCAATTACTGATAAAGATCTAATTATTGGTTCTAAATGAGAATGCGTGGAGATATATTGGTGAAACTAATTGGATATTAAATTTGAGTAGATCTGTCAGCTTTTTATTATAATAAATTTAGTTTTTCCACAAGTTCAGGCATATAATAAATATAAGTGATGTAGGACTATTTTACTTAAATACCTATTACCTATATAACATTTATCTTTTGTCTATAATTTCGATGAATGATGTAAAAAACTTTATCCCAATATATTATTTTTATAAGTAATAAAATATTCGTATACTTACTGCAGCACGTAAGATTTTCAATCATTAAAATAATTCTTATTGTGTACCTATCTAATAGGATTTTATTGACCATATTATATTAATTTTAAAAGATATAATGCAAGAATATAATAGGTATATATATAAATTATACACAGTAACGGGAAGACCTGACAAATAAAATCACTTTTATTCTAGACGTTATTTTCAAATTTTTTATACTTATAAAATGTATTGATTCTTGCGTTCACGTATAATTTAATATTTTTAATTTTAATTTTTTAATACTGAAAATCAAAATAAAAAAATATGATTAAATTTTTTTTTTTTTAAATCAAAATAGCCAATTTTTAAATCTTGGTTTTAGAAAATTATTGATTATAATAACATTTATCTAAGTCAAGTGGTTTTAAATCTTGAAAATGTTTTGAAACAAGATTCATTCATTTGAAAAATAATAACTTAAAAAAATTTTTTTTAGATTTTAACAATCAACTATTCAAAAATTCTCATGAGATATTTTAGAAAAGTTTATACTTTTATGTTTTTTAAGACTGGATCAACTTAACTCAGCAAACATAATGCGATTTCAAAAATGTTTAAAAAAAATGCTTTTTTGTCACGCCTATACTGAAAATTTAGTTTTCGATAGCGGTTGAAGCATTGGAAAGCGACCTTTTTATGTCCAAAATGTAAAATGGAATCCCAAAAAGTAGAGGTCGGTAAAGTGGAAATCCCCAAAAGTGCTGCATGGATCGACGAACGCAGAGGAGTGACAAAAAATAGGATGTATCATGTATGGCTCATGCGGGAAAGCAATTTATTTCAGTCTTGCGCTAAATGCGGTACACGCCCTTGCCACACAATATACTAGGTATAACAATCAAAAGTTTACTAAAATAGAGATAAACAAATTTGTCATTTTGATTTTTCAAAAAAAATATTAATCAGATTTAAATATTTTCAGTATTAGAAATTAAGGATACAAACGTTATAGGTATTATACATAAAGAGCAAGAGTCAATAAATTAAATATAAAAATATTGATTATAGAATAAAAGTAATTTCATTTGTCTGAAGGTCTTCCTGTTACACCCAGCTTATACAGAGTGATTCACCAAGCATGCTCAACCCTCCTTTTCTTCTTCGATAATGTAGTGATAAACAAAAATTGATTTTTGAAATTTTTAAATATACTTTAAGACCACATTTTCTTGTCCTTGAGATTTTTTTTTTACAACTTAAGGATATACAAACTTTTGTTGTTGTTGGCTCGGCGAGGCTCAGTGATTGAAATCGATCACGTAACGTGATTGAGACGAGCAAGCAACGGCTGCTGCTACTATAGTTCCTGGATTGGTGACCACCCGGGTCCATAGTGACAACATTTTGCAAGGTTTAAACCTTGTCAACCAACCGTAACCCCTACAATAGGTAATGGCCATAGTTGCCGGGCTCTAGACCAATAAAATAAACTTGTTTTTTTTTTAATATGAACTCTCCTTATCTACTTTAAATTATTTTCTGAAAATGTTGACGTAGGTATCAGAATAAAAATTCGTACGAGTAGTTTTTGAGTTATTTAATTTTTTACACTAAACAGGGTAATGAGTATTTGATAAAGGGAAAATTTCGGATCCATGATGATTTGAACTTTTTGATCCGTCAAAATGTATGATTTGTAAAAATGGCCCAATAGTATAATAAATACTATATCCCAAATTATATATATATTATATTTTTGTAAAAACAATTTTAAGGACTACCTATTATTCTTAGTAGAAACATTTAAATAAATATAACAAACTATATAATATGTTCAAATTTTGAATTGTAGGTACATCGTACCTGTGCCGCCGAACCCATGTATTAGGTGTGGTAGCCGCCACACCTATTTTAAGGGGTGGGTGTACAACCAAAATTGGTGGATAATCATAATCCTAAGTGTAAAAAGATATTGTACAAATATAAGAAAGATGACTTCCTAGTGTGTCGCAGCGTGCAGTGTGTACTGTGTGATAACATTAGAAATAGCCAATAACTAATAATTTAATTAATAGTTTTACCATTAAAACATAAATTCTATTTTCAAATTTCTACTTCAGCATCTTGTCTGATAGGGAAGTGAATCAAGTTGATACTTTGTTGAGTCAAAAATCAAAAGTAAAAAAGTTCCCAGTAATTTTCAAAAGCGTCGTGTAAAACAAAATAAAAAATTAACAAATATAAAAGTAATTTTTATACAAAACCAGTTATCGACAAAATCGATTGTGTTTTTCTGTTGTAACTCAAAAATGACTAACCGTAAAAACTTTATATTTTAACAAAATTTTTATATAATATATAAGAATTTTCCTGAAAGATATTTCCTACAAGATATTCAAAATATATAGACTCTTTTTGAGCATTAAACATTTTTATTTTTAATTATCATCGATAAATAATTTTCTCTCTCGGTCAAGTTGAACACAGATCCACAATATATTATTTTCAATATGGGTCTAAAGTTGAAACTTAAACAAAATTCATTTAAAATTAAGAAAATTAAAAAATTTTCGACTGTCTACCAAAGAAAAGTTAAAAGAAAACCTTACCAGAAAGTCACATTAATTTGTGTTGAGACTTAACTAGATAAATGTATGTATAAAATGTATGCTGTATGATGTCAAAAAATCATTGGGGGTAAAATAAATGTTGCCCCCTCTCGAATAAGTAATTGGGGCAACACTGAAAACTATATGCCACGGTCCTTACAAAACATAAACTTTAGGTTATCTATATCGTGGGCAACATCTTATAAGTTATATTCATATTATAACCTCCCTGCATGACGAGCAAACAATTTTCTTTCACTTTTTTTCGCCTAAAATTCGATTTCAGACCACTGTGCGTCGCCTACGACTGAAATAACTCATTTTCTGCCCTGTCCACATAATATACCCAATACCTATTACCAATATTACCTACCTACTATTGTCAATAACTTCAGTGACGTTATACATATATTTATATTTATAATTATTATTATATTATTATGACGCATAATGACCTAGATGTCGATGAATTTAAGATCAATAAAAAAAAAAAAAAAACTCTGTCGTACAAAAAATTGATAATATTATGCTGTGGTGGCTAGTACATAAAAAATAAATATAATATTATGGGTAATATAATAATAGGTTAGGTTAGGTTAACTGCTGGCTACAAATATTATTATTATTATAATAGGAAGCTGGTGACTAGTATATTGTTTATTGTTGACAACGATTATTATTATACACTGTGTGAATGTTTAATCGAATAGATTTAGTTTATTTATATTGTAATATTTTGACAGTGAATATTGTTTTAATAATTGTATCCAATAAGTCTTTAACTTTTTTGAATTTTGGTATTTATATATAGTGTTTAAAGTAAAGTAATGTTTTCAATTAATTTAATTATTTTTCCTCGACTTAAAATAGCTGTCAACAGTCTAACACAGTACTTAGCACACTAAGTTTCACATGTGAAGTGATTTCGTCAACCAATTAAGATGTGGCTGCAGGTCGTAGTTATGCTAAGTTATAGTTGCAGTTAGTTTCTGTTTTACCTGCGTTAATATTACTTATAAATAATTATTTAAAATAAGGTAATTATTTATAGGTACCAATGCAGACTCTAAAAAATTTAAAATATATTAGACATTATAATATCAGGTCTATAAAAAATTTATGTAGGTACTTTAAGTATTTGATTATGATTTTAATTACAACAAAAATATGAAGGTAAATTTAATTCAAAACTGGTGTTGTGTAAATATTTCTGTTTTACCGCTGTTTCTTGTTGCCTAGTTATTACCTATTATTTGCAATAGTTAAATAGATAGGTATAACTTATATTTATAAAATATATTTTAACCTTGTTTTGAACTTTTAGTTCTTATCTATAAAAGTTGAACATTATATACATTTTTAAATACAAAATAATTTGATTATGTTTGAGCAATTATGATGGATTTTGTCAAAATTTGAATTTAAAATGCTTATGAAAAAATGTATGCCTTTAATCTTTATATGTTCATTCATTTTGAACTTCTGATATGGGTAAATTTTCAAGATTTTGATTCAGCAAAAAAAATTATTTAACGACCAAAATTTTAAAAAAAAATCGAAAAGGAGGTCTTATAGTTGTAATTTATCATTTTTGAAAAAATACCTAATAACCGGTACACATTTCATTATTAGGTAATAACTGAACATAAATGGACATATTTAATTTTCTTTTTTTTTCATTTATACTGTCACACTCTGTATACTAGATACGTTATACGAATATACATAATTATTAATTTGAATGTTTACATTAAAATTATATTTGACTATGATCCATTGATCCTATACCTAGTTTATTATTTCTATGATTAATTAATAGTTAGGTTAACTGTTTAAGTCTTGCTAATACCAAATAACATAACGTACCTAGTCTAATATATTTTAACTATATTTCCGAAACCTTAATTTTCTAAAATATACAAGTATCTATATTAAAGCCTTTCAAAATCACCTTTTAAATATGACGGTCAAGTAATTTTAATATTTGATTTTATCGATGTGGCAACGATCAACAAATTATTAAATCTACACTAATCTGTATATACTACTACTGTTTTTTACTACTCAGTACTATTGCTATATTAAGGATTGTAATATTGTATACAATTTGTTGACATGTCAAATGTTATAAAACATAATACATTTGCAAGAATTTAAACTGGTAAATATAATATAAACATATAATAATAATATACAATTTAACGTGGATGGTATTAGAGTTCATTGAATGGTGACCTGGTGAATCGCGGTGATTGGACGCAGTCACTAATATAATGTGTGCAGAGGTCGAGCAGGCTCCCAGATGGGTGACCACCAGGGTTCTTTGCGACGATCTATCTGCCTCACATAAAAAACGCGTACCAACCGTAGCCGCCACACAAACCGAATGGAGTGTCAAAAAAACGAAGTTCATTTTATGATTTATTTTTGAGTTTCTCGCATGACATATAGTGAATTGCAAGTTAAAAATAATGGTGTGGAATATTGTCCACAGTAAAAACTAGCTAATAACAATGTAGCTTGAAGTCTTAAAAACAATGATACTTTAACCTCCTATAGTTATTTACCCAAAGACTTCTCAATTGGCTGTGATGAAAATAGTGTTTGCATCTTTTTATCTGCTAGTCAGCAATGTCAAAAAAAATAAAACACTATATGTTTCTTTATTTAAATAGTATTCGTTATAAATGTAGTAAAATGTATAATAGTATAATAATTTGAGATTAATTGATATTTTTTTCTCAAATTAAATCTAAATTGACAATAGCAATGAACACATATTTAAATTATTAAAAAAATAACCGTCTAGTTTAAGTCGTGATAAAATGTATTTGTTGTAATTTGTAGGATGATTTATCGGTGGTGGGTTATTGGTGGTTGTTGGTTGACATCCCACCGCTTGATGCCCGATGCCAATTCTATTACTATTATACAGACAGTATCCATTATAATATAAATATTGATATACTTCAGAGTTTAAATTTTAGGATCAGATTATCAAAACAAAATACAAACGAGTCAACGCGACTAGTAACTGTCCTTGTAATTCTCTTGTGTTCTTGTAACCTAACCAATATTTGTGTTATAATATATTTTAATTTATTACTGGATAACATTTTAAGATATTTTATTTTAAAAATCTTTATCTAGATATTATTTTAGTGAGCTATTCCCAACACTGGAATCATTTCGCTTAAACATTTGATATTAATTTTTTACGATGGATATTCAACAGTTAGTTAATAATTTCTCCTCAAACGATTTTTTATATTTTGTTGTAATTCAAAAATCAACTATAAATAGATACTTCAATTTTTCACCAAATGATTATGATAAAATATTACAACTGTCTAAAGGTACCTACATGATGAAATGTTCAAAATATTTCTACTTTTTTTGACCTATTTAGAGACGGGTCTAAAAGCTTAAACAATTAATACAAGCCACAAGGTTCCTCATAAGTTGTTATAATAGCAATTTTTAAATAATGAAGATACATTATGTACGATTATTTTTTTTTTGTAAGCATTTTAAGTACAGATTTTTACAAAATTAGTCAATATACCGCGAACGTTATTTTGGTTAAAAATTTATAAAATGTTCAATTTTCATAGCTAAAGATCGGAAATTTAAAACGAGATTTCTCATGAGTGGGTTATACTGTTACCAAAAATCTAAAAAATATATAAGCACAGTTTTTTTTATAGAAATTTTAAGTTGAAACTTGGACGAAATTAGACGTTTTATAATGCAATATTTTACTATTAGTAAAATGAGTTACTTAAATAGCTGTAAATTGTAATATAAATATAACTTTATAATATCATCTAGATAGCTACCTATATTTACCAATATTATACTATTATATGTATAGGAATATATAAGAATCAGGTGAAAATTACATTGGAATTGAAACTAAAGCAATTATTTATATTTTTATTTAATGTAGGTATTACTATAGTACATTATACTCAAAAAATATTATGCAAACCATTAACCAAATAATATACATAATATACCCATGTATAAGAAAAAAAATGTAATAGTTCTATTTATTACTGAATGATATGATGTACCTACCTAGCTAAAAGCTTAAATAACTAAATCAGTGACTGTGAATATTGTTTTTAGATGATAAAAACTTGATTTTCATTTTGAGGAGGCTTTTACTGGAGATAATCTTAACTGTAATATGTTAAAATATTAAATAATGTTATATTGTAGACATAATGCGGTAAATATTATAACTTGTGAAAATATTTTTTAGATTAAAAATTGGTGGGGCGGAGGTTGCTCCCACGACTTAGTTCTAATAGCCAATATCCAATGGGGGAGGTGGCTATATAAGTAATTGTTCATTGCCACACCTAAAAAATAATAGTTCGGCGCCACTGGTCTCCAAGGAAAAAAGGATAAAATTGTCCCCGGATCAGTATGTCCCGATACCGCGCTCAGAATCACTTTTTTCGTGCAATGGTTTAGGATTGAGTTTAAATTTAACACATGCCTTACATTGACATATTTTCCTAATGTACATCTGTATGGCAATACAGAAAAGTGGTTACCTATACCTACTTTCACTCTTTAAAAAAAAATTAAATTATTGTATTTTATTTTCTATGATAGGCAGGTACTAGATATTATTTACCTAGGTATGTTCAAAAGGTCTTACCTACTAAAACAACACCTCGGAAGTTTTTCCAATGGGAGGATCCTTCATTTTATCCATGTATTTTTTTTTTATAAGCATCCAGTCATCATTCCATTCGCTTATTGTTCAATATAGGTATATTATAAACAGATTGTAAAATAAATGTTCAATTAAAACAAAAGGGGGAAGTAACTGGTAACCGCAATAGTTATTAACGGAGTTATCCGTTTCCGCCAAAAAAAGTTTGGAAACCAATGCCTTTAATTTTTAACCAATATATGTTGTGGTAATGTGGTATACTGGGATGTATAAAATAAAGTAATATAAGATTTACCTAATGATATTAATTGTAAATAATTGCGAAGACCATAGGTACCTACAGCAATATAATATCATAGAGTAATAGTACATTACATTTAGTATATTAGTACTCTAACTATATTATTATTTATTACTCTAACTCTATGCAATATTATATACAGCGATAATTATTGTCGATAATCGTCGATGACGGAAGCATAAACTGTATAATAGTTTATTTATAATTCGCACACAATGATTAGTATCGGCAGTATCGCGATATCGATAATTTTAGTTTGACGTGGTGCAGTGTATATTAAAACGAACGTCATTATTCCCAATATAAAATGTAATCTCAAGTGATTTTTTTTTTTAGTAGATAGGTTCTATGTAGAACACGATTTAAGATATCTTAAATCGTGATGTAGAATAATAAATATTTGAGTTATGATGAAATAATTTGCTGATCTAAAAATAAAAATGATTTTGAATAATTCTTTGGGAGTGGGGTAAACATCTGAAAATCTAAATATTATTATAATATTTTTTATTAAAGTCTGGGCAGGCAAATGAAACTTAATTTGATGTATATTATTACAAAGTCAAACTAATTCTGTCTTGGATTAAATATTTAAATAGGTGTAGGTAGTGAAACAAAAAAAAAATGTTCAATACACAACTTATATTTTCACGCGGGTCTCATGACCCCAAAATTCTCTTTTGCGAGTTGCGACGAACACACAACGTCGGTATTTGGCTTAACGTGGTTCTATATTATTGTAGCGAGATAAGTAACTACCTATTATAATATTGTAATATCACTATCAATCACCCAGGGTTAATTCGTATGAGCAAATTACCACACGCCTAAAATTATACATGTTTACTTTGTTAAAATTAAAAAAAATATAGGTACTATAATAAAATAATAATTATAACATTAATTAATATTTTATAGTAATTTATAATGCACACTCTACAAACACACACACACACACACACACACACACACACACACACATTACCGAGAACAATAATTATTATTATAGTACCTATATCCATGAGAGTCCGACCTCTTCCCGTGCGGTTATCGGGCT